>CM045920.1:13399312-13924070 GCA_025169955.1 Salix arbutifolia
ACAAAACAATTATTAATGTGTTTTTTAGCCGAAGGAGAAAAATTTAAAACAATATGAAAATTGACTTTTCAAGTCCAAAAACAATTAGGATGACTGATAAAAATATAGTTTACTAAAAAATAACATATTTTAAAAAAATATTAAAATGACAACATATTAATTAATTCAGATCAACTTAAGTTAATTTATCAAATTTATTATATAGGTCATGAGATATTTATAACCATATAGAAATCACATAAAAAATATTAAACTAAATTCTTAATCAATTCAATGTCAACGGATGATATTGAAAACAACATTCATCTAAAAAAATAAGAAGAATAAACTCGAGTCAACATAGATCAAGAGATCAAATTAACCTCATAAAAAATAAAGTGAGAAAACAATTAAAACATATTTTTTCTTGGCAATCCATGTTTCTTTTGGAGACTTTTAATTTGGAGAAGATATCATAAGTGCCCGTTTGGCATTGCGATTCCACTGGCTTTTGGCTAAAATTTAATTTTTTTTTTCATTTTAACAACCGGTGGTTTGGTGTTTTTAGATCATTTTGATGTGCTAATTTCAAAAATAATTTTTAAAAAATAAAAAAACATCATTTTGATATATTTCGGCACGATAAGCACTTTGAAAAGCTACCGCAATCGTACTCCCAAACAGGTTTAGTCAAAGCTTTCAAGATATGTCCTTGACCAAGCACTTTATCTTCCTCGCATTTTAGTATTACAATAACAAATTCATCTTCTTGTGGTTCAGGTAATACAAACAGATTTGGGTAAATTATAATAAATCTTTAATGAGGCTAGCAGGAACACCATATAATCCATCCACCTTGTATAGTTCGTACCATCAAAATGATCTAGTTGAATTTTGATATCCTTTGCAACCTTGATGATTGAATTCAGGCTTGTCTCCATCATATAATTACCTTAAAATTTTTCCTCTAAAATTGTATAAAATGGAAAAATAAAATAAAAGTAGAGTTAGCTTAGAGACGTAAAAACATTGTCTTTAAAGGTATTTATCGTCACACTATTAGACAACATCTACAGGATACAACTAAGCTCTCTAAATCTCTGAAAAAATAAGAAGAAAAAACAAATAAAAGAATATATATATATATATATATATATATTCTTTGTGTATATACTTGAAACATTATATGACTATTCATGATGAGCATTATAACTGTTTATAATTTATTACACAATAAAAAATCAAATTTATGAGAACAAAAAAGAAAGGATCCTTAACAAAAGAGGATACACATCCTTTTCTTTTTTTAGTCATTTACAAACTACATCAACATTGAGAGCCCTACACTCCAATCGCTTTCTTGCATTGAGAGGAAACCCTAAATCATGTTCATTTGTATCATAAGAAAATAACCTACCTTCTTGTGGCAACCCTAATGAGCAAGAAGTCTTAAGTGTGCTATTGTTCTCAATAAATGATTCACTTTCAGATTACATCTAAGAATATTGATGAAGTCAATATCTGGTACATGACCTAAAAAATCAACACACAAAGATTTGGAAGAGAGTATAGATTGAAGAATTCAAAGTGAAGAATGTGATTGAATATATAGAAATTCTATTCAAGTAGAGTTTCGAACACATTTTTTGCCATGCAATCCATCAATAAACACCTACACGAATATATTGTCGAGAGAATCACAATAGATATAGAAGGAATAAAAAAAGGCAAACAGTGGCGATACCGACGGAGTTATCCCGATAGTAAAATTCATTCATGAAATATACCGACAATCATTTTCCATTAGTATATAGAATATTTCTGTTGGGAAAACAGTTAAATCTGGTGGTGTATAGAATTTATAGTTAAGGGAATAATCTACTATTCCATTCTTAAAATTAACTGTCACTGTCTTGTTGTCTAGCTTCAGTAGTTTGTTTACACATGGAATCTGGAATGGGAAATGAGTAAAGTGATGCGCTGGGCTTTCTTAATTCAGAGCCCTTCACATCACTGCGCGCGAAGAATATTTTTCATCTGTCGCTTGAAGACCTCCCATCTGCAAAAAATACAAGACAAATAATGCTCAAAACATGGAGGGCTGTTGAAAGATGTGTGTGCGTGCAACAAAAATATTTCCAGGGAATGAGAATAGATTACAGAATTCTATATCTGACAAGCAAAATAATCAGAAAATGTAATCAGGAATCTTTACAAGCATGCCAGATTTTATGTCTGAGTTATGAGAGGTAGATCCAGCAAGTGTGTGCGTGCAACAAATTAACATATTTCCAGGGTGCCTTGAAAGAGAATAGATTACAGAATTTTGTATTTGCAAGCAAAACAATCAGAAAATGTCATCAGGAATCTTTAAAAGCATGTCAGATTTTATGTCTGAGTTATGAAAGGTAGATCCAGCAAGTGTTTCTGTCGAAATGGGGACAGAAATAAAAGTCCAGAATTTATGGAATTGTTGTCAACTTCTCATTCTTCCTATTACATCATGATTTGAATCTATCTTTCCTCGAGTCTTCCTGTCTCTCATCTCAGCAGCAACAGGCTAGCAATTCTTGTAACAAAGTCGATTATTGGCTAACAGATTTAAGCTCCCACATAAGTGCTAAATACAAAACTGATATCAGACTAACTAGCACAGTTACGCCATTGGCATTCACCAGAGAATTAGAACGTTCATGATAAACATTACTAAAGCAGCCACATGGAGATTCATGAAACACTGACCAAGACAGTGTACACAATAATTTTAACAAGTCGCAGGGATTTCAGATTATCAATTGGGATAATCCATGCAAGGACACAAATTAGCTGGGCACAATCACAACCTAGATGAGTGCCGCTGCATCAAATACTTCAGTATTACAAAGATTGATTCATTCCTGTCTGGTACAAATTTCTATTTTAATTTTCCCAGAAGATGTTGACTATATGATAGGTGGGAAAATTACAGACTACAAGTGCATATAGAACTAGTTTGATACCTTAAATGGCACAAGTTCTTCAGCAGTAGCTGATGTTTCCTTCGTTTCTAAACGTGGAAACATCTGTTTAAGTGGAGCCATATACTTCTACGCTTTATAAGTATTACCTGCTGAGACATATACTGAGGTGGTATTATCAAAACCCATTCCCCTAAGCACCATCCCTACCTTCAACAGCAAGCAGAGCGATCCATGTTAATTGGTAAGTCTTTTACGAACTTAATCACTAATTACAGCTTGCTTTTGAACTAGATGGATATTTAAGAGAATAAATTTCAAAATACATGATCAATAATTGAAAACAGTGAAGAAATTTATATTTCAAAGTTAACAAATAAGTACAGAAGATAAACTTCCAAAATTCATTTCAAGGAAAAAATGATTGATAATGCATGAATCTGAACAAAATGACTGTAATTTTTTTTTTTTAATTCTAGAAACTCTACTCTCTGGAAAATGCACTTTGTGAGTCCAGGTTAGCGAGTAAAATCCCGGTTGTCCCAGGTTCTTACAAGAGGTGCACGCTCTGACTCGAACTCGAGTCTTGTTATACAAATCTCAAGTCATTTGACATCACGCTACTACGTCCAAGAATCCTCCTTAACTCTGATCATTAAAGAGCCACGCTAGTGACAGTCCCCGGTTCCCTCCCTTTTCTTGTGTAATAGAAAAGTTATATCTTGCAATGTTAAGAGATAAGGCATGCACCTTCAGGTCTGTACGTGCTAATGAAATTACCAAATCAGATGGAAACCAATGAAATTGATTTCTATAGCATCATGTAAACTGCACCACCACAGTTTTTACAAATTCAGACAGATTTGCAAGAATGAAAGAGAAGAATCCTACATGTTCATTGAATAGGCACTAGTGTACAGTCCCCAATGGCCACTCCTTGTTCTTGTGTGCTTGGAGAGTTATAACTTTCAGTGTCATCGTGAGGGCATGGATTTTTCAGGTATGAAAGCAGAATTTATATGTGCTAACTTGATTTGCTAAACAGATGGACATTCTATAAAATGACCTATTTGTAGAATATCACACAAAATGCATCGTTAACATTTTCACAAATTTGAACTTTGCTTTAAAAAAAACAGCGAATAAAGAATATTGGATGGGTTTTACAGCGATAAAAGGACGAAGTTAGTTGAAAACCTCCAATGGAGTTAAAGGGCATTTTCCATCCAACTTTCTCATGTAATATCTATTAAGTAACTATCTCATTTAAAAATTTAAATTTTTAAATAAGATTTTAAAATTTAATTTATATTATTCTCTAATACCCCTCTCAAGTGAAAGTTTTTTGGACTTGAAACTTGCACAAATTCACACTATCTTGTTCTTAATTTTTATAAAATAGAATGAGGATGGTGAGATTCGAACTTGTGACTGTTGGGTCAATAAAGCTCTAATACCATGTTAAGGAATCATTTTACCTAAAAATTTAAATTTTTAGATAAGATTTCAGGATTTAATTTATATTATTCTCTAGCAATATCCGCGAATCGTTTCTCTTCTTCCCTCCTTTATCCAGGCATAAGTAATATGATATTGTTTTTTCGCCTTGAAAGCAGAATTTATCTGAAATCATTTTCCCACCTCGAATATGTGAAGTAACCATCTCACCTAAAAGCTCAAGTTGTTAGGTGAGGTTCTATAATATGATTTATATTACTCTCTAAAACACCCCTTCAAGTAAAAGCTCTTTGGGCTTGAAACTTGCACACAGGTTCATTCTACCTTGTGTTTAATTTTTATCAAATAGAATGAGGGTAGTGAGATTCGAACTCGTGACCGCTGGGTCAACAAGATTCTGATACCACTTAGATCTCAAACAGAATCTTTGGAGCTTGAAGTCTTTCTTAGTAAGCCAGATTTTATAGAAGCAAAGTGCCGTGAGAACAAGATAAGAAAGGGAGACCACCAGAGTGTCAGTTGCACAAGGTGTGTACGCACCAAATGCATTTTCCACTGCTTTAGACCACACCCCATCTCTCACTGGTTTGCAGTACCAATCCAATGCTTCAAATCCCATCTTTCTTCTCTTATCTTATCTTCTCTTATGCTTATTTAATTCCTCATTTCTATAGAAATTAGACCCGTTGAAGAGGACAGCCAACAACCGAACAGAACAGGTTGGTTCTCTTACTTTCCTGTTGAATTTGGGAAAGATGAAGAGAAAAAGGATTCTCTTTCGTTCTTTTTGGACCGGTCTGTAGGCAGTGTAGAGCCTGATTACGAAGAAGATGCGGAATTGATTACGGAAAGCGATATAGAAGAGGAACGGAAAGCTGCGTGGCTTGATGAGGAAGAGGAGAAGACCTCAATTAATATTGCTAAGGTTAATAGATTAAGAAAACCGAGGAAGGATGAGGATGAGAGTTTGATTTCTGGTTCTCAGTATGTTTCAAGGTTAAGGGCTCAGCATGCTAAGATGAATCCAGGTACTGATTGGGCCAGGCTTGATTCACAGTCTAGAAATGATGGTTTGTCCGATGATGAACTGTCTGATGAAGAAAATGGCATAGTGTTGGCTCGTGGTTACAAGAATGATAATGCTTTTGATGATATTCTCCGAACTAATGAAGATCTCGTGGTGAAGAGCAGAGCAAAACTTTTGCCTGGTCATCTCGAGTACTCAAGACTCGTGGATGCAAATGCTGATGACCCTTCAATGGTCCAATAAATTCAGTTCAGTTTCATAGGAATGCTCAGTTGTTACTTGCGGCTGGATTAGATCGGAGGCTTAGGTTTATTCAGATTGATGGCAAACGGAATACCAAAATACAAAGTATATTTATTGATGATTGCCCCATTAGAAAGGCAGCATTTTTACCTGTTGGGTCTAAGGTTATCATAGCTGGAAGAAGAAAGTTCTTTTATAGCTTTGATTTAGTAAAAGCTCAAGTTTGTTTCATAATATAATTTATATTATTTTTTAATAAAATAATCCTCTCCATCGAAGGAATAATTTTACAGCGTTTTTTACTTTGAGATTTGTGTCAAACCTCTCAAAATTCAATTGTGTACTCTAATTTATATTTATTTCAGTTTTGATTTTTATTATTTTGATTGCTATTTGTGTGTGATTTTACAGATTCTTGAGATTTTTTTTAAAAAAAAAAATTATGCATTTTATTTCATTTAATTTCTGTACCTGGTTTTTATCTCATTACTTTATTTTTTCTATTTTTTTTCTTGATATTTTTTTTTCAATTTTATCTCTCAAAATTTTATTTCATTTAGTTTTTATATCCAATTTCGGTCCTTATTTTTATTGTTATTTTTATATCATTTTCTAAATTTATTTTGCTTTTCAATTTAGTCCATAGTTTTATTTATTTATATTATACTAAATTTGATCTTCAATGTTTTGATTGCTATTTATTTTATTTTTTGATTTCTTATGATTGAGAATTTTTCTATTTCTGCCTTCCAATGAGGTAATCTTAGTCTTATGAATCAAATTATTGGTTTCAAATATTATTCCAATTTAACTTTGGTGTTTTTACAAATTAGTTTTTTTTTTTCATTTTATTATTCAACATTGAGTTATTAATCCTTGAATTTCATGATTTCTCTTATTTTTAATTTTCATAGAGTTATCATAATCTTATATCTCATATCTCATATAACAGATTAATCAAGTTAACTCGAGTTAACTAAGGATTAACCTAAAATCCTTGAGCTTTAATGTTTTGTTATTCATCTAACTTTGATTTTTTTTTAATCATCTTTTACTCTTTTTTTTTAATCTAAAATTCATATTATGTTTGATAAGTTACCCAAATTAATCCAAGTTAATTACAATTTATTTTTTCAATGTTTTTTTTATTAATTAATTTTTTTAATTTGATCATTGGTTGAGTTATTAAACCTTAAATTTTATGATATTTTTTTCTGTTGGGTTAAACATTAGAGAAAAAAAATGAAAGCATTTTCCCAAAAAATCTCTAAACATTGAATAAATAAATAAAAATTTATTTTGCATTCTGTTTTCAAAAATTCGTTTTTTTTATTTATTTTTTTATTATTTTAAATTAAAAAAATTTATTGCTTCTTTATTGCATGTTTTTTATTCAAACGAGTGAGCTGAGCACCACTAGTCCCACGAAGATGGACTGCATCATGTCTTCTTGTGCAGCTCTTTCAACTCAATCACTTCTCTCCGCTCGCTCACTCCCAACTAGCTCAACTCGCTCAATCAAACCCAGTTCCCTTTCATGGGGCTTTTCATTTCCCACCATACACATCTCCATCAACCACAACCCCCCATCCCCTCTCAACAAGGTATGCACACACTCTTCTTCAATCTCTCTTTACCCTGGAAACTACTTTGAAAAGGGAACAAATTTAAAATAATAAGCCGAGCCTCATGTTTTTCTGCTGTTTTGATTTTTTATTTATGAGTTTTTGTCTGAACAGCAAATGGGTTTGCTGATTTTCTGTTTCGATATCATTTGTTATCTTATTTTTGGTTCCGTATGCTTTTCTCTTGGTTTAATAGGTTATGAAATTCATCATCTCTCTGTCTATATCCAACTGATGATTTGTTAAGCGTTACTAGAATCAAATGTTTTTGTACCGGAGCTTTTAACAGAGGGATATGGCAAGTTATTTTTGTCAATTACTGAGATGGGGTGTTATTATATTTCTCAATGAGTGCTACAATGCGAAGACGAAAAGAAAATGTTAAAATTATTTTGCACTAGGTAGATAATCAGACTGGAACTCCCACCTTCAACTTTTGCACAATGGATAATTCAATTTTATTATTTTTATGTAAAGAATCTGCTAGGGCTGATCAGTTCATGAAAGTGGAGGATAAAACTGAGAAGAAAAGTCTAACTTTTGGGCAAATTCTAAATATTGATAAAGTAGTAGGAGCAGGTTAGCTAGATGAGAAATCATTTTATTTTATAGAAAATTAGAGTGCTTGCGTTCTAATCTTATAGAAGTTGTGGTAGTAGAATATGATAAAACATAGCTAAACTTTGTAATGCTGGTTTCAAAAGGTAAAGCTTTCACGCGTTAAGTTTCTCAGCAATTCTTACTGCTGAAAAATTATTGAGAAACAGTTATTGCTAGAATCTTCTTGCTATTAGTATGGTCGCTGACCAAGAATGCTCTTGTTCCAAAGAGACATGCTTGTAACTTTTTGAAGTAATATATAATTTAGCTACCCATGATTGCTTAATTGCTTTGTTAAACTTTGGCTACTGCTTTATCTTAAAAAAAATAAAATTACCTGCTGCTTGCTTCTCCATTTTGAAGATAGTTTTACGCATCATTTATTAGACATTGATGCATGCTCTCTATGGTAAAGGCATAAGAATATTTTACTTTTCCTTGTTCTTAATATGTAATCATTTATTGTTCCATTGTTTCATAGTCATTTGTGTCTTGGCCTGGCAGTAATTTGCAGGCACCACAGAGCAAATGCTGCAGATTCATATCCTATCAGTTGATATTGATGGTCCTCTTTTCTGTTTATATGTGAGTGGAATTTTGATTTGCTTCCGAATTTCTCCATGGAGCATTAGAATATGCTTTGTGTAGAAATGAATCTGATTTTGATGGCCATAAATAAGACACATCCGAAATACAATCATCACAGAAACTGTGTTGTACACTCTAATAGTCAACGGAAGTGCTATAGGAATTTGTGGTTTACTTTTTTGTGTGATAGTCTTATTGTAGTATTACTGTTTCTGGTTGTCAATTACTTCGTTTCTGTGTTCCTCTGAAATGGTTGGACAGAGAATCAAGATTGCCTTTACAGTTTTCAGTCAGCTCTACAGCAGAAATTAGTGTTTTTTAAGATGACCTTTCAGGGAAGAATCGATTTCTAATATTTGTTTCTCATACCTGCAGACTTCTTTCATTCAAGCTGCCTGGACCAGAAGATCTCGAGGTGAACTTGCCAAGAAACCTAACAAGAAATCGTGGAAACAGAGGACAGATATGTATATGAGGCCATTCTTACTAAATGTTTTCTTTTCAAGGAGATTTATCCAGGCAAAAGTGATGCACCGGGGAACAAGTAAAGTGGTATCAGTTGCTACCACAAATGCCAAAGATCTGAGACACAGTTTACCATCACTTACTGATCACAATGCCTGTAGAATTGTAGGGAAGCTTATTGCTGAGAGAGCCAAGGAAGCTGATGTATATGCAATGTCTTATGAACCTAGAAAAGATGAGCGGATTGAAGGTAAACTTGGAATTGTTATTGATACTATTAAGGAGAACGGGATCATATTTGTTTGAGCAGACTACACGTTACTCTTCTAGGTTTTGTTACTGTAAACTGACAGTGGAGAAACACAATTGGTATACTTGATTCTTTCTTCCTGACCTTATAGTTAAATAATTTTAGCTGTATGGAATTGAATTTGAAGTTCTTACAATTATCGGATACTTGTGTCTTCAATGTGTTCATCATTTTATCAGAAAGACTTGGTCTCGGCAGTTACCTATCACTGAATTTTGGTGTTTGAACTTGTGATTTCTGGGTCGTGAACATCTGATATTCGATGTACTTCTCCATCCAAAGCCAATGTGTAAGGTTGCTTACTATTTTAGAAGTCTGCCAGCTAACCTTATTTAGATGCTTCATCAGCTTTGCTTGGATGTGCATTTATGTTTCCTTCAATTTTTCTCTTGTTTTGTAGTTTTGAATCCCAAAGACAAGATGCAAGTAGGGTTTCAATAACTATGATAAGGATAAACTAAATATGAAAGCATAAGGATAGAGCCACTCTCTTAAGTTTGAAGAAAAAATTGCTTCAAAATCTTTCAGCATTTGAGCTTTATGCGAGTACGGGTCATCGAAGCAGGCAGCAATATATCAGGGTTGTCTCAGCTCGGAAGCCGCGGGCCAGGACTCGACAGCAGGTGCGTCATGTCATGAAGTCAGGGATCATGGGGAGGGCAGACGCAGGGAGTGTTGAGAGTCACTTGCACCTATACCTGGTTTCTTTGGTGTGAGAACTTTTATACAAAGTTAAGCATCACTCAAACCTAAAAGCTATTCATTTTATATACACACACTCACCATACTTTTTATTCCTAACCGACGCTGAATTCCCCACTTAATATGAAACTCAACAGCGAGCTCCCTCGTGGAAATGCCCTTGCACAAAATCACTATAATGCAAGGTTGTCAAAATCGCGATTTTGACATGACACGGAAAGGCCTTCCGAATCTCGGATCGTAAAATCGTAAGA
Organism: Salix arbutifolia; assembly: GCA_025169955.1. Taxonomy (NCBI): domain Eukaryota; kingdom Viridiplantae; phylum Streptophyta; class Magnoliopsida; order Malpighiales; family Salicaceae; genus Salix; species Salix arbutifolia. The sequence continues at coordinate 13,409,521 of CM045920.1, forward strand.
TTGTACCCGAATTTGTCCGTACAAAAATCGTAAAATCACATCTAAAATCATGTGAGCAGAAAAATCATAAAATCGTAAGTAAAATATTTCTGAATACAAGATAGCATAATTATGGACATAAAACTTAATTAGTTTAGGTTTATACATGATTTAAAATAACTTCAAAACACATTACAAAACATTTATGTACCTAAAATTTTATAAGTTAAAAACTAATAAATTTAAAACAAATCTTCAGTTGGCGTACAATGTAAACAAAAACCAGCTTCAATTTCATCCCCCTCACTATGTCCAAGAATTGCATCAATAGCATCACAATGAAAGTGATTATTAGTACTACTACCGCTGTTAACACCGATATTGCTAGTACAAGATTGAACTCCAACAATATTGAACCCTAAACTCCTTGAATTCAAAGTTTCAAAATCATCTTTTGGCATGGCTCAACATCCTTTCGAGTGCAAGCCAAATGATGTTTGAAACGATAAATGCCTCCGCTGAAAATTTTCTGACATTACTTGCATTGAAATTTTCTTGAAATATTTTCAATATCTATACCATGCGGCCATCCCACATCAAGTCTATTGCCACTGGTAGTTTTTTTGGATGCCATGTAATCTGCAATTCATTGAAATAATACATCAAAACTGAAGCTATCATTCACTGACCCTAAAGTATATATGTATATAATTTCCATGCTATTTTATTGCTAGTGTGTTGTTAATCTCTTTAATGTTTTTGAGATTATGTGATTCATAAACCCACATGGAAATAAAATATATAGTTTTACAAAATTCATAAACCCACATGAGAAGTAATAGATAATTGGTTTTAGCTATCTTTATTTTCATAACAGTGTTACTTTCACAATATCTGTTTCTCTAAGATCTCCCTCTCCTCCTGATGAACCATTTAGTTTCCTCTCCCCAAGAAATCCTATAACATAATGCTTTCTTTTCCAGACTTGGCTTCGAAATATATGGTCATCATGAAAATATTTCCTTTTTCTGTGTTGCAGTTGGCTTTAGATTACCATGACTTGATGAAAATATATGATCACTTTCATGAATTGCATTCTAAAGCAGAAGCAAACAAAGCAACTGAATCAAGCAACTTCGATCGACCCAATTTTTTTGGCAGATGAACCAACTGAATCAAGCCATTTTTTTTGGCAGATGAACCAACTTCGATCAACCCAATTCATCAAATTAATTTCCGTTTCAGGATAATGAAACTAACCCAATTCATCAAATTAATTTCCGTTTCTGACATTATTGAGCAATAAAATAAAAATCAAGCAACATTTCATCCAAAAATCAAGCTTGTAACCTTGCATTAACCTGTAATGGCGACGATGGCAACGGCAACACAGACGATTCAACCGATGAGAGGAGAGGACAATCTGGGGAAGACTGACGAGAAGGATGAGAAGAACAGCTGGGGTACTGGGGAGCTGATGATTTGGGGGATTTTGTGCTGAGAAGAGAAGAGAAGATTTTGGGGGTGAGAGGCTGAGAGCTGATGATTTGAGGAATTTTGTGCTGAGAAGAGAAGAGAAGATTTTGGGGGTGAGAGGCTGAGAGCTGATGATTTGGGGGATTCAGGGGTGAGAAGAGCAGAGAAGATTTTAAGCTTCGAATGCAGTGTAATTGAATTGAGAATGAAAAATTGAAATTGAAAGCCCCAATGTCCAAACAGGAGAACACCATAAACTCGTAAAATCGGACCGATCCGGTCCGATTTTACGAGTCGGATCGATTTTAAACGGGTTTGACCGAGTTTGACCTGTTTCGAGTTTTCTTTCCGAGTTAACCCATTTTCCTGAGTTGACTCGTAAAATTATACGATTTTGCGAGTCAACTCGCATTTTTAATTACACTGCTATAATGTCAAGCTTGGCCTCACAAGATGACATGAATACCACTTTGTTATATTTTGAGGATCCCACTTTATTGAAGTACCAAAAATTAACAGTCTCATGCGCATACAAAATTAAATATTGTATCAAGAAAAAGAACCTGCGGTATATCAGATAGTTTTGGATTGATCTTTTCCACTGAACAACAATTTATACAAATGATTATGGCTCAAAAGGTTGAGAGAAACCCTTCCATCTTGATGCAAACTAGGGTTTAAATCAAAGCGATTATTAGCATGAACAAATAATGCAGGAGGCTTGGCTAGATATTTAGGAAGGAAGAATTTGTCACAGAAATCGAATTATAATTTGGTAAAATAGCGTCCAATGTTTCCCATTGTTTTAGTAAATCTTTTCAGAAAAGCTGCTCTTGGAATTTGCATGCTTGCCAAAGCTGGTGGCTGAAAGCATCATGCTAGAAAGTCTTTGTTCGTACATAAATTGATGGCTATAAGAAGCTTATTGAAACACCCTGAGGTTGTGAATTTCTTGAACCTCTTGTCTACTTCATCTTCTATCTCAATTTCTTGAGCAAAAGTTTCTTAATGTTCTATAGCATCCATGGTAATAATCAACTAAAATAAGAGATCAATATCATACCTGTAATAGTGAAAATTGCCCATAACCAAAGTGATACAACACAGGCAAGGTCAGATTCAGATTTTGATATAAAATTTCTTACTGTCTAATTTTATGTTATTGAACATAACTCAAAATCAAATCATTGGATCAAGTTAAAACTATACTAGAAAGTTTCATAGGTATTTTTTCATCTTCAGGTAAAATATTAAGTCAATCGGAGCTTAGAAAAAGCCTGGCGATACAAGTCAGAACAAGTTATATGGATTTTGTTATTTACTTTGTTTTGACTCGTGGACTTTCTATTTGACAATGATTTGTCTTATAAGGATGTTGCAACTTGTTTTGAGAATATATTAGTTCTACAAGGATCTTTAATGGGTTGCAATATAATTTTCAAACCATTTTCCAGTAATCAGTCTAAGCCTTACACAAGAGTTGTTTTTGATGAGTATAGTTTCTGTTAGCAGAATGGTCATTAGAAAGCTCAATGTCTTAAGTTGAGACAATAAAATCAGTCATGGAAACTTGGCAACCAGTCACAATCTAATGCTTGCTTATTATTTTCATATGACAAACCAAAAATATGTTTTTGAATGAGTTTTAAGATTTAATAAAGTTTGTTAAATCCCTGAGAATTTGGCCTACATTAAATAAATCATGAACTTAATTCACGAGAATTAATGGTGTAAAATCAAATAATAAATATTGGATCTACAAGTAGATTAATATTTAAATATCTAGAAATAACCAAAAAATTCTCAGAGTTATTCTGAACATTGGCCGATTTTTTATCGGAACATATTTTACGACGCATAAATTGCGGAAAACCCATCCGCTCTCGAGGATAGATGATCATTTTGAGGTATCTACATGGATTTTTTCCCGATATTTTATTTTGGTACTCGAGCCCATAATAAAATTTCAAAACCTTTTAAGGCATCTACATGGATTTTTTTTCCCGATATTTTATTTTAGTACCCATCGAAACGTTTAAATCACATCAAAATACACAATGTAGCTTACCTCATGTAAGGCGTACTAGGGATGCTAATACCTTCTTTTTACGCAAGTAGTCCTCTACCTTTGAATTTCTTATCAGACTAGTACAATCGGGTTTTTCTAGTGACCAATTAGGTGGAGATTCCTCTACACAGACGAGACCCTCCCCGGATGCCGCACGACAACGTGCGACAATATGTATTATAGGTTATTTATTGTCATTGAGGGTAAAATAGGCTCTTTGCTTTAGCCTATATATAATCCTTTTGTATTTACATTAAGTTAAACATGTATTCGATATTATTATGAAACTTTTGCCTCTTCTTAACTCTCTTTTTATGTATTTTGAATTGCTCAACACTGTTCATCCATCTTTCTTTCTCCTAGCACTTACCTTCATTACTAAGTCCAAATATTACTAGAGTTTATGACCACTTGATTTGTGATGCACATCAATTGCAAAAAAAGAAAGATAAAAAATTATAATTGACAACTCATTGTGCAACCAACCAAAAGATTTTCTTTTTAAAATACATCTGAGTTTTATTTGATTCGAAATTTAGAATATTTACTTTCACTAATAATAAGTATCCAAACCACTAAATTATAAACTAAGAAAAAGCTCCCACAAACGAGATAAATGATGTAGGCAAGCACCCTGTCAGGTTGTAGAATTGCAAATGTGCCGGTGATGAATGTGCCAATCATTGTACACATGGCAATCATGGTAAATGACGTTGCAAACTGAAATAACATCGCAGTGGTTCGATCAAGCAAACCTTGATATATCGCCAGCAAAAAGTAGATAAAGACGGCCGAAGTTGAGAGCGCCATTGATATTGCATCTGATATAAGAAATACTATAAAAGCAGGGTTTTTAGCTTGAATTACAGTGCCTTGATCGCTCTTGTAACCGCCAGGTAGGGTGAATGCTGCCGCAAATGTCACCGTTGCTATCAGCGCCGCAACTACTAGATGAGGCTCTCTTGCTTTATTCAAAGCTTCCTCATCGATTTTGTCTTTCTCTATTCCACAAAGAAAAGGTTCGTAGCCAAATGGTCCACTACCAACATCTTTAAGGGATTTTGCGATCTCTTTTTGCAAAATATAATAGATTATATCATTTTTAGCTAATCTTTTTTGTTGTTGTGTATCTTATACATAATTAGCAGGTAACATATACTAATTTCCTAAGAGGAGTAACCCAATAATATATTCTTGTTTATTGTCTATTTGATTTTTCAGCTTTAACTTTCTCTCTCTTAAAAAAGATTTGGGGTCTTGATTTTTGTGTTTTTCTAGTAAACTTGTTTATTTTTGTGTTTTACAAGTATTATTAAAAAATAATTTATATTTATATTTTTTTGCTTTAAATTATTTTTTTAATATTTTTATATTATTTTGATGTGATAATGTCAGAAATAATTATTTAAAAAAAATATTATTTTTAATGCATTTTTAAATAAAAACATTTTAAAAAGTAACTATTATACCTCTTAAATAAACTGTTTAATTATTTCAATTGATTTTATTTAATTTTATTCTTTTCCATTTATATGTATGTATGTATGTATGTGTGTGTGTGTGTGTGTGTGTGTGTGTGTGTGTGTGTGTGTGTGTGTGTGTGTGTGTGTGTATGTATGTATGTATGTATGTATGGTTTTAATGAATGCATTAATTATCACAACAGTTAATTCATAGAGGATTGTTTACTTTTCATCCATCTTTCTGTAGGGTTTTGAAAACTTTGAATAGGAAAAAGGCATTAATACCCTTGATGGCTTAAGATTATGTATAAATGAATTAAGGGTATATTAGTAACTTGTAAAATATAAATAGAAAAGGAAGAGAAGAGAAGTAAAGCTAAAAATTTTAGAGTGAACCGGAAGAGAGGAGAAAGGAGAAGAAAAAGAGAAAGGAGAAAGGGAGAAAGGAAGGAGAACAAATAAGTATTAAGGTAATGTGTATGTGTTATTATGTAAAAATATTGTTTATTGGTTAAGCTTTTTGCTTGTATTGGTGATTAGGGTATGTAGATTTTATTTGGGTTTGATTGATGAATGGATTGAGATGTTAAGGGTTTAATGTGTTGGGTAATGGTTTAATGGGTTTGATTGTAGATGATTTTGAAGTTATTTGATGTGTTTGGTGTAAGAAAATTTTGAGAAATGGTGAAAAAACCTTGCTGGAATTCTGGGTTAGAGGTTGAAGATGACGAAATTTCATTTTGGTCCCTTTTGTGAAAAATTACAGTTTGGTCCCTGAACTTTGAAAAATTACAGTTTGATCCGTGGAATGAAATATTAGTATTTCAGATTGGTTTTATGGATAATTGAAGCTTATTTGATGAATTATTATCAATCTTAGAAATTGTGTATTTTGAATTAGATTTCGAAAGAAACCGTTGTTTTTAGGTTTTGTGAAAAAATAGATAGTTTGATTCAAAACACATAGGATTATGAATTAAACTCTTAGATACATTTACTAAAGATATGTTAATTCTTTTGAGTCATTTTTTAGTATGTTTTCTTTTATATATTCAGATAATCCTGATATTCTGCCCGCGGTATGTCAGTAGGATTTCGTCATCATTATGCTTTTGAATTCTATTCGCTTTTGAGTCAGGTGAGTGGATAATATTTAATATGCATGAGAAATATTATAAATATTTGATTTGATAGTATTTGGATTATGCTTCTTGATAATATATACATTAATTACTATTCTTGTTACGATAAAGCATAATCATTTGTTTAATATACGTTCTTGATATGAGCCAATATCTGTTTGTGAATTAATAACTCCTCATTTGATTGATGTCATGAGTGAGCCTTGAGATATGAATATGTCTGTTTGATTATGATATATATATATATACACACACACCTACGGTATGCCAGTCACAATATCCATGCTAACAGGGAAATATTAGTCTTTGTGCACATCGTATCTGAAATCCTAGTTGGTCGGGGAAGTCACCAACCTGTATGGACTGATCATCCCACAGTATGGAGCCTCATGCTCATTGCATTTTGATTTTCTGACGAGCTTTACCTATTACATTCTTGTTATGACCTATTTGAGAAACTTCTTGTAAGAACTCCGAGCTGATTTGATAATATACTTCTCATTATTGTATTATCTTATATGTGTATATTAGATGTTATCTACTCACTGAGTTGTTGAACTCACCCCCTCATTATTTATTACTTTCAGGCTCATAGTTGTTAGCAGATCATTATTGTTGAGATCTCAGAACTTATTATTTTGGTTGTAATCGACACTTTTGTTTTTATGTCTAGTTAATGCTCCACAATTATAATAAGATGTTTTCGACTCTGGTATTAAGACAATCGAATTATGTTATAAAGTTTTATTTGTTATTTTCGCTGCGTTGAACTCTGAATATGAATGATAAGCTTGTAAGTTTGGGTTCACATAGGTGTGGAACCTTGGAGGGGGACCATGTCTATGTGCCCGGTCATGGATCCGGGAATCAGGTCATGACACTTTCTTTCTCCTGGCACTTACCTTCATTACTAAGTCTAAATATTACTAGAGTTTATGACCACTTAGACCTGTGATGCACATCAGTTGCAAAAAAAAGAAAGATAAAAATATTATAGTTGACAACTCATTTTGCAACCAACCAAAAGAATTTCTTTTTAAAATACATCTGAGATTTATTTGATTCGAAATTTAGAATATTTACTTTCACTAATAACAAGTATCCAAACCACATTACAAACAATGAAAAAGCTCACACCAACGAGATAAACGCTGAAGGCAAGCACCCTGTCATGTTGTAGAACTACATATGTGCCGGAGATGAATGCGACAATCATTGTACCCATGGAAATCATGGTAAATGCTGATGCCAACTGAAATAATACCATAGTGGTTCGATTAAGGAAACCTTGATATAACACCAACAAAAAGTGGATAAAGATGGCCGAAGTTGAGAGCGCCATTGATAATGCATCTGATATAAGAAACAATATAAAATCAGGTTTTTTAGATAGAATTGCAGTGCCTTGGTCGCTCTTGTAACCGCCAGGTAGGGTGTATGCTGCTGCAAATGTTACCGTTGCTATCAGCGTCGCAACTACTAGATGAGGCTCTCTTGCTTTATTCAAAGCCTCATCGATTTTGTCTTTCTTTGTTCTACAAAGAAAAGGATCGTAGCCAAACGGTCCACTACCAACATCTTCAAGGGATTCTATGATCTTTTTCTGCAAAATATAATAGATTATATCATTTTTAGCTAATCTTTTTTTGTTGTTGTGTATATTATAGATAATTAGCAGGTAACAAATACTAATTTCCTAGGAGGGGTAACCCAATAATATATTCTTGGTTTTTGTCTATTTGATTTTTCAGCGTTTACTTTCTCTCTCTTCAAAAAAATTGGGGTCTAAAGAATTGTTTTTTGTATTTTTCTTGTAAACTTTTTTATTTTTGTTTTAAAAGTATTATTAAAAAAATTTATTTTTATTTTTATTTTTGTGCTTTAAATTAATTTTTTAATATTTTTACATTATTTTGATGTGGTGATGTGAGAAATAATTGTTTTTTTAAAAAATTATTTTGATGCATTTAAAAAAAAACATTTTACAAAGTAATTGTTATACCCCTTAAATAAACTATTTAATTATTTCAATTGATTTTATTTTACTTTATTCTTTTCCATTTATGTATGTATGTATGTATGTATGTATGTATGTATGTATGTATGTATGTATGTATGTATGTATGTATGTATGCATGCATGTATGTATGTATGTATGGTTTTAATGGATGCATTAATTATCACAACAATTAATTCATAAAGGATTGATTACCTGTATCTCACCAAAATCTCCACTATATATGTTCATGATGCTTAGCTTTTGCTCATTAAGACCATATATTCCAATACTCCTTTCATTAGGATAAACTTGTCTCCATTCGTTCTGCTTGTGCGTTAAAGCAGCAATTAGATGGAAAGGCGTGTTTCCTTTGTCATCCTTCTTGGTTTTAAGTCTGTCAAGTTCTGGAATCCTCAGACATTTCTTGAATGCGTTGCTGCTTTGACTGGCCACAACATAGTGAAGGGCATTCCAGCCTCTGTTATCAACTAGCTCACAACAATCTGGACAACGAGAAACAATCTCTTTCATTACGTCTACATGTCCTTGAATGGCAGCAATGTGAAGAGCCGTTCTCTTCTTCTCTGTTGTTTCAGCAATGTAGGCTGTGGACGCATCACATTCTAGTAATGCTTTCACTGCTGAAATAGAGAAATAGGCAGCGTAGTGAAGTGGTGACCAGCCGTTCTCATCGGTTGTTTTTGTTAATTTCTTTTCTTTTTCTAATATCTTTCTTGCTGTCACTGAAACCAACAAAACAATGAGTAAAAGTTTCCCTTCATGAATAACAGAGATTTCACATTGTCTATATGAATTACTATATATATATCCATTACTTAAACTCGCAAAGAATTTTAGTGGTTGATTGTGAAGCAAACACAGAGATATATAAAATCAAATATATGTGGATTTTAAATTATAGTTTACGCGATTATATATAAATTAATTTATTCTCCAGACTTCAGCACAAATTAATCATACCATCATCTCTCGCGGTGATTGCCGCGTGTAGAGCAGTTCTACCATTAGGGCCGCCATAGTCCACTGCATTGCAATTTCTTAGGATTTCATCGATCACCTTATCTTGTTCTGGTCCCCGACCAACAGAAGCAGCAATATAAAGTGGAGTTTCTCCGTGAACATTGGCGGAATATGAAAAGTCAGGGTCCTCTTTAGTCAATATTTCCACCACATGGCCACACGCATTTCGAGCTGCCTCGTGCAACGCTGTATCTCCCTCTCCATTGGTCATCCTCAACATCATTTTAGCTGCTGTTACTCCGCTCTCCGGATCTGCAGGTAGAGCTTTTGCTCGATCAATGAAGACTTTGACCACATTGGAATGGCCATACTTTGCTGCCAAATGGAGGGGGGTTTCTCCTTTTTTATTGGCTTTCAATAACAGTGGCGGGCACCTTTCAAGAATTTTAACAACAAAATCAGTGGATCCCGGTTCCCTCCATTGGTTTCTCAAGTAGACATGAAGAATGGTGTTCTCGTCTGGAGTCAATAACCGATGAAGGCAGGTTGGATCATTCTTGTTGAAGGGATCGATGAAGCCTGCTGCTGCAGCTTTGTACAAGACAGGATCCATTTTGTAGTGTAGAGAAACTCGCTTAATGAAATGTAAACAAAACAAGGGGAGGAGAAACCACTCAACTGATCACAAGCTGTTGAATTCTTTGGTTTTTATAGAAAGAAAAAGCTAGTTAACAAACAGGGTTAACATAATTACATTTCTTTTCCTTTTTTATTTTTTGTTTTAATATCTTTTCTTTTGCCCTACTGGAAAGTTTTATAAGAAGGCAAAATATTATCAAAATAACTAGTAAATTTCAATAAAAAGAGAAAATTAATATAACCACTAAATTCCACTCATCGTTGTAACCAGTAAGTTTGGTTTAAAGCAAACAATTTGATCGATTTAATACTTTGTTTTCAAAAGTACTGGCTTTATAATTAGACCCAAAGCCAATACAATTTGTTTTAAAATTATTTATTTTCTATTTCTAACTAAAAATTTATTCCAAATAATGAATATTTTAAAAAAATACAAATGAATTTTACTTGATATCAAATATAGGATTGATTATTTTAGTAGTAAATCATGCTTATAAATATTAGCTTAAATTTTCAAATTCAAGAAAACAGGGATGAATGCTATATTTAATAAACATAATTGCTGATTAATTTATAGTTCCTAAGTTTTTTTTTTCTTATCATTAAAGATACTAGAGATGAATGCTTCTACAACAATGTTGTCTATGCTCTTGAGCTTGACAAATGCTCAAATGTGAATAAATCAGCTGTCTGCCTAATTGTTATTCAAGACACTAAAAAGTTTCCGAAAGGAATTTACTGTTGATTGTCTTTTATAAAGCATAACTTCCTCGCAAGGCAAAGGATTTTGCAACTCTAAAGTGAAAATGTATAAACATACATATCGGGTGAATTTATCGGGGAGTTTGTTCCCAAAGACAAGTTCTAGGCCATTACATTAAGGGTAAGCATTTTACCTCGTCTTAAAGGTCTATGAACTGTCCAGTGACCGGCTCACGTGAAGGTGGTGTAGGGGTTTGCAAGAAATGGTTGGGGCACAGTATGACCACTATTATCAGGTAAACACACAGTTCATAGTTGGATGTTTCACGAATCTGAATCCCGACTGAAAGTCATGAGGCAGACTGCTACCCCCCACCTAACCTAGAATTGGGTTTTTTGCAAATTAAAAATGCATGATACATTAATTTATACCCGATGTCATGTGTCGCAATGGTGTTTTTTTCCGCTTCGTGCCCCGCCTTCCCCGGAGGGGGAGGACGGAGCGCGGTGAAATCGGTGTGTGTTTTATTAATAACTATCTAATTAGGAAAATTAGTTATTCCATACTAAATAGAAAATTATCATTTTTCATACCCATTATGATAAATATAATAATTTTTTCAAACAAACTTCAAATTTCATTTTTGTGAAAGAAATCAGATTTTTGTGAACAATTGTTGTAGAATATGCTGGATTAATCAGTATTTTATTGCTTAATTATCAGGAATACTGGCATGCTAAGATTATATAAACATAATTGCTGATTAATTTATAGTTCTTAAGTTTCTTTTTCTTATCATTAAAGATACTAGAGATGAATGCTTCTACAACAATGTTGTCTATGCTCTTGAGCTTGACAAATGCTTAAATGTGAATAAATCAGCTGTCTGCCTAATTGTTATTCAGGACACTAAAAAGTTTCCGAAAGGAATTTACTGTTGATTGTCTTTTATAAAGCATAACTTCCTCGCAAGGCAAAGGATTTTGAAACACAAAACTGAAAGGAAAATGATAACTATGCCATTAACCGAACAAATTCTTTTCCTTTAAATGAAGATGGTATTTAAAAGTGTAGAAGCATAACTTCTTTGCAAGGCGAAGGATTTTGCAACTCTGAAGTGAAAATGTATGAACATACATATCGGGTGAATTTATCGGGGAGTTTGTTCCTAAAGACAAGTTCTAGGCCATTGCATGAAGGGTAAGCATTTTACCTCGTCTTAAAGGTCTATGAACTGTCCAGTGACCGGCTCACGTGAAGGTGGTGTAGGGGTTTGCAAGAAATGGTTGGGGCACAGTATGACCACTATCATCAGGTAAACACACAGTTAATAGTTGGATGTTTCACGAATCTAAACCCCGACTGAAAGTCATGAGGCAGACTGCTACCCCCCACCTAACCTAGAATTGGGTTTTTTGCAAATTAAAAATGCATGATACATTAATTTATACCCGATGTCATGTGTCGCAATGGTGTTTTTTTCCGCTTCGTGCCCCGCCATCCCCGGAGGGGGAGGACGGAGCGCGGTGAAATCGGTGTGTGTTTTATTAATAAATATCTAATTAGGAAAATTAGTTATTCCATTCTAAATAGAAAATTATCATTTTTCATACCCATTATGCTAAATATATTAATTTTTTCAAACAAACTTCAAATTTCATTTTTGTGAAAGAAATCAGATTTTGGTGAACATTTGTTGTAGAATGTGCTGGATTAATCAGTATTTTATTGCTTAATTATCAGGAATACTGTCATGCTAAGATTATATAAACATAATTGCTGATTAATTTATAGTTCTTAAGTTTCTTTTTCTTATCATTAAAGATACTAGAGATGAATGCTTCTACAACAATGTTGTCTATGCTCTTGAGCTTGACAAATGCTCAAATGTGAATAAATCAGCTGTCTGCCTAATTGTTATTCAGGACACTAAAAAGTTTCCGAAAGGAATTTACTGTTGATTGTCTTTTATAAAGCATAACTTCCTCGCAAGGCAAAGGATTTTGAAACACAAAACTGAAAGGAAAATGATAACTATGCCATTAACCGAACAAATTCTTTTCCTTTAAATGAAGATGGTATTTAAAAGTGTAGAAGCATAACTTCTTTGCAAGGCGAAGGATTTTGCAACTCTGAAGTGAAAATGTATGAACATACATATCGGGTGAATTTATCGGGGAGTTTGTTCCTAAAGACAAGTTCTAGGCCATTGCATGAAGGGTAAGCATTTTACCTCGTCTTAAAGGTCTATGAACTGTGCAGTGACCGGCTCACGTGAAGGTGGTGTAGGGGTTTGCAAGAAATGGTTGGGGCACAGTATGACCACTATCATCAGGTAAACACACAGTTCATAGTTGGATGTTTCACGAATCTGAACCCCGACTGAAAGTCATGAGGCAGACTGCTACCCCCCACCTAACCTAGAATTGGGTTTTTTGCAAATTAAAAATGCATGATACATTAATTTATACCCGATGTCATGTGTCGCAATGGTGTTTTTTTCCGCTTCGTGCCCCGCCATCCCCGGACGGAGCGCGGTGAAATCGGTGTGTGTTTTATTAATAAATATCTAATTAGGAAAATTAGTTATTCCATTCTAAATAGAAAATTATCATTTTTCATACCCATTATGCTAAATATATTAATTTTTTCAAACAAACTTCAAATTTCATTTTTGTGAAAGAAATCAGATTTTGGTGAACATTTGTTGTAGAATGTGCTCGATTAATCAGTATTTTATTGCTTAATTATCAGGAATACTGTCATGCTAAGATTATATAAACATAATTGCTGATTAATTTATAGTTCTTAAGTTTCTTTTTCTTATCATTAAAGATACTAGAGATGAATGCTTCTACAACAATGTTGTCTATGCTCTTGAGCTTCAAAATGCTCAAATGTGAATAAATCAGCTGTCTGCCTAATTGTTATTCAGGACACTAAAAAGTTTCCGAAAGGAATTTACTGTTGATTGTCTTTTATAAAGCATAACTTCCTCGCAAGGCAAAGGATTTTGAAACACAAAACTGAAAGGAAAATGATAACTATGCCATTAACCGAACAAATTCTTTTCCTTTAAATGAAGATGGTATTTAAAAGTGTAGAAGCATAACTTCTTTGCAAGGCGAAGGATTTTGCAACTCTAAAGTGAAAATGTATGAACATACATATCGGGTGAATTTATCGGGGAGTTTGTTCCTAAAGACAAGTTCTAGGCCATTGCATGAAGGGTAAGCATTTTACCTCGTCTTAAAGGTCTATGAACTGTGCAGTGACCGGCTCACGTGAAGGTGGTGTAGGGGTTTGCAAGAAATGGTTGGGGCACAGTATGACCACTATCATCAGGTAAACACACAGTTCATAGTTGGATGTTTCACGAATCTGAACCCCGACTGAAAGTCATGAGGCAGACTGCTACCCCCCACCTAACCTAGAATTGGGTTTTTTGCAAATTAAAAATGCATGATACATTAAGTTATACCCGATGTCATGTGTCGCAATGGTGTTTTTTTCCGCTTCGTGCCCCGCCTTCCCCGGACGGAGCGCGGTGAAATCGGTGTGTGTTTTATTAATAAATATCTAATTAGGAAAATTAGTTATTCCATACTAAATAGAAAATTATAATTTTTCATACCCATTATGATAAATATAATAATTTTTTCAAACAAACTTCAAATTTCATTTTTGTGAAAGAAATCAGATTTTTGTGAACATTTGTTGTAGAATATGCTGGATTAATCAGTATTTTATTGCTTAATTATCAGGAATACTGTCATGCTAAGATTATATAAACATAATTGCTGATTAATTTATAGTTCTTAAGTTTCTTTTTCTTATCATTAAAGATACTAGAGATGAATGCTTCTACAACAATGTTGTCTATGCTCTTGAGCTTCAAAATGCTCAAATGTGAATAAATCAGCTGTCTGCCTAATTGTTATTCAGGACACTAAAAAGTTTCCGAAAGGAATTTACTGTTGATTGTCTTTTATAAAGCATAACTTCCTCGCAAGGCAAAGGATTTTGAAACACAAAACTGAAAGGAAAATGATAACTATGCCATTAACCGAAAAAATTCTTTTCCTTTAAATGAAGATGGTATTTAAAAGTGTAGAAGCATAACTTCTTTGCAAGGCGAAGGATTTTGCAACACTAAAGTGAAAATGTATGAACATACATATCGGGTGAATTTATCGGGGAGTTCCTAAAGACAAGTTCTAGGCCATTACATGAAGGGTAAGCATTTTACCTCGTCTTAAAGGTCTATGAACTGTCCAGTGACCGGCTCACGTGAAGGTGGTGTAGGGGTTTGCAAGAAATGGTTGGGGCACAGTATGACCACTATCATCAGGTAAACACACAGTTAATAGTTGGATGTTTCACGAATCTGAACCTCGACTGAATGTCATGAGGCAGACTTCTACTCCCCACCTAACCTAGAATTGGGTTTTTTGCAAATTAAAAATGCATAATATATTAATTTATACCCGATGTCATGTGTCGCAATGGTGTTTTTTCCGCTTCGTGCCCCGCCATCCCCGGAGGGGGAGTACGGAGCGCGGTGAAATCGGTGTGTGTTTTATTAATAACTATCTAATTAGGAAAATTAGTTATTTCATACTAAATAGAAAATTATCATTTTTCATACCCATTATGTTAAATATGTTAATTTTTTCAAACAAACTTCAAATTTCATTTTTGTGAAAGAAATCAGATTTTTGTGAACATTTGTTGTAGAATGTGCTGGATTAATCAGAGTCGCCACCTAGTATTAAGGTTACTAGGAAATCTATTAGTCTGCGAGAGTCTGGGTAAGGGGACTTTTTGTGCAAGGGGACATTTTATGCAAGGAGAAGACGCATCACCCCCAATGCACCCTACCTAAAGCAAGGTAAAACAAAATAATTGTTAAATATTTTTTGATATTTTTGCCATATTCCAACGGATAATCGTAAACTGGTTATGATATCCAATTTCTTTTCAAAATATGTGAAAGATGCAACATATAATTTTTTACGAAAAATATATTTGGAAAACCTTGAAATTCGGCCCTATGCACGTAAACAACATTTTTTTTTGTTTTTTTTTAAATGTAAATTTTTGTATTTAAAAAAAAATCGGGCTAGGCCTAACCCAACTAAATGGGTTAACCCAGCCAAGGTGGGCCAAGGGGAGTAAAAGGGATGGGCTTGGCCCAACTAAATTAACCAAGCAATTGAATAAAAATTTCTCCCACCCTCCAAATGGCACATTAAATTCAAAGTTGTAAATAATTGAATCTCTATCTGATAAAATATATTTAATTCAAAGTTGTAAATTTGGGTGTTGAATGACAAAATATTTACGTGAAGAGCTGTTCTCTTCTTCTATGTTGACTAAGAATGTTTGTAGAAAGAGCGTATAGGTTTCGAAGCAGCACTCAAGCTTCTCTATCAGCAAATTAAGCTCCTTCGAAAGGTGTTCTCCATCGTTTCCGAAATCTTTACATTCTTAAGGAAAAGTGCACCACCTGAACTTGTTATTAATCATCACTTATTAATTATTATTTTTTATTATATTTAATATAATTAAAAAATCATTCTAGCAGAATGTTTGTTTGTATGTTTGAGGTTATTCTATAAACATAATAATAGTGTATTGTATTTTTAAATTACTTAAACTATGAATGAAAGTTTATTTGAATTATGTATTTGAAGGTGTTTAAACCTTTTTATTATTTATTACACTTTTTTAATTATATTATACTATTATTTACTACTTAAATAAAATTGTCAATTTAATCATAATTTTAGAATTTTGCATTATATTTTTTTTATGATTTAAAAATCTATTCTTAACAACCTATGTTGCCGTTTCATGAGTGCTAATAAAAACATGTGAAAAACATTTGACTTTATACGATGTAAATAATTTTAGTTGTGTTTCAAAAATTTATCTCTTCTTTTCTGGGAAAAACTTGCAGAGGGAAAATAAACTGCCTTATAAGATGGCAAAACTTTTGTGTATATATATATATATATATCCTGAATTCTATTCTATTAACATCTCATACACAACACATGTGACTTTTTTCAATTATTTCAATCACTAAATTCTTAGATTTTTTAATTCAAAAGGGTGGAGTTGGGAAGATTCAAAACTATGGCCTATATTAATACAATTTTAATTAGAAGAGAATGAACCAATTGGATATTATTGAAAAGCAATTCTGATTTACAAATTTAAGCATAAGTTTTCCATTAGATCAGACGAGGTTATTTGCCCGTGCGTTGTACTGAGTTTTTTTCTATGCAGAAAACTGATTGATTTTATGCATATTATAATTGGTTATCTTAATATTTAATTAGTAAAATTATAATCGATAAACACTGTTAGAAATGAGTTTTTAAACGAGCAATAAAAACGCAACACTCGGGTCATAACTTGTTCGTATTGAATAATATCAGTTGATTTAAATCACAGGAATCGATAACAAATGAACACTAAAAAAAATCTAGTAATAATTAATTAAGAAAATAAGAGATCAATATCATACCTGTAATCATGAAATTGCCCATAACCAAAAGTGATACAACCCAAGCAAGTTTAGATTCAGATTTTGATGTAAAATTTCTTACTATCTAATTTTATGCTATTAAACATAACTCAAAATCATGTCATTGGATTGAGTTAAAACATATTTTAAGGAGTTTTCTAATCCTAAAAGGAAGTTAAAGAAAGTCAACAAGAATTTCCATGTTTTTAGAGGACTTTTTAAATATATAATTAATTATCCTAGATAAACAAAAAAAACTAAGGGAAGACAACTTTAAAAATTAATTTCTTAACTTATTTTGGATATCTAAAGGTAGCAACAAAGACCCTAGCTTTCCCATAATAAAAATTTCATTCATGACATTATTTAAACTATAAAATTCATTTATCTTAGGTTATTTTGTTTAATTAGATGCAAAACTTTAGTTTATGTGTCACATTTATTATTTTTATTTTTTCATCATGTTTAGGCTTAATTAATACTTGATTTTTATCTAAGATCCAAGACTTGTTTGGATCAATGTTTTGGGTTTGTTACTATAGGTTATGAGTCAATTTTTAAGTGAGCCAATTTAGTCCACAAAAATAAACTCATTAGGATTATTTCTTAAGAGTATTTAAATTCTTTGAAAGTCTAAAATCTAGTAGTAATTGAATAATATCATTATGAATTTTCAGTTTGTGTGTGAGTGATTATTTCACTCTTTGATACTTGAAAGAACTAATCTAATCTATCAAAGATTAATTTATTTGTGGCATCATTTGATTTTTATTTCAACAGTGCTAGTGTCTTATAAAATATTTTTATTGTGTCACACTCCTTTCATGTCTCTTTCAAATTTCTAGGAATAGATCTCAATCTTGATAACAGATTACTTGACCATATGATCACCAGGTTCGTGATAGTTGATATTAGAGTTAGGCTCCGATAACAAGTCATATATGATAATTGAATCAAATTAGATCATTGACTCGTTCTAGGTTGTGGGTTGGGCCAAATTCTTCTTGAACGTGAGAAAAATGTTCAATAATACTATTTTTTTAGTGGAAAAAAAGTTTAAACCAGGTAGGGTTTGACTCGATATGACTCAGTTGGCTTTGTGGGTCCAAAAGTACCCCAGTGATTTGTAGAAATAAAATTTTTCAAGATGATATCTTTATTTTTAATATTAAGATAAAAACATATTACATTGACTTTGGTTATCTCGAGTTAAAAATTCAAATTTACAACCCTAGTTGTGAGACCATGACAACCCTATGGAAATAAAATAATAACAAATTATGATGCCTAATTTTCAATAAACCAAAGTCGAAGGATAAAATTTTAAAAGAATCAATTAAAAAAGACCAAAAATGTGACTAAAGTTTACATATTAAACCTACAATTTGATTCATACGACTAAGTTAACCATATAGAAAGCAAATAAAAATAAATTATGAAATATAATTTTTAATCAATTCAATGTTGAAGGATAATAATAAACAAATAAATCAATTAAAAAACATAAAAAATAATTTGATCAAATCCTCCAAATCCATTACTCGAGTTATAAGACCGAGATAACTTCATACAAATAAAAAAAGAACATGAGAAAAGAACAAAATGATTGTTGAAAGATTTTAGATATGTTAGTTGAACTCTAACGAATAATCATAAAATGGTAGCAATATCACATTTTTCATTCCAAAACATGAGAAAAGATGTGATTGTTTTTTACAAAAAAATTATGCTTAGGAAATTTTTAGAATTCGACCGTATGCACGAAAACAATATATTTTTTTATTTTTCTAAAAATGTATTTTTTATATTTATATTTTTTTTAAAATCAAACTGGACTGGGCCCGGCGAATGGGGTTGCCCATCCATTTTGGCCCAACATATTTCTCGGGTTGAGTTGGACAAAATGTCTAGCCTTTCCTACTGTTCACTTGTATGGTGAGCAGTAACTAACAAATGAGAATGAGGAGATTACTTGTCGTTGTCGCCGTGTAGAGGAGATCAAGCTAATTCTGCTAGTGGTGACGACGCTGAGAATGGTGGCCTGTGGTGGTTATAAGAGGCAACAAAAGGTTGCTACAATGATTGTTGTCACTGCGATGAAAGGAGCAATTATTGGTTGTGGCCGGAGAAGAAGTAGAAAAGCAACTGCCATTATATACTATGTGGGGAAGAAGGTGAGGTTGCTACAGACGATGAGGAGAGGAAAAATTTGGCGGTGCCAAAAAAAATGGAGGTACCAAAGGTAGGAAAGAAGGTTAGAGCTCCTACAGATGCTGTTGGTGAAGAGAGGAAGGAGATGTTACGGCTTCCAAAGAGTTGGTGGTGGTTCTGTCACCAGAAGTTCAATTGCTACTAAGGGAGGAAGAAGAGGCTGCTACGAAGGAGAAAAAGGGTTGTTGTCGGGGAGATTGCTACTAATTGTAGTTGCTAACACTACTATCGTTGGAGGAAAGGAAGGAGTTGTTGTCGAAAGAGAGGAAAGAGGTGGTGGTGCCAAGGGGTTACTCATTGTTTCTTCTTTTCCTGTTTGTTTTCTTTATGTCCCCTCTTATGTGTTATTTCTAGTTTTTCCCTCGTTCTCTATTTTTTTATTCCATTTTTCTCCCCTTGTTGCCTCGTCGGTGCAGGTATTTATAGAGATGAAAATGACTCTTCATCTGCCTGTTGCATTTGGATGATGGCTTGTGCAGGTGATCTTTGCCTCTTCCATGATTACATGCCTGCACTGTTAAGAGCATTAAGAAGTGCAATCACACCTGCAGATTTTCAAAAAGACACAAATATACTTTTATCCATTGATTTATAATTGTTCTAATGGCGCCCTTAATTGACCTTAAACTTTTAAATTTATGCAATTTTATACTCATCAAAACTTCAATACCATTCTTAAATTCACGCGCCTTTTTTACTTCGGTCCTTGGTCTCAGATTTTTACAATTTGATTCTCAATTGACCATTAACTTTCAATTTTCATCAATTTCACCCTTGATTTCATCCAATTGACTTGGTAAAAATTTAAGTTATCTCCAAAAATTTCAGTCTTCTCAATTAAATCTGAATTAGGCTTTTGAACTTGATTTTTCATCAATTGAACTATTGATATAATTAATTTGACCAATTTAAAGTATAATTAAATTCGTGCACTTAATTAAATCCATCAATTGGAGCTCAAATTAATTTCTAAACATAATTAAACTCTAATTTGGCCCATGATTAAATCAAATTAACCTATTAAAATGCAACTATGTATTTTGACTTAATTTTTATCCAAATTTATTTGATAATTATTTTTTTAACCTTGAATATGTATTTTCCTTCATCTTTGTACACAATAGAGATATGATCGGGTTGTTGAATGCATCCAAAATTTCTACCTTGATATTTCTACCAACGCCAACCCTTTTTTATTTTTATTTTATTTCAAGTAGATTTTAGGGAATAACCCAAAGATTGGTTATGATACTGAGGGTGCCAAAACCTTCCCTTTACGAAACCAGTCCCTTGTCTTAGAATCTTTAAAAAACTAGTTAGGTTTTTTAGTGACCATAATACTAGGTGGCGACTCTTTTTTTTCAAAACAAAAAAACGACATGAATCCTCACTCCTTGGGAGGGTCATCGTGATGCCACGCTCTTGTGAAGGGTGCGACACCACTCTTCATCTGAAAAAAGGCATTCTCTCTACTCCTTTTGTGCTAGCAGCTCTTTCCAAACTATTTTTCGGTAATCAATCTAAGCCTTACACAAGGGTTGATTTTGATGAGTGTAGTTCATTGGAAAGCTCAATGTCCTAAGTTGAGACAAGAGAATCAGTCATGGAAACTTGGCAACCAGTCATAATCTAATGCTCTTTTATTATTTTCATACAACAAACCAAAAAATATGTTTTTGCATGAATTTAAGATTTAATAAAGTTTATTAAATCCATGAGATTTTGGCCTATATTAAATAAATTCACGAGAATTAATGGTATAAAATGAGATAATAAATATTGGACCTATAAGTAGACTAATATTTAAATATCTAGAAACAACCAAAAAATTCTAAGAGTTATTATGAGCAGTGACCGATTTTTTATCAAAACTTTTTTTACGACGCATAAATTGCAGAAAACCCATCCGCTCTCCATGATAGATGATCATTTTAAGGCATCTATATGGATTTTTTCCTGATATTTTATTTTGGTACCCAAGCCTATAATAAAATTTCAAAACCTTTTAAAGCATCTACATGGATTTTTTTCTTGATATTTTATTTTGGTACACAAGCGCATAATAAAATTTCAAAACCTTTTAAGGCATTTACATGGATTTTTCCTGATATTTTTCTGGTACACGAGCCCATAATAAAATTTCAAAACCTAAATTTATTCACATGAATAAATCAAAATATTTAAATCACATCAAAATACACAATATATTTTACTTAAAGTGAGGCATAATAGGGGTCCTAATACCTTCCTTTTACGCAACTAGTCCCTTATTTTTGAATCTCTGATCAAACTAGTACACCCAGGTTTTTCTAGTGACCCTTAATAACTAGGTGGTGACTCCTCAACACAGACAAGACCCCTACCTGGATGCCGCGCGGCAACAGGCGACAATATGTATTATAGATTATTTATTATTCGTTGAGGGTAAAATAGTCTCTTTGCTTTAGCCTATACATAATCCTTTTGTATTTACATTAAGTTAAGCATGTATTTGATATTATTATGAAACTTTTGCCTCCTTTTCTTAACTCTCTCTTTATGTATTTTGAATTGCTTAACACTTTTCATCCATCTTTCTTTGTCCCGGTACTTACATTCATTACCAAGTCTAAATATTACTAGGGTTTGTGACCACTTGACTTGTAATGCGCATCAATTGCAAAAAAAAATAAAGATAAAAAAATTATAGTTGACAACTCATTTTGCAACCAACCAAAAGAATTTCTTTTTAAAATACATCTGAGTTTTATTTGATTGAAAAATAATAATTATTTCTTTCACTAATAATAATTATCCAAACCACTAAATTCAAAAAGAAGAAGCTGCTCCCAGCAACGAGATAAAAGCTGAAGGCAAGCACCCGGACAGGTTGTAGAACTGCAATTGTGCCGGCGATGAATGTGAAAATCATTGTACACATGGCAATCATGGTAAATGATGTTGCAAACTGAATTAATATCACAGTGGTTCGACTAAGGAAACCTTGATATATCGCCATCAAAAAGTGGATAAAGATGGCCGAAGTTGAGAGCGCCATTGATATTGCATCTGATATAAGAAATACTATGAAGGCAGGTTTTTTAGCTAGAATTGCAGTACCTTGATCGCTCTTGTAACCGCCAGGTAGGGTGAATGCCGCGGCAAATGTTACCGTTGCTATCAGCGCCGCAACTACTAGATGAGGCTCTCTTGATTTATTCAAATCTTCCTCCTCGATTTTGTCTTTCTTTGTTCTGCAAAGAAAAGGTTCGTAGCCAAACGGTCCACTACCAACATCTTCAAGGGATTTTACAATCTCTTTCTGCAAAATATAATAGATTATATCATTTTTAGCTAATCTTTTTTGTTGTTGTGTATATTATAAATACTTATGAGGTAACAAATACTAATTTCCTAGGAGGGGTAACCCAGTAATATATTCTTGTTTATTGTCTATTTGATTTTTCAGCTTTAACTTTCTCTCTCTTCAAAAAAAATTGGGGTCTTGATTTTTGTGTTTTTTCTTGTAAACTTGTTTATTTTTGTGTTTTACAAGTATTATTAAAAAATATATATTTATATTTTTTTTCTTTAAATTATTTTTTTAATATTTTTATATTATTTTGATATGGTGATATCAAAAATAATTATTTAAAAAAAATAGTATTTGGATGTATTTTTAAATAAATTTTTTTAAAAAAGTAACTGTTATACCCCTTAAATAAACTGTTTAATCAATTGATTTTATTTAATTTTTACTCTTTTCCATTTATGTATGTATGTATGTATGTATGTATGTATGTATGGTTTTAATGGATGCATTAATTATAACAGCAATTAATCATAGAGGATTGATTACCTGTATCTCACCAGAACCTCCACTTTGTATGTTCACGATGCTTAGCATTTGCTTATTAAGACCATACATTCCACTCTCTTCATAAGGAAAAATTGTTCTCCATTCCTTCTGGTTGTGCGTTAAAACAGCAATTAGATGGAAAGGCGTGTTTCCTTTGTCATCCTTCTCGGTTTTAAGTCTCTCAAGTTCTGGAATCCTCAGACATTCCTTGAATGCGTTGCTGCTTTGACTGGCCACAACATAGTGAAGGGCATTCCAACCTCTATTATCAACTAGCTCACAACAATCTGGACAACGAGAAACAATCTCTTTCATTACGTCTACATGTCCTTGAATGGAAGCAATATGAAGAGTTGTTCTCTTTTTCTCTGTTGTTTCAGCAATGTAGGCTGCGGACGCATCATATTCTAGTAATACTTTCACTGCTGAAATATCAATCCAACGAGAGAAATAAGCGACGTAGTGAAGTGGTGACCAGCCGTTCTCATCGGTTGTTTTTGCCAATTTCTCTTCTATTTCCAGTAGCTTTCTTACTGTCACTGAAACCACCAAAACAATGAGTAAAAGTTTCCCTTCATGAACAGAGATTCCACATAGTCTATATGAATTACACACACACACACACAAAGAATTTTAGTGGTTTCTGTTTTGTTCTTTTTCTAAAAAGAGCAGCTAATTGTGAAGCAAACACAGAAATACATAAAATCAAATATATGTGGCTGACTTCAACTCAAATTAATCCTACCATGATCTCCCACCATGATTGCCGCGTGTAGAGCAGTTCTACCATTTGGGCCGCCATAGTCCACTGCAATGCAATTTTTAAGGATTTTATCGATCACCTTACCTTGTTCTGGTTTCCGACAAAAGCCAACGGAAGCAGCAATATAAAGTGGAGTTTCTCCGTGAACATTGGCGGAATATGAAAAACCAGGGTCCTCTTTAGTCAAAATTGCCACCACACGGCTCCGCGCCTTTCGAGCTGCCTCGTGTAACGCTGTATCTCCCTCACCATTGGTCATCCTCAACATCCTTTTAGCTGCTGTTACTCCGCTCTCCGAATCTGCAACTGGAGCTTTTGCTCGGTCAATGAGGACTTTGACCACATTGGAATGGCCATATTTTGCTGCCAAATGGAGGGGGGTTTCTCCTTTTTTATTGGCTTGCAATAACAGTGCTGGACACATTTCAAGAATTTTATCAACAAAAGCAGTGGATGCCCGTTCCCTCCGTTGGATTCTCAAGTAGACATGAAGAATGGTGTTCTTGTCTGGAGTCAATAACAGATCAAGGAAGTTTTGATCTTTCTCGAAGGGATCGATGTTGCCTGCTGCTGCAGCTTTGTACAGGTGAGGATCCATTTTGTAGTGCAGAGAAACTCGCTTAATGAAATGTAGACAAAACAAGGGGAGGAGAAACCACAGTGGCACAACTAATCACAAGCTGCTGAATTCTTTGGTTTTTATAGAAAGAAAAAGCTAGGTAACAGACAGGGTTAACATAATTACATTTCTTTTCCTTTTTTTATTTTTTGTGTTAATATATTTTCTTTTGCCATGCTGGAAAGTTTTGTAAGAAGGGAGAATATGAACAAAATAACTAGTAAATTTCAATAAAATGAGAAAATGAATACAACCACTAAATTCCACTCATCGTTGTAGCAAACAATTTGATCAATTTAATGCTTTGTTTTCAAAAATGATAGTTCCCGTGTTAATCCTATTTCTACCATTGGTTTTCCATTTTTGTGTATATATATTAGTGTTTTTAGATAATTATATAATAATATTAAAAATAAATTTTAAACAATAAAAAATATATTAATTTAATATATTTTTAAAGAGCCTCAACTACTCAACTACTATGATATTGACCTGTCTTAATGTGTTGTCCTTGCTAGTGAGATGCAAGCTTTCACAAGTAAAAATGCTAATTAATTAATCAGCAATAATATTCAAATTACCAAGAACTCAAGCTTTTTTTTTCCTTCCTATTCTTTTCATTTGAAAAAAAATATTACTATTTATACTTGTTTAATTTTATAGTATCAGTTGTTTTAGATAGTATTTTTTTTCTTTAAAATGCACTGAAACAATTTTTTTTATTTTTGATACTAACATATTAAAACAAGATAAAAACAAAAAAATTAACTCAAATTTTTCTTTCAAAATTATTTTAAAACAAAAATTTCAACAATAAATATATAATTAAAGCTAGTAATATGCATTTCTTAGCTTTGAACGGTAAATTATAAATTACCTTAGCCTAGTTCGCGTGGAACTTAGCATGGAGGAAACCTCTCTCTGTCGCTCTCTTGTTCTTTGATTTGCGTTATTTTAAAAGGCATCCTTAAAAGTCAAAAGGTTCCCCCAACCTGTTGACAATTTGATATAGCTTAGGTAAGGGAATTTAATATAGTTTCTGTCATATAAGAGCATCTCCAGCAGTAGGAGGCATATTGGAGAGCCAAATCTTTAAAATGGATGTTTGAATAGTGTAAAAATGGCTTTGGCTTTGGTGTGCACTTTAATGGTAAAAGGCATTTTGGAGAGCCATTTTTTTTATATTATTATTTTAATGTAATGCAATTATTTTGTATATAATTTAATTATGCAATTAATTATACAATTAATAGGAGTAAGTTATATAATTAAATAATTAGTTTTAAAAAACTCTCCAACAATATAATTATTAATTTTTAATTATTTAAATTTTAAAAAATAAATTTAAATATAATTAAAAGACCCGTAATATTTGAAATTGGAAATTTAAGCTACTTATTGTATGTTTTTCAAGTAATTTGTATTTTTTTATGATTGTTGTATTTGAAGTTAATTAATGTTACTTATTGTCTTCGAGTGTAAGAAAAACTTAAAAAAATAAAATGAACACATTAACACATAACCAATAAGTTCAAACATAATTAATTAAAATACATTCCATTAAAAATAATTCAATCAAATTAATTACAAATTAATACCCATATTTTTTATGCTAATTATTATTATAATAATAATTAATAATAATTATAATTAAAAATAATTATATAATAATAATTATAAAAACCCACCCCACCCCACCCCACCCCGTCTTTTCCCCTTCATTTCAATCACATTGTTAAAAAAACCCTACCCCATCCTTCTCTTCTCCCTCTGGCCGCCGCCTCCCCCCACCCACCCACCGTCCACTCCCCTCCAGCCGCCCCCCACACCCGTCCACTCCCCTTCAGCCGCCGCCCCCACACAGCCGTCCACTCCCCTCAATCCTCAACAAAAATTTACCACCTTTAAACCTGAAACCACAAATGAATGAGAGAACCCATTTCAGCGCCTCAATTTGCAACAAAAAAAAAGAGTGAGGATGAAGCCAAATGACCTAGCGGAGAGGTAATTGAAGAGAGCAGTTCTAGCACCACCAACATGGAGATTTCTGGTAGGCGAAGGAGCAAAACAAACTCTAATTGTTGTTTATCAGTAGCAGCGGTGGAAGAGACTGAGAAGAGCCTCCTTGCTGGGAAAAAGAAAGAGACTTTGTGGCTGTGAAGAGACGATGAAGAAGGTAAAATTGTTGATGAGAATTGAGGGATGATCCTGACTCTCATCCATGACGTTGCTGTGTTTAATTTGTTATGTTTTGTTGTTGCTGTGTTTTTAATTGATGCTTGCAACGGTACAATTTCAACTTCAACGGTAATATTTTAGTTTTGGCTCTCCGGTGCAGATATGTAGGAATGGCTCTGCTGGTATACTAAAGGCATTTTGGCTGCTGGGTTGCCTCCCCCTGCTGGAGACCTAAAATGAACGAAAATAGCCAAAAAATTTAAATTTTAGCTTTGGCTGCTGGGTTGCCTCTCCCCGCTGGAGATGCCCTAACAAGATCACTGTGGCCACAAGATCCAATGTACAGGGACTGAGGACAACACCGTAGTTGACGCCTGAGGGTCCGGTTTCACGTGGGAATCACATGTGTCGTACGGGTAAAAAGGACAAGAACGAGAGTGATGGGATCGATAGACTATTAATTGATCACATGTCTCTGCGGGTAACGAGGACATGAATCACCACCTGAACTATGGATGAGTGTTTATTTGAATTATGTAGTTGAATTTGAAGGTGCTTAAACTTTTTCCCTATTTATTTCACTTTTTTAATTATATTATACTATTATTTACAACTTGTATAAAATTGTTAATTTAATAACTTAAAAAAAATTAATCACAGTTTTAGAATTTTACATTATTTTTTTATTATCATCTAAAAAAATATTTTTAAGAACATATGTTGCCGTTTCATGAGTGCTAATAAATCCAGTTGTAGGCCACTCAGCTATAAAGATTGTTTGATACTGTATTTCAAAAAAAAATTATTTTATTTAAATTTAAAAAAATTGTGTTTTTAGATTTTTTTTCATGTATTCATATTAAAAAGGATTTTTTAAAAATAAAACAAAATCATTCTGATACATTTTTCAGAATGAAAATATATTTTTAAAAATAACTTCAATCACACTCCAAAACATGTACATAATGTCATTTCAAAAGTGCTAATAAATCTCCTATATTTGCTTTTATTAACCTCAAGGGACATATATTAATCAAATCAATAATGTTCTTATTAAAATTATCCTAGACTGTAATATTTAAAATTTTAATATACCATTATCGAGATGACTGATTTAGTTCGTATATATAATGTTTAATTAATTACTAATCACTCCTGTATTTTATTTTTACTCAATTCATTTAAATCATGTGTTTCTTTAAATCCTGTCATTACATGTTCCTGTCATTCATAAAAACAACTTCCTTTTATCCCATCATGCAAACTCAACACAAAGATACCTTCGTCATTTTCCCCATCAGTCATGGCTGCAAGAGAACAAAAAATTCATTCTATTAGCCTCTCAATTTCCCAAAATTGAGTTATGATACTTTTTTTAATTATTTTAATTACTAAATTCTTAGATTGTTTGTTCTAAAATGTTGAATATCTCACTAATATTTTTTATATATTAACAAAAAATTAACCTCACCCGCGGTATAGCGGTGAGCATTTTTAATTCAAAAGGGTGGAGTTGGGAAGATTCAAAACTATGATCTATATTAATACAATTTTAATTAGAAGAGAATGAACCAATTGGTAAATATTGAAAAGCAATTCTGATCTACAGATTCAAGCATAAGTTTTCCATTAGATCAGATTAGAGAATTTAAGCAATTCTATTGATTTTAAAGGAGAATTATTAATTTGTTTTTCAGATTAGAACTAAGTGTCCTTATCCTTTAGCTTTTTTGTTTATTGAAGGCAATAGGCCCTTTTCCTTTATCGAAGTACATTAACAGTCTTGTAAATTTCAGTTTCCCTCCTTTTTTTCAAATATATTCCACTTTTCATGTTTGAAATCATTGACAATCCATATGAAGCAGATCCAGAAAATGAAAACATTAAGCGAAAACAGTGCCAAAGCCATCAAAACTCAGATCTCCATCCCTCGCCAATTCCTTTCCCGTGAAACCAGTAGCAGTCTGCTTCATTTATGCCACTAGCTTTCTGCATCCTATAGCCTCGACGATGCATCTAGTATTCATTCCAACCCAGTGAACATTAGATACATCATCGAGAGCCCCTACAATTCACAGAATTTTGTTCAGATTTTCTAGTGATTTTGACAGTGGATGAGAAGATGCTCCACAGATCATGCTTCCAAAGAAGAAACAAGGCAGGAACGTTTCTCAACTCCAATATTACCTCTTCTAACCAAGACTCCTCCCGTATTGATTCTACCCAAATGGCAAGCCAGCGAAATACTTCACAGAGTACATCCCATTAGAATCATGTTTGGTTAAGGTACTCTCTCGTCTAAAATTTTAAGTTGGAAAGTAAAATCCAGAATATGATTTATATTATTCTTTAACATACACCTTTAAATGAAAACTCTTTAGGCTTGAAACTTGCACAGACTCATATTATCTTATATTTATTTTTTATCAAATAGAATAAAAACAATGAAATTTGAATCCATGACTGTTGAGTGAATAAATTTCTAATATCATATTAAAAAATTATCTTATCTGAAAATTTAAATTATTAAATAAAGTATCAGAATATAATTTATATTAATATAAACGTTGGACAACAGGCCTAACAAGGAGTTGAATGCATTGAACTCCCTGAGTCCAAGAGATCCTCTCCCGTTGAAGTTAGCTATAGAAGAAGCTTTATCGTGTGAAAGATTAAAAAGTCTTGGGCGTTGCTCTGTCAACCTAGGTATATTAAGAGATGATTTCTGCTTATAAATACTAGAAATCAAAATTTTCCATAGACCAGTATCTCAGTTGACATATCTCCATAACCATTTAAAGATCAAAGCTTTTTTTTAGGCTAAAATGGAGCCAGTTCCTAGACCACCCTGTCCTTTTGATGTTACCTGCCAGCCTTTTGATGTTGTATATGTTCTTGGACAAGAGAAATGCTCAATGTTAATAACCTAAGTTGTCTCCCTCATTGTTTTTTTTTTCAACCCAAGAACATTCATATAAATATAATTATGACCTTTTAATACAGGATTTTAAGTTGGCCAATTAGTTAATCTGGAAAATTAGATGTCCAAAAAGTATTGCTTGGCTCTTTTGTTTCATCAAAGTTTAATATTAGTTAGTAAGTGGAAAACACTTTCCAATTAAAGAAAAAATTGGTTTATTTTTAGAAAAATATTTTTATTTTATTTTGAGCAAAAACTACTTTTTAAAAGTTATAAAAAAATAAAAAATATCTTGTTATCTATGGATTATATCATACTTGATCCTCAATATTTTGATTTTTATATATTTTTTTGAGTCCTTTTGTATTTTCAATTTCATCCCTTGAAACTTGATTTAATTTGATTTTTATATCAATTTTGGTTATTATTTATTTATTTATTTATTTTAATTAAAAAATTTTATCTATCAAATTTTTTCTTTTTTTATTATTTAAAATAATATATGAAACTATATATATTTTTTAATTATATATTCTTCAACTTTTCTATCTATAAGACTTGGTGCTTGTTATTTTAATAAACTTGAAGGAGAACTAAAATATTAATAAATTATTTTTCAGTGTAGTTTTTACAATATTTGTAAAACACAAGAAAATATTTTTAAATTTATTTTTTATAATACTAAAAAACATAAAAAAATTATAATTTATTTTTCAACAGGTGAGAGTGATTCCACCAATAGAGTTTTTTAGCCTTCGAGGTCAGTAGTTTATTGACGTGGTAAAAACTGATGAATGTTATTCAATAATTTTATTTTATTTTATTTTAAAGAAACAAAACGACGCGTAGGAACCCTAGGGTTCCTGCCAGTGTAGCTAGCTATAAGTAAGCTCTTTGGCGCCTCCCTCTGCAGTCTACATCCAAAAACCCTTTTGAGAAAGAGGGATGGTGATGATGGAAGCAGCAGCGGAGAAAGAAAGGGTAGTTATATTCAGAGATATAAGGCGATATTACTGTGATTACTGTGGTATTTGCAGATCCAAGAAGTCTCTTATCACTTCTCATGTCCTCACCCATCACAAGGTCCGTCTTTTAATCTTTCTTTCTGTTTCTGTATCTCATCTTCTTGGTTAATAGTAGCAGCTTTCACATATATAGGAATCGAGATTGTGCTTTTTTACTCATCAAGGAGAAAGGATCGGGCTTTGATCTATCGCTAATTGTTTTAATTTTACTTATTATTTTTGTAGGGTTTGGATTTTTTTCATGATTCTGTGGGGTTTTTATTTGAATTTGATTCGATATTAACTTGCATGATCTTAGTGGCTGAAGTGTTTTCTTTGAAATATATTTCTGTTGTGACTAATTGAAGGGAATAATCAATAAATCTTGTGTGTCTTCTCTGCTGAAGTCGATATAAATGGCTCAATATATATATATATATATATATATATATATATATATATATATATATTAGCAAGTTTGGTCCTGAATATAGAGGGTTGCTGTAGGCGGTCTGACCAGTTTGAAATTGAAGTCTGGTTAAATCTCAGTCTTACCACTGTTTTTCTGCTGCTTAGGAGGAGATGGACAAAGAAACAGTTGATGGGGATGAGGTAAAGCAGGGAGTAAAATCCAATACTTGCAACAAATGTGGCGCTAGTTTCAAAAAGCCTGCGTATTTGGTTCAACACATGCAAAGTCATTCTCTTGAGGTATCTGACCATGTCTCTACTTGCATAGGTTGCTTGCACACAAGGTTTTTCTTTTTATTTGATGTTCTTCTTTGAATGCATTTCTTAAAGGATGCAATGTGCTATGCAGCTCAAAGTGTGCTGTTAATGATATTTAATATGAGAATCTGAACCAATTGAATAATAAGTATTTTGCAGGAATGCCCTTTTAATATAGAAAAACACCTGGAAGTTAATGCGTGAGCATTGGATCCCACACAGAGAACTCCAAAATGCGAGAGGCTTCAATTTTTGGCTTGAATGGACTAGTATCAGGCTGGGAGACCTCCTGAGAAGCTCCATCAAGTGAGCCTCGATCACGCCCCTGTTGAATTTGAGGTTTGAAGGAAAGCTTTTGTTCATGTCCATTGACATTATTTTCAGTGGTCTAGGAAACCATTTCTTCTAATGTTTTTGTTATTTATTTATTTGGCAGAGGCCATTTAGGTGTTCAGTTGATGATTGTCATGCCAGCTATAGAAGGAAAGATCACTTAACTCGCCACCTTCTCCACCATGAAGGGAAACTTTTCAAGTGTGAACTTGAGAATTGTGATCGTAAATTTGTCTACCCAAGCAATTTGAAAAGGCATGTCAGAGAG
Source organism: Salix arbutifolia (assembly GCA_025169955.1). NCBI lineage: Eukaryota > Viridiplantae > Streptophyta > Magnoliopsida > Malpighiales > Salicaceae > Salix > Salix arbutifolia. The sequence goes on from CM045920.1 coordinate 13,441,369, forward strand.
CTTCATGATGAGAGTTCTCCCTGTGGTAGTGTTGGTGGTGAGAAGCAGTATGCATGCCAGGAACTGGGATGCGGGAAGGCATTCAGATATCCATCAAAGCTGCAAAAGCATGTGGATTCTCATGGTAAGTTTCTTTCATTTCTCATTCAAACACAAATATCAGAGTTGATGTTTCTTAAGAATGAGGAATGATATTTAATGATTAAGAAATTTGGCAATTTATCCTACTTGCAATCTCTTATTATCGTCCTCTCTAACACAGTTAACCTGGACTCGGTGGAGGCTATGTGCTTAGAACCAGACTGTATGAAACATTTTTCTAATAAAAAATGTCTCAAGGCCCACATACAGTCCTGCCACCAATACATTAACTGTGATATCTGCGGCACAAAACAGCTGAGAAAGAATATCAAGAGACATCTTCGTACCCATGAACCTGTCAGTGGTTCAACAGAGAGAATCAAATGCCATTTCAAGGGTTGTCAGCACTCATTCTCCACTGTAAGATTAACTAATGTTTTATCATCCACTGTTCTGTTTCTTATAGTATTTAATCCTGACAAGCAAACCATTCCATGCTTACCCAGCATCGTTTTCTTTTTAGTTGATTTTGTTTTCCCTTTTTGTGTGCAGAAAACAAATCTTAATCAGCATGTGAAGGCAGTGCACCTTGAACAAAGGCCTTATGTGTGCGGATTCCCGGGTTGTGGCACGAGATTCTCATACAAGCATGTGAGAGATAACCATGAAAAATCTGGTTTGCATGTCTATACTCCTGTAAGTTCTATGTGCAGTTTTTAACACATCTCGCGCATCAAAGTGAATTTAGAAAATGAATTGGCATTCTGAACTGGATTGCTTTTGGATCAGGGTGATTTTATGGAGTCTGATCAGCAATTCAGGTCAAGGCCAAGAGGCGGGAGGAAGAGGAAATTCCCCACTGTAGAAATGTTGATACGCAAGAGAGTAACTCCACCAACTGAGTTTGATGAGTGCCACACTTTTTTGCATGAAATGGAGACTGAGGACCATTAGGGAGTCATGCCCTACCTACCTCGACGCGCTCGCGTTCTCTCTTCATCTTTCCACTTGTGTCCCAAGTTAGCTCTTTAAAAGGAGGCTGTGGTGCCTTAGGCGTACTGCTGCTATGATCTTGTGGATAGTGGACATCAATAGCATGTTAGCCATTCCACATGGTAACATCGTATAGGTACATAATTAGTGAAATATATGTATATTTAAATTCCAACTTTCTAGCCCTTGTATCTTTCTACGGTGGTGATATCGTGATGCAATATAGTTTTAATACAGGATCATCGATCACTGTATTTGTGAATGATTTGGAATGGTCAACAAACTTGCATAGCAAAAATTGTTCAGGATGATAGCACCATGTGTTTCCTTTTGCCCCAACAATCCCAAGTACAGCAGCTCCCTCTGATGCATACCCAGGCATAGTAGGCATCGCAGAAATGAAATTTCAATGCATATATAAATTTGGTTCCATCCAGTCTGATTATGTTCCCATTCGTTTCTTTAAACTCTGAAATCCTTGCCGAATCAAAGCCAAAAATTTAAAATTCATATCCTCGTAAGACATGAGAATCCAGTGGTGGCATTATAAAACATACCTGTCCGATGACGCACGCATGCTATAATTTTGCAATAATTTTATATTAATTGAAGAACAGAACTTCAGTGATTAGGTGCTGATGGTTTTCCCATTTCATCCTGTGTTCATATGATTGATTTTATTAGCGTAATGGGTCACCCAAGATATAACTCAATGCTTTCTCCGGATATTATTTAATTTTCTGTGGATTATCCAAATTGACATCGAGTGAACCAATAACATTGATCAAGAAGAAGAGAAGAAAACAGTCCCTAAATCACAAAATATATATATAAAACATACTTTATTGATTAACTCATCATTTAAAATACATTATCATACTAACAGTGACACAAGATTTTGATCTACTATCATAAGAACACAGTCACAGACGGGCGCCCAATTCTTACAATGGCGGCATAGTCTCCCTCAGCCAGAGATTTCAATGGCCTTGACATCAGGTTTCTTAACTTCCTCCTTCGGCACAGTCACAGTAAGGACCCCATTCTCCATGGAAGCCTTGACCTGATCCACCCTGGCATTCTCAGGCAGCCTGAACCTCCTCAGGAACTTGCCACTGCTCCGCTCGACACGGTGCCACGTGTCATTCTTGTCCTCCTTCTCCACGCTCCTCTCTCCGCTGATCTGAAGCACCCTCTCATCCTCAACCTCCACCTTCACCTCCTCCTTTTTAAGACCAGGAAGATCGGCCTTCAAAACATGGGCTTCTGGGGTCTCTTTCCAATCGATGCGAGTGTTAACAAAGGCTGAGTTCTCATGAGAGACGAGTGAGGATGGAGGGAAAGGGAAGTCCTTGAAGGGCTCCCAGGTGAATGGATCGAAGATGGTGCCTCGTCTGTTGTCGAAGAAGCTTGGGATCATTGCCATCTTTTACAGGGTTGCACACCAAAATCCCTGTCGCTTGCTCAATCTGATGATAGCTTATAAAGAAAATGCTTTGACTTGAACTTGCTTGTCGTTCTCTATGCAGAGGTGAGAGGGATAGGTTTGGTATTTATAGGAAGTGTAGGAGACATCTGGTACTTCCGAGGATTGTCTGGCTGGATAACCGTTGATCGACGAACTTTCTGGCAAGTTCTTGAAAATATATATTTGGGCTTTCTAGAGGACTCTGGAATCCACGCTCAAATTGGGTTTGAAGAGACTAGCTTCCCATGTATCCCTGCAATAGAAGAGGCAACAATAATTAAGAAACAAATTATTTTGGACGGCACCCGAGAATAGATTATATATTTTTTTTTTAAAAAGAATAGTTATTTTACTGCAAAAGAATAAGACAAGGATTTGATTTTTTTTTAAAAATAATCTTTTCTTGAAAAGTCATAGAATTTACTTTTTATTTTATTTTTGATATCAACATATTAAAACAATTATAAAACACTAAAAATATTAGTTTGGTGTTTTTTAAAAGCCCAAAATAATTTTAAAATCAGAGAAAAGTCAAAGTAAAAGCATTCCAAACACCATTTAAATAAAAAATTTGAAAGTTATAAAAAAATAAAAATCAAAGATACAAGACAATCTACTTTAAATAAATACATTCAAAATTATACACAAGCAAGAATTTGAGGGATGCTTATCCATCATGGATAATGAGCGATACAAAACCTTTTAACCCCTCTTCCCTCATCCATCCTTCTTGCATTTCCCATTTATCAATATAGTTAATTTTATTTTTGTTTCAATTGAAATTGTCTATTATTCCTATTCCACCTCCAAAAACAAACAAATAAAACCAATACCATTTTGGTCATGTTTGTTTGCTGGGAAGTGGTTTCTTTTTGGAAAGTGAATTACAGGGAAAATGAATTCCGATTTTTGGCAGTGTTATGGAAAATGAACTGGAAAACACTTTTCAGTGTTTGTTTGTGTTATGGAAAATGAACTGGAAAATAATTTATTAATAAATTAATTTTTTTCAAGTTTATTAAAATAATGAGGAACAAATCTTACAAATTAAAAAGTTGAATGAGAATGAAATTGAAAAAAAATATAATTTCATAAATTATCTCAAATAAAATAAATAATAATCAAAATAATAGAGATCAAATCTAAAAATTTAAAAAAAAATGAAAGGTGAATAAATTAAAATAATAATAATTAACATTTCATAAATTATTTCAAATAAAATAAGTAACAATAAAAAAAATAAGGACCAAATTTGATAGATAAAAAATTTCAATAAAAAAATGATAAGAAAAAAGCAAATAGCAATTATAAAAAGAAGGACCAAAATTAATATAAAAATTAAATTTTAAGAGATGGAATTGAAAAATAAATATTCAAAAACAAATTATATATAGCAATCAAAAGTTTGAGGACCAAATTTGATATAATCAGCAAATAATGACATTTTTAAATTTTTCACAACTTCCGGAAAGTGTTTTCCGCCCAAATTTTTCGGAAAACACTTTCCTGAAAACCAAGCCAAATTTTTCTTTGACTGGAAAGTGTTTTCCGTTGACCGGAAAGTGTTTTCCGTTGACTAACTTTCCGGAAGGCAAACAAACACATGAAAGTTTGGAAAGTGGTTTCCCGGAAAGTGAATTCCGGGAAACAAACATAGACTTAGAGTTTTTATGGTCAAGAAACTTATAATTCACCCTCATATCTTGGGTAGTAATCATAGAGATATTATAAACCTGATTTCTATTGGTTTCTCCAACTTGCAACCATATCTTTGGATCGTATTATGAAAAGGGTTAAGGGTCATATTTTTTTCTATACATGCCAACATTATACATTCCTTGTATACAAAAAAAATAAAATCAAGGATGTCGACAAAAAAAATCTTGTTAAAAAAATCTCTTAAGGTTTCAAAGTTTAATTACATCAAACACCTCTACTTGACTATCAATGAATTGTTCTATTTTTTTTTTGCCTATTCACTTTTCTTCTATGTTTTTTCATATATAACTCCATCGGAGTCGACTTATACCCAAGTTGTCTAATGTGCAAAATAAATCATTATTTCAACCTTAACACAAATAATCATTAAGATTTAAAGAAAAACATTGAAAAATTAAGCAGACTCTTACTAGGTGCTTTGCATGGTAATAAAAAAATTGATTCGCTAGTATGCTTGCTAATAAACTTTGAGTCTTCTTGTTTTTGTTCCTAGACTAACTATGTGACTACCTTTTAAAACCCTTCAATTTCAAGAACTCTAGATATCTCTTCCAATTACTCTAAACAATGCGAGAAGGTATGGAATTCTTCCTCATCTTAAATTTAGTTGACTAAGCTTGGTATGGAATTCTTCCTCATCTTAAATTTAGTTGACTAAGCTTTTTTAGCATAGGTGTGTGAGTCATACTATAATTTATACAACCTAGCTCAGAAATTAATTAAACAAAACAAATATAATGAAAAAAATATAAGTTCACAAGATAAATATACTTTATAAGTTAAAACATAATTAGTCACAATGTGATTCTACCACACTTACCTATCCACCATAGAGTTTGCAGAATCTCAACAATTTTTTTGCTTATATTCATTTTCATAAAATAAATAACTTTTAAATTTTAGAAATATATATAATATCAAAAAGTATTTATTAGTTATCTATTAACCTTAAATTTCACTCATCATGCCTTAACCATAGGCATTCATTCAAGATCATCTCTAAACTGGCTTTATTGAAACAAAAACACATTCATTGATACTTTCATGGTTGATGTTATTATATGGTAAAGTTTCATATTTATGAACCTGGAAATATTTAAATAAAAAAAAATACAAACACTTAATCAAATCTTTAATGTTATCTTAGAGAACAAAAATTTCTAACATGCTAGATAAAGAATCTTTAAAAAAAAGATATTAGATCTCTGACTTGTATTTGACAAGATTACATCAACCAAAGTGTGCAATAGATGCGTCTTGATTTGGAAATTCAAAACTACATTTTCATTGATTAAAAGATTAAGCTTTAATCAATGTGATTCTATTAGTGCAACGTAGATTAATTAAGAGCAAAACTTGTTAAGTTCTTTAAGATAAATTGGCTATAGATGTTTGATAAGGATAACTAGTCCTTATATAGAAGGTGTTTCTCAAAATGTGGTGTCAATTAGAGTCCCTAAGATGATCAAAGATATTGCACTCATTCACTTGGAAGTGGTTATTCAATTAGCCTTCTTCGCTAAAAAAGAAGAAACTTAATGTTTAAACAATATGTCCCCTCTTTTATTCATTAAAAACTAAATGACAAGTCTTCTATTTTGAGTCTCTTAAAGTTAGGCTTTTTAATTAGGTTTTTTAGGAATTCATTCTAGTCTTTGGACTTTAAATTTTAATGTATGCCCCCTCAATTAATTCTTTTTTTTATTTCATGCAATATCATCCTTAGTAATAATGATTGGCATCCTATTATTTACATATGTTTAATAAATTGATCCTTAATTTTTAGATTGTGCAATTTTATTCTTAATTGACCATTAAACTTTCAATATGTCTCAATTTGACATCCTATTATCTACAGGAGTTTTATAAGTTGATCATTAGTTTTTAGACTTTGCAATTGCATTATTAATTCACCATAAAACTTTAATTTGTCTCAATTTGACCTTTGATTTAGTGAATTTCAGTCCCTAAATGTTCATGCCTTTTGCACCTTAGTCCTTGTTTTTTAACCTTTTCAATGAAGCTTTTAATTGACATTTAAAATTTCTTTTATTTGTAACAAAGCCTTAGAATTGACCAATCAAGTTATTAAATTTCAGAATTTGTCCCATCATCTTTCAATTCTTGTAATTTAACCCAAATTAGGTTTTCGAACATAGTTTTCGTTTAATTATGTTTTTAATTAAATAAATTAAAACCATTCAAATTTTAATTAAGTTCATGAACTTAATTAATTCTTCCGATTTTAGCTAATTTTAATTTCAAACTTATTTTTGTTTTTGACTATGCTCTTTAATTAAATGAATTGAGCCGATCAAAGGTTCAATTAGGTTTCTAAACTAGTTGTTTTACAAGTTTATAGTAATCTTCAATGGCTTTATTCCATTTGATCCCACCATCTTACTGTGTGACAAAGTCCTCTTTCAACTCATTTTTGTTTATGCAACAATATTCAAAACTAGCTACCTTTGTGGCGAATTGACATGTTACTACTCTTTTACTTGCGATCCAAAAATAATTTTTTGTATTTAAAAGTTTTTTATATTTTTGAGTTTTGTCTTTTAGATTCTAGAAAAACATGATTTTTTATAAAATGAAATTTCAAGGAATCTAAAATTGGATTACGATACTAACAATCAACGAAAAGCATATAAAAATTCAAGACTTACTATTATATGATTGTTATCGTTGGATATGCATTACTTAATGTTTTGGAGTCCTCTGAGTTGGTTGGATAAAGAGGTTTCTAGTATGTTTTTAGGAGCTTTAGAGAAACTAATAACTTATCATATTTGTTTTTCTCATTACTACATAATTGTTTCATTCAAGCTTCTTAGACTAGAAAATCTTGAGCTGAAATTACAAATAAACCTCACAAGAATGTTGAAAACATTGGACACACATGTTTTAAGCACAAAGTTGTCTATTACTTCAAAGTCTACTAGCCTACCCCTATCACTTAGTATACGATATTTTGCCCGCAAATGATATTTCATTAACTTCAGGTGGATGTGTATCTTTACTTTTCAACTTTGATGGTTGGATAATGGAAGCTGAAGTTAGTAATTAGTTCATAAAGGACACGTGACGTGGTGGCATAGAGCATGGGATTAGCTTTACAGGTCTCGGAATTGAGTCAGGGTGTGCTCACCTTGTAAGAGTCTAGGACAGTCAGGATTTTACTTCTTAACCTAAGCTCGCACAGAATATCTAAAAAGGGATAGATTTTTCTCGAATCCAAAAAAAATAAGTTAGTAACTACCTCTTTTATATTGTAAATGAAAAAAATCCTACAGTTAATTTCACATATATATAGAGAGGAAAGTTTTGTCACTCAAATTTGATCCCTGATGCAATTGTGTTTAAAAAATATATTTTGAATGCGATTGAGCCTATTAAAAGCTATTTCATATGTTTTTTATCCTCTTACTTATCATTTTTGTTAATAAACTTTCTAAAATATTGAAATAAAATAAAATAAATCTAATGAGCATAGTGACAATTCAGAAAAGAGTGAGGGATCAATATGAACATTGCAAACCCTCTCTCACAAATGACTCGGAAATAAATTAAAAAAAAAAAAAAAAAAACCATAACAGTCATCTCTCTCACCATTTCTCTCGATTTTCTACTACCATGCCGGCAACAATTTCATGACAACAACCACCACCAATGGCAAACTCCTTGCAGTCACCATCAGCACCAATAACAGCCATTAATCTCTCATCTAACCCACAGATTCTGCCCCAGCTCACGGCGGCCACCCTTTAACACACCCACATATTGAAATTTTGTTGATGGTTTCTGCCGATGGTTTTATTCGGTTTCCCATTTGATATAATTGATTTTATTAGCGTAATGGGTCACCCAAGATATAACTCAATGCTTTCTGCGGATATTATTTATTTTCTGTGGATACTCCAAATTAACATCGAGTGAACCAAACGTTAACAATGATCAAGAAGAAGAGAAGAAAACAGACCCTAAATCACAATTATAAATATAAAACATACTCTATTGATTAACTCGTCATTTAAATCATCAGAAGAAGCTTGAAACAAACACTTGTGTACACATTATCATACTATCATAAGAACACACACGGAGTCACAGACAGGCGCCCAATTCTTACTGGCGGCATAATCTCACTCAGCCAGAGATTTCAATGGCCTTGACATCAGGTTTCTTAATTTCCTCCTTCGGCACAGTCACAGTAAGCACCCCATTCTCCATAGAAGCCTTCACCTGATCCACCCTGGCATTCTCAGGCAGCCTGAACCTCCTCAGGAACTTGCCACTGCTCCGCTCGACACGGTGCCACGTGTCATTCTTGTCCTCCTTCTCCACGCTCCTCTCTCCGCTGATCTGAAGCACCCTCTCATCCTCAACCTCCACCTTCACCTCCTCCTTTTTAAGACCAGGAAGATCGGCCTTCAAAACATGGGCTTCCGGGGTCTCTTTCCAATCGATGCGAGTGTTAACAAAGGCTGAGTTCTCATGGGAGACGAGTGAGGATGGAGCGAAAGGGAAGTCCTTGAAGGGCTCCCAGGTGAATGGATCGAAGATGGTGCCTCGTCTGTTGTCGAAGAAGCTTGGGATCATTGCCATCTTTTGCAGGGTTGTGCACCAAAATCCGAGCCGCTTGCTTAATATGATAGTTTATGAAGAAAATGCTTTGACTTGAACTTGCTTGTCGTTCTCGATGCAGAGGTGGGAGGGATAGGTTTGGTATTTATAGGAAGTGCAGGAGACATCTGGTACTTACGAGGATTATCTGGCTGGATAACCGTTGATCGACGAACTTTCTGGCAAGTTCTTGAAAATATATATATCTGGGCTTTCTAGAGGAGTCACGCTCAAATTGGGTTTGAAGAGGGCCGGACTACCTTCCCATATAACCCTGCAATAGAAGAGGCAACAATAATTAAGAAACAAATTATTTTGGATTTGAACCGAGAATAGATTTTTTTTTTTTAAAAGAATACTTATTTTGCTAAAAAAGAATAAGACACGCATTCGAAATTGTGATGCATTATGTTTTTTAAAATAATCTTTTCTTGAAAAGTCATCAAAATTACTTTTTTATTTTTTTATTTTTGATAGCAACATATCAAAACAATTAGAAAACACTAAAAAATATTAGTTTGATGCTTTTTTAAAGCCCAAAATAATTTTAAAAATAAAAAAAAAGTTAAAGTAGAAGCATTCCAAACACCCTCTAAACAGAAAATTTAAAAGTTATAAAAAAATAAAAATCAAAGATACAAGACAAACTACTTTAAATAGATAAATTCAAAATCATACACGAGCAAGAATTTGAGGGATGCTTATCCCTCAAACAATACAAAAAACAACAGTTAATTTTGAATAACAAACAATACAAAACCTTATAACCCCTCTTCCCTAATCTATCCTTCTTACATTTCTTATTTATCAATATAGTTAATTTTATTTTTGTTTCAATTGAATTTGACTATTATTCCTATTCCACCTCAAAAAACAACAAAAATAAAACCAATATCATTTTAGAGCTCTTATGGTCAAAACACATATAATTAACCCTCATATCTTGGATAGTAATCATAGAGATATTGTAAACATGATTTCTATTAGGTATATTGGTTGCTCCAACTTCCAACCATATCTGTGAATCGTATTATGAAAAGGTTGAAGGGTCATAATTTTTATCTTATACATGCCAACGTTATACATTCCTTGTATATAAAAAAAACAAATCAAGGATGTCAACAAACAAACTCTTGTTAAAAAAATTTCTAAAGATTTCAAAGTTTAATTACATCAAACGCCTCTACTCGACTATCAATGAACTGTTGCACTTTTTTTTACTATTCTCTTTTCTTATATGTTTTGTAATATATAACTCCATCCAAGTTGACTTATTCCCAAGTTGTGTAGTATACAAAATAAATCATTATTTTAACCTTAACATAAATAATCATTATTAAATTCAATTGACTAAGCTTTTTTTAGCATAGGTGTGTGCGTCACACCATAATTTATACCATCTGGCTAAGAAATTAATTAAACAAACAAATATGATGGGAAAAAAATTTAATTTCACAAGAAAAACATACTTTATAAGTTAAAACTTAACTAGTTACAATGTGACTCTGCCACACTTACCTATCCATCATAGAGTTTGCAAAAATATATAATATCTAAAAGTATTTATTAATTATCTACTAACGTTAAATTTCACTCATCATGCCTTAACCATATGCATTCATTCATGATCATCTCTAAACTGGCTCCATTGGAACAAAAACATATTCATTGATACTTTCATCGTTGATGTTATCATATGGGAAACTTTCATATTTGTGAGCCTGAAAATCTTTTAATTAATAACAAAATATACAACCACTTAATCAATTCCTTAATGTTATCCTAGTGAACAAAGATTTCTTATATGTTATGATCTGATTTCTATTTCGCTATAAGCTTGCTAGATAAAAGATCTTTTAAAAAAAGGATATTAGATCTCTGACTTGTATTTGACAAGCTTACATCAACAGAGTGTGCAACAGATGCATCTTGATTTGGAGGTTGAAAAATTCATATTCATTTATTGAAAGATTAATCTTCAATCAATGTGAATCTATCAAAGCAACGTAGATTGATTAAGGACAAGATGTTGTCAAGTTCTATAAGATAAATTGGCTATAAATGTTTGATAAGGATAGTTAATCCTTATAGAGAAGGTATTTCTTAGACATGTGTCAATTAGAGTCTATAAGGTTGTTGAAGATGTTGCGCTCATTTACTTGGAAGTGACTATTTAATTAGACTTCCTCGCTAAAAAAGAAGAAACTTAATATTTAAACGATATGTCCCCTCTTCTATTCATTAACAACTAAACTACAAATCTTCTATTTTGAGTCTTTAAAAGCTAGGCTTTTTAATTATATTTTTTAAGAATTCATTCTAGTCCTTGAAATTTTTATTTTAATGTATGCACCCTCAATTAACTCAAAAACTTTTTTATTTCATGCAATATCATCCTTTGTAATGATGATTGACATTCTATTATTTACTTGTGTTCTATAAATTGATCCTTAGTTTTTAGATTGCGCAATTTTATCCTTAATTGAGTATCAAACTTTTAGTCTGTCTTAATTTGACATCCTATTATTTATAGGAGTCTTATAAATTGATCATTAGTTTTTAGATTTTGCAAATGCATTCTTAATTGACCATTAAGCTTTAAATCTGTCTCAAATTTGACCTTTGATTTAGTGAATTTTGCACCTTAGTCTTTGTTTTTTAACCTTTTCAATTAAGCTTTTAATTGACATTTAATTTTTTTTCTTTGTAACTAATCTTTATAATTGACCAATTAACTTATTAAAATTCAGAATTGGTCCCATGAACTTTCAATTCTTGTAATTTAACCCAAATTAGGTTTCCGAACATGGTTTTCTTTCAATTATGTTTTTAATTAAATAAATTAAACCCATTAAAAGTTTAATTAAGTTCTTGACTTTCAAACTTATTTTTGCTTTTGACTAAGCCCTTTAATTAAATGAATTGAGCACATCAAAGGTTCAATTAGGTTTCTAAACTAATTGTTTTACAAGTTTATAGTAATCTTCAATGACTTTATTCCATTTGATCCCACCATCTTACTGTGTGACAAAGTCCTCTTTCAACTCATTTTTGTTTTTGCAACAATATTTAAAACTAGCTACCTTTATGGCGAATTGACATGTTATTGCTCTTTTTACTTGTGATCCAAAAATAGTTTTTGTATTTTAAAGTTTTTTTATATATTTTTGAATTTTGTCTTTTAGATTCTTGAAAGACATATTTTAAAAAAAATGAAATTTCAAAGAATCTAAAATTGGATCACAATACTAACAATCAACGAAAAACATATTGAAATTCAAGGCTTATTATTATATGATTGTTATCGTTGGATATGCATTACTTAATATTTTGGAATCCTCTAGTTGCTTGGATAAAGAGGTTTCTAGTATGTTTTTTAGAATTTTTAGAGAAACTAATAACCTCTTATATTGTTTTTCTCATTTCTACACAATTGTTTCATTCAAGCTTCTTGGATTAGAAGATCTTGAGCTAAACTTGCAAAGAAACATAACAAGAATCTTGAAAACATTGGACACACATGTTTAAATGTTTAAAGCATAAAGTTGTCTATTACTTTCAAAGTCTACTAGCCTACCCCTATCACTTAGTATATGATATTTTGCCCGCAAATGATATTTCATTAGTTTTAGTTTGATGTGTATCTTTGCTTTTCAACATTGATGGTTGGATAATGGAAGCTGAAGTTAGTAATTAGTTCACAAGGAGTGTGATGTGGTAACAAAGAGTGTGAGATCTACCTTACAGGTCTCTGATTGGAGTTAGCGCGTATCTACCTTGTAAGAGTCTGGGACAACAAGAATTTTAATTGTTTAACTCAAGCTTACAAAGACTGTCTAAAAGGAGGCAGAGTTTTCTCGAATCTAAAACAAAGTTAGTAACTAGCTCTTTTATATTGTAAATAAAAAATCCTACAATTAATTTAACATATATCGAGAAAGGAGAGTTTTGTCACTCAAATTTGATCGCTCATGCAATTGTGCTTAAAAAATATATTTTGAATGCAATTGAGCCTATTAAAAGCTATTTCATAATTTTTTATCCTCTTACTTATCATTTTTGTTAATAAGCTTTCTAAAATATTGAAATAAAATAAAATAGATCTAATGAGCACAGTGACAATTCAGAAAAGAGTAAGGGATCAATATGAACATTGCAAACCCTCTCTTACAAATGACTCGGAAATTAATTAAAAAAAGAAGAAAAAAGGAGAACCCATAACAGTCCTCACTCTCACCATTTCTCTCGATTTTCCACTTCCATGCCGGCAACAACAGCAGCCACAACCGAACTTGGTTGTGAACATTTTCTTGACAACCACCACCAATGGCAAACTCCTCGCAGTCGCCATCAAGATCAAGATCAGCCATTAATCTCTTATCTAACCCACAGATTCTGCCCCAGCTCACGGCGGCCACCCTTTAACACACCCACATATTGAAATTTTGTTGATGGTTTCTGCCGATGGTTTTATTCGGTTTCCCTTTTCATCCTGTGTTGATATAATTGATTTTATTAGCGTAACGGGTCACCCAAGATATACCTCAATGCTTTCTGTGGATTCTCGAAATTAACATCGAGTGAACCAAACGTTAACATTCATCAAGAAGAAGAGAAGAAAACAGACCCTAAATCACAAAAAATATATATAAAACATACTCTATTGATTAACTCATCATTTAAAACTTTAGAAGAAGCTTGAAACAAACACTTGGATACACATTACCAGACTAACAGTGACACAAGATTTTGATCTACTATCATACGAACACACACAGAGTCACAGACGGGCGCCCAATTCTTACAATGGCGGTATATTCTCACTCAGCCAGAGATTTCAATGGCCTTGACATCAGGTTTCTTAACTTCCTCCTTCGGCACAGTCACAGTAAGCACCCCATTCTCCATGGAAGCCTTCACCTGATCCACCCTGGCATTCTCAGGCAGCCTGAACCTCCTCAGGAACTTGCCACTGCTCCGCTCGACACGGTGCCACGTGTCATTCTTGTCCTCCTTCTCCAAGCTCCTCTCTCCGCTGATCTGAAGCACCCTCTCATCCTCAACCTCCACCTTCACCTCCTCCTTTTTAAGACCAGGAAGATCGGCCTTAAAAACATGGGCTTCCGGGGTCTCCTTCCAATCGATGCGAGTGTTAACAAAGGCTGAGTTCTCATGGGAGACGAGTGAGGATGGAGCGAAAGGGAAGTCCTTGAAGGGCTCCCAGGTGAATGGATCGAAGATGGTGCCTCGTCTGTTGTCGAAGAAGCTTGGAATCATTGCCATCTTTTACAGGGTTGTACACCAAAATCCGAGCCGCTTGCTTAATTTGATAGCTTCTGAAGAAAATGCTTTGACTTGAACTTGCTTGTCGTTCTCGATGCAGAGCTGCGAGGGATAGGTTTGGTATTTATAGGAAGTGTAGGAGACATCTGGTACTTACGAGGAATTATCTGGCTGGATAACCGTTGATCGGCGAACTTTCTGGCAAGTTCTTGAAAATATATATATGTGGGTTTTCTAGAGGACTCTGGAATCCACGCTCAAATTGGGTTTGAAGAGGGCCGGACTAGCTTCCCATATAACCCTGCAATAGAATAGGCAACAAATAAATATGTTATCCAAATTATTTTGGATTTGAACAGAGAATACATTATATATTTTTTTAAAATGAATTTATTTTAGGGTAAGTTTATCATAATGCATGAGTAGAAGAATGGATTCATAGAATATAGTAAAAGGGTGAAGGGTGAAGGGTGAAGAGGAGAAATGATACACTAATGACTCCCCATTTATCTAGTTATTTTGCTAAAAAAAGATATGTGATGTATTTCAAAATTCATCAAAATTACTTTTTTTATTTTTTTATTTTTAATATCAACATATGAAAGTAATTAGAAAACACTAAAAAATATTAGTTCGGTGATTTTTTAATGCCAAAAATAATTTAAAAAATCAATGAAAAGTCAAAGTAGAAGCATTCCAAAACCTCTCTAAATAGAAAATTTAAAAGTGATTCGCTAGTATGCTTGCTAATGAAACTTCGAGTGTTCTTGTTTTTGTTCGTGGATTTCACTATGTGACTACCTTTTAAAACCTTTCAATTTCAAGAACTCTAGATATCTCTCCCAATTACTCTAAATAATATGGGGAGGTATGAAACTCTTCCGCATCTTAAATTCAATTGACTAGACTTTTTTTTAGCATAAGTGTGTGTTATACCATAAATTATACCATGTGGCTCAGAAATTAATTAGACAAAACAAATATAATGAAAAAAATATAATTTCACAAGAAAATCATGCTTTATAAGTTAAAACTTAACTAGTTACAATGTGATTATGTCACACTTACCTATCTACCATAGAGTTTGCAGAATCTCAACAATTGTTTTTCTTATTTCATAAAATAATTAACTTTTAAATTTTAGAAATATATATTATCTAAAAGTATTTATTATATATTTACTAACCTTAAATTTCACCACCATGCCTTAACCATAGGCATTCATTCATGATCATCTCTATACTGGCTCCATTGAAACAAAAACACATTCATTGATACTTTTATAGTTGATGTTATGATAGGGAAACTTTCATATCTGTTAGCTTGAAAATCTTTTAATTAATAAAAAAATATTCAAACACTTAAGCAATTCCTTAATGTAATCTTAGAGAACAAAGATTTGTTATATGTATGGAATTCAGTTTCCATTTCGCTATAAGCTTGCTAGATAAAGAATTTTAAAAAAAAGGATATTAGATCTTTGACTTGTATTTGACAATCTTACATCAACAGAGTGTGCAGTAGGTGTCTCTTGATTTGGAGGTTCAAAACTTTATATTCATTGATTAAAAGATAAATCTTTAATCAATGTGAATCTATCAAATTAACGTAGATTGATTATGAACAAGATGTTCTTTAAGATAAATTGGCTATAAATGTTACGACAAGTCTTCTACTTTGAGTCTCTAAAAGTTAGGATTTTTAATTGGTTTTTTAGGAATTCATTCTAATCCTTGGACTTTTAATTTTAATGTATGCACCCTCAATTAACTCAAAGAAATTTTATTTAATGCAATAGCATCCTTTGCAATGATGATTGGCATCCTATTATTTACATGTGTTTTTTAAATTGATCCTTAGTTTTTAGATTGTGCAATTTTGTCCTTAATTGTCCATTAAACTATGAGTCTGTCTCAATTTGACATCCTACTATTTACAGACATTTTATAAATTGATCATTAGTTTTTAGATTTATAAATTGATCATTAGTTTTTAGATTTTGCAATTGCATTCTTTGACCTTTGATTTAGTGAATTTCAGTCTCTAAATGTACATGCCTTCTACACCTTAGTCCTTGTTTTTTAACTTTTTCAATTAAGCTTTTAATTGATATTTAAAATTTATTTTGTTTGTAACTAAGCCTTAGAATTGACCAATTAACTTATTAAAATTCAGAATTGGTCCCAAGAACTTTCAATTCTTGTAATTTAACACAAATTAGATTTTCAAACTTAGTTTTCTTTCAAATATATTCTTAATTAAATCAATTAAATGCATTAAAAGTTTAATTAAGTTCTTGAACTTAATTGATTCTTCCAATTTTAGTTAAATTGACTTTTAAACATATTTTCGCTTTTGACTAAGCTCTTTAATTAAATGAATTGAGCCCATCAACGATTCAATTACGTTTCTAAACTAATTTATTTACAAGTTTATATTAATCTTCAATGTCTTCATTCCATTTGATCCCAGCATCTCATTGTGTGACAAAATCCTCTTTCCAACTCATTTTTATTTTTGCAATAATATTCAAAACTAGTTATCTTTGTGATGAATTGACATGTTATTGCTCTTAGTATACAATATTTTGTATGCAAATGATATTTCATCAACTTTAGTTAAATGTATATCTTTACTTTTCACCTTCAATGGTTGAATAATGGAAGTTGACATTAGTAATTAGTCCACAATGGACGTGATGTGATGATAAATGACTTGAGATTTGCCTTGCAGGTCTCGGGTTTGAGTCAGGGTATGCTCACCTTGTAAGAGTCTGAGACAGTCAGGGTTTTACTCCCTTAACCCGGGTTAGCAAAGATTGTCTAAAATAAGATGACATTTCCTCGAATAAAAAAAAGAGTTAATAACTACCTCTTTTATATTGTAAATCAAAAAAACCTACAGTAGAGTTTTGTCACTCAAATTTGATCCCTCCTGCAATTGCATTTTTTAAGAATATATATTAAATGCGATTCAGCCTCCTAAAAGCTATTTCATAATTTTGTATCCTATTGCTTATCATTTTTGTTAATAAATTTTCTAAAATATTGAGAAAAAAAATGTCATTGCTGCAATCCTGCGGAGATCAATATCCTTATTACCAGCAAAACACCATTGAAACAGAGTAGTGCAGTGGAACATCAATATCAGCCATTAATCTCTCATCTAACCCACAGATTCTGCCCCACCTCACGGCGGCCACATATTGAAATTTTGTTGATGGTTTCTGCAGATGGTTTTATTCGGTTTCCCATTTCATCCTGTGTTGATATAATTGATTTTATTAGCGTAACGGGTCACCCAAGACATACTCCAAATTAACACCGAGTGAACCAAACGTTAACATTGATCAAGAAGAAGAGAAGAAAACAGTCCCTAAATCACAAAAAATATATATAAAACATACTTTATTGATTAACTCATCTTTTAAAATACATTATCATACTAACAGTGACACAAGATTTTGATCTACTATCATAAGAACACAGACAGGCGCCCAATTCTTACAATGGCGGCATACTCTCCCTCAGCCAGAGATTTCAATGGCCTTGACATCAGGTTTCTTAACTTCCTCCTTCGGCACAGTCACAGTAAGCACCCCATTCTCCATGGAAGCCTTGACCTGATCCACCTTGGCATTCTCAGGCAGCCTGAACCTCCTCAGGAACTTGCCACTGCTCCGCTCGACACGGTGCCACTTGTCATTCTTGTCCTCCTTCTCCACGTTCCTCTCTCCGCTGATCTGAAGCACCCTGTCATCCTCAACCTCCACCTTCACCTCCTCCTTTTTAAGACCAGGAAGATCGGCCTTGAAAACATGGGCTTCTGGGGTCTCTTTCCAATCGATGCGAGTGCTAACAAAGGCTGAGTTCTCATGAGAGACGAGTGAGGATGCAGGGAAAGGGAAGTCCTTGAAGGGCTCCCAGGTGAACGGATCAAAGATGGTGCCTCGTCTGCTGTCGAAGAAGCTTGGAATCATTGCCATCTTTTACAGGGCTGTACACAAAAATCCGAGCCGCTTGCTTAATTTGATAGCTTGTGAAGAAAATGCTTTGACTTGAACTTGCTTGTCGTTCTCGATGCAGAGGTGCGAGGGATAGTTTAGTATTTATAGGAAGTGTAGGAGACATCTGGTTCTTACGAGGATCATCTGCTGGATAACCGTTGATCGACGAACTTTCTGGCAAGTTCTTGAAATTATATATTTGGGATTTCTAGAGGACTCTGGAATCCACGCTCATATTGGGTTTGAAGAGGGCCGGACTAGCTTCCCATGGGCCTTGACGTTGTTTCTCTTCTAATATTTACTAGTCAAAAAACAGTTTTTGAAAAACAGCAGCTGCCGGATGGTGTTACGATAATTTTATAGTTTTTGAAAATATCTAGTTCGGTTCAGTATGGTGAGTTAATCAGTTCATTGAGTTTTTTTTTTATATTTTTTTGCAAATTAAAATAATTATTTTATTTCAAGATAAAAAATAGTAGTTGCCAGGCGGGGTACCACGGTAATTGTATTTTTTTTAAAATGTTTAAATACTAATTTGCCCCTCAATAAGATAAAATTAAAGAGTTGATTGTATTGGTATTAAAGTAATTTACTTTTTTATTATTATTTTCCTCTGATTACTGTATGCGCCTATAACACACGCGCGACAATATTCGGCCTCACGCCCAAATCGGGCGACGCGTGTGGCGTAGTCCGGTGGAGGAAAATGTCCATCAAGCGTCTCTATGGATGCGCCTCCGTGTTCTCTTCCTTATGGTGTGGCGCGTGGCCTCAGACGGTGGACGGTTGAATTGTATTTTCTTTTTTCGCTCTGCTTCACCCTAAACTACTCGGCAACCCCGGTTTTATGCTTATTTCATTTCCATTCCTGTTTTTTTAATTATGTTGTATAATCCTTATTTATGTTATGTAAGTTTTAATTTATTTCAATTGTGTCCTTTGGTTGAAATTGATTATATATTACGTTTTCATTTCAGTCCTTATTCTTTTAATTTTGAGTTTGGTTTTAAATCCCTTAATATTTTTGGTACATAAGATTTGATATTTTCTATTTTTTCATTTGATTGAAATTGATAAATATTTAGTTTTCATTTCGGCTCTTATACTCTTAATTTTTTATTTTTTTATATTTCTTAAATAGTCTCTATTTTTGTCCATGTTTATATATGTGTGCTCTGAGCTTTGGTTTTTATTTTTTATTATTTTCTCTTTTGTTGATGTTGTATTTTTTGAAAAAAATTATTCTTAAATTTTAGTTTGTGTTTATGATCATTTGAAAATTGATATTTCTGTTTTTTGTTCCTTTCTTCTTTCTTTTGGTTTTTTTATTACTTTTTTTTTCACATCAAATGATTTTTTTTAGTTAATATTTTTTTTTAGTTTTTTATTTTTTGTTTTCTCTTTTGTTAGAGTTATTGGGCTTTTTTTATTCTTTGATTGATTTTTATCCCCATTATTAATGCAATAATAATAATAATAATAATTTTAGTTTTTTTTTCTTGGTTCCTCTTTTGTTAATATTTTCAATTTTTTTCCTCGGGATATTAATAATTTTAATTGTCTTAACAATAATAGTAATGATATTTTTAGATGTTAAGGTTTTGATATTGTTGTTGTTGTTATAATAGGGTGTATTAATGTGTTTCATTGTATCAAATCTTACATGTATAGATGTTATATTTTATTTGATATTTTCAATTTTTTCCTTTGATTGAAAATATTAATATATTTGGTTTTTATTTTGGCACTTATACTTTTAATTTTTTATTTTAATTCCTTTAATATTTTTATATTTCTTAAATAGTCTCTATTTTTGTCCATGTTTATATATGTGCTCTTAGTTTTGGTTTGTAATTTTTATTATTTTCTCTTTTGTTGAGATAATATTTTTGTCAAAAAAATTATTCTTAAATTTTTGTTTGTGTTTATGATCATTTGGAAATTGATATTTCTTGTTTTTTTTTTTTTCCTTTGGTTTATCTTTTGGTTTTTTTATTCATTGTTTTTATTTTCACATCAAATTTTTTGTTTTAGCTAATAATTTTTTTTATCATTGTTTTTTTTTGTTATATTGTTAAAGTTTTTAGGTTTTTTTAATCTTTTATTAAATTTATTTTCACATTATTCACGCAATAAAAATAACAATAATAATTTTAGTTTTAGTTTTTTTTCTTGTTTCTCTTTTGTTAATGTTTTCGAGTTTTTTTTTTCTTTGGATAATTTAATAATTTTTATTGTTTTAGTAATAATAGTAATGATATTTTTAGATATTAAGCCTTCAATATTATTGTTGTTATAATAGGGTGTGTTGATGTGTTTTATTATGTCAAATCTTGCATGTATAGATGTTATATTTTATTTTTTAACTAGCAAAACATATTAATTATTTCAATCCCAACAGTTATAAAAATTATTTACTCAAACCACAATATAGTGCGGCCAATTTAACTTATTAATACTAGATGTGGATAATGTGATTCAAATTATGATATAAAATGTTTTTTAAAATATTGTTTTGTTTGAAAAATATTAAAACTATTTTTTTAAAATATTATTATATTAAATTAATATTATTAAAATTAAAAATATTCTTAAAAAAATATAAACTATTGACAAGCTAAAGCAGAATCGGACAATGACTCCCATCTCGCAGACGCCAAGTGTCCTCAACCAAACAATATAAGCAGGCCCTTCAGTTTTCCCTGTCATTTATCGCTTTCAACCTCACTCTCCTTTCAGTTCTAACTTCCAAGCCTTCTCACAGTTTCTTTGGTGTTTCTCGTCGCTAAGAAAACCAACAGGAAGAGCGAGATCAGCAAATATGGGTCGTTTCTTGAGTTATCTTACTCAAGTTCATGCAATATCTGGGTTAGTTTTCAGTGATCCCAAGATATTCCTTCCTTTCTCTGGTTTTAATGGTTTTTCTAATTGATGTTTGTTTAATGAAGTGCAGACCAGTTCTGATGTTGCTATACCCCTTGTAAGAATCTGAACCATTTCCAAAAGCTTGGAACTTTTTTGTTTGTGTTCTGTGTGCACACCAAATTATGAATCTATCTAATTGTTCTTTTGGTAAATAGGTATGCGTCGGTAATTGCTATAGAGAGCCCATCAAGAGAGGATGATAAGCAGTGGCTTGCTTATTGGATCATATATTCATTTCTAACACTCGCAGAGATGCTGCTTCAACCCCTTTTAGAGTGGTGAATTGAGAAAATTTTCTTTCCAGATTTTCTTTCTTGGCATTTTAATTACTAGTTATGATTATTTTTTCTCCTCTTGAATCTAGTTGATGGGGTTCCGATTGTGTTATTGTAGGATTCCTATTTGGTACTCTTTGAAATTGTTGCTGGCAGCATGGTTGGTTCTACCACAGTTCATGGGGGCAGCTTTCATTTATGAGAGGTTTGTGAGGGAGCATGTCAGGAAAATAACAGGGGGGAAAGATTATCATCTTTCCCAGCCCGAGTCTCCCAGTTCCAGCGGTGGTGGTGGAAAGGGCAAGAAGAAGTTTGTTCAATTCGAAACCCCCAATTAAGTTTGTAAATCAATCTACTTATATATCATATAATATTTCCATAAGCTACAAATCGAGAGGCCCATATGCAGTTCCATATCCTTGTATGAAAAGAATAAATCGGTGCAAGTTTTTTATGGGATTCTAATGATTTACAATGAATTGTGCATATTGAAATTTTGTTGATGGTTTCTGCAGATGGTTTATTAGGTTATTAGCGTAATGGGTCACCCAAGATATAACTCAATGCTTTCTGCGGATATTATTTATTTTCTGTGGATACTCCAAATTAACATCGAGTGAACCAAACGTTAACATTGATCAAGAAGAAAACAGACCCTAAATCACAATTATAAATATAAAACATACTCTATTGATTAACTCGTCATTTAAAACATCAGAAGAAGCTTGAAACAAACACTTGTGTACACATTATCATACTACCAGTGACACTAGATTTTGATATACTATCATAAGAACACACACAGTCACAGACAGGCGCCCAATTCTTACAATGGCGGTATAGTCTCCCTCAACCAGAGATTTCAATGGCCTTGACATCAGGTTTCTTAACTTCCTCCTTCGGCACCGTCACAGTAAGCACCCCATTCTCCATAGAAGCCTTGACCTGATCCACCTTGGCATTCTCAGGCAGCCTGAACCTCCTCAAGAACTTGCCACTGCTCCGCTCGACACGGTGCCATGTGTCATTCTTGTCCTCCTTCTCCACGTTCCTCTCTCCGCTGATCTGAAGCACCCTCTCATCCTCGACCTCCACCTTCACCTCCTCCTTTTTAAGACCAGGAAGATCGGCCTTGAAAACATGGGCTTCTGGGGTCTCTTTCCAATCGATGCGAGTGTTAACAAAGGCTGAGTTCTCATTGGAAACGAGTGAGGATGGAGGGAAAGGGAAGTCCTTGAAGGGCTCCCAGGTGAACGGATCAAAGATGGTGCCTCGTCTGTTGTCGAAGAAGCTTGGAATCATTGCCATGTTGTACAGGGTTGTACACCAAATCCGAGCCGCTTCCTTAATTTGATAGCTTATGAAGAAAATGCTTTGGCTTGAACTTGCTTGTCGTTCTCTATGCAGATATGCGAGGGATAGGTTTGGTATTTATAGGAAGTGTAGGAGACATGTGGTACTTACGAGGATTATCTGGCTGGATAACCTTTGATCGACGAACTTTCTGGCAAGTTCTTGAAAATATATATTTATCTGGGCTTTCTAGAGGTGTCTGGAATCGAAGCTGAAATTGGGTTTGAAGAGGGCCGGACTAGCTTCCCATATAACCCTGCAATAGAAGAGGCAACAAATAAATATGTTATCCAAATTATTTTGGATCATACCTGTCTGTTTCGTTTCGATTGGTGTTTTGTTTTTTCTATTGGTATATAATGTTTTGGTTTTGAAGTGTTTCGGTACATCGTTTCGGGGTTGTACTGTTCATATATAATTAATTAATTATATATATGAAAAAAATTCAAATATTAATTTAAGAAATATAATTCAAATTCAAGATATTAACTTAAAATTATAAAATACAAACACAAAGCCAAACAAATACAATATCAAAATTAGAAATATCTCTAAAAATTATATATTATTTAGTTCATCACAAATATAGATAAACTTGAAAAATAATTATCTAAATTTTTGTTTTTAAATTGTTTTTTTTATGAAGGTGCCAAGGGTATTTCAATTTATTTTCTTGATGACAAAGAGCAAAAAAAATAAATATAATTTTTATTTTTTTTTAAATCAAAATTGACGCAATAATTTTATTTTTTTATAATATATATTTTTTAATTTTTATTGTTTTGATTTTGGTTTTCTAATTTTTAATATATCTAAGGAAACAATATTACAAAACATATAATAGGCGTCGGGTTTTACACTGTATACCCTCTCACATTGCACTGTGGATTGCGACAGTGCACGCCCAAAATTGGCCTTCGTCCGCGCGGCAAGAGGAGGGGTTTGACCGGGGCTAATTTCGGTTTTTCCTTTCAATTTTCTTCTTTTTTTAAAAAATAATCAGGTATGAACAGTGTATTGACTATTTTGTCCCAGGTAATAAGACAAAATACGGCATCGGGCTGAGGGGCACCGGCGTAATTGCGCGCGGCCGGACCGACCCGGTCCGGTTCGGTCCGCCGCAACTTTTTATTTTTTTAATATTTTCTTAAATGGCTAAATACGGTTTTATCCCCTAATACGACAAAACAACTGAATTGCGTGCAGGGGTGAAACGGTAATTGACCCTATTTTTCCAATTTTTTAATCGGCGACTGTCAGGGCGTAAGGCGCACGCGCCAGACAGTTGTCCACCTCACGCCCTGTTTAGGCGGCGCGTGCGGCCTCCTCAAGTGGCCGAAAATTCTCTCCCGACAGACAGAACGATGCGCCGCCGTGTTTGCTTCCTCCCGCGGTGGTGCGTGTAACCACCAGATGTCCGTGGACGCGGCGGAGGCCGGTTAAAGCCGCCGGCCACGTTTCTCTCTCTCCTGCACGTCAATGTGCAGGAGAGTCCCCCATGTTGTGGTACTTTTCACTTCAGTCCCTTCACTTTTAATTTCGTTTTTGGTCCTCATTTCTTTGATATAAGTTTTGATTTTGTTCGATTGGGTCCTCCGATTTTAATTAATTGAATGTGAAAGTTTCACTTCGGTCCTTAGACTTTCAATTTCCGGGTTGGCTGTATATAACTCAATAACTTCGGTACAAAAGTTCTGATTTTTGCAATTGTGTCCTCTGATTTCAATTGACAATAAATGTAACTTGCATTTCAGCCCTTTGACTTTTAATGTTTTAATTTAAGCCCTTTATATTTGATTTTTATTTCAGCCCTTACACTATTATGTTTTTTTAATCCCTAATTTTGTCCATGTATATATAAGTGTATTTAACACAACAACAACAACAACAACAATAATAATAATAATAATAATAATAATAATCATGATTTAATTATTTTTCATGCTTACTCTTTTGTGATTTTTTTTCCCTCCCAATAATTTGATAAAAAATTTTTTTTCCAGTAATAACAATGATAATTTTTTTTTTTAGTTTTTATCTTTTGTTAAAGTTGCTGGGATATTTTTAGTCTTTCATTTATTTTTGTTTCTTTCATTATTAACATAATAATAATAATTATAATAAGAATAATAATAATAGTGATTATTATTAATATTATAATAATAGTGATTATGTATTCTATTATTATAATAATAGTGATTATTTATTCTGTCATAATAATAATAATAATCATAATAATTTTTAATTGGTTGTTCTTGCTTGCTGTTTTGTTCATGCTTTTTATTTTTTTCCCTCGGTATAATTTAATAATTTTTGTTGTTTTTATTCTGGCGGCAATAATAATTTTAGATATTAAGACCCCGATATTGCTATTGTGATAATATTTTAAATTAATATTGCTTCCTTTTCCCTTTTTTTTTTCTTGCTCTTTCTATTAATTGATTTTTATAATTTTATTATCTGCACAATAATGATTTCAGTGATTTTTTTTTCTTATTCAAATATTTTGCTCTTTTTTCTAATGTTAGTGCGCGCTCTTTTGTGATCGTTTATGACGCAATATCTATATTCTAAAAAATGTAATCTATGCTTACGTGACAAACTCAACTCAAAATTTTAAACGTTTTATCTTTTAATCGATAATTTTAATTTACTTATATCATATAAATTTATCATTGTAGATTTAATTATGTTAAATTATATACAAAAAATTACCCGCGGCAACGCGCGGGCAATTAGCTAGTTATATATATAATGAGAAGGAATTGACCTGCGGAGCAAAAGCAATTCATAAAGAATTGCATTTGAAATTTAATTTGATGGGTTGGGGGTTGTCCCAAAAGCGAGAATGCCGAATGAATATTTTGTTCGGACTGAAACAGAATAGCCGGCATATTCCCGGTGTATTTCGGCCGGAATTTGGCCAGAATTTCTGGGATAGGCCAGAATAAAAACTGGGATAAAAACCACGCTGTTTTGTCTCGTTTTTATGACTGGTACAGGGTGTTCCAGCCGTTTCGGCCGAAACAGAACTGAATTGAACAGACAACTATGTTTTGGATTTGAACCGAGAATACATTATATATTTTTTTAAAATGAATTTATTTTAGGCTAAGTTTATCACAATGCATGAGTAGAAGAATAGATTCAAAGAATATAGTGAAAGGGTGAAGAGGATAAATGATACATTAATTACTCACTATTTATCTAGTTATTTTGCTAAAAAAGAATAAGACATGTATTTGAAAATTCATCAAAATCACTTTTTTAATTTTTTATTTTTGGTATAACATATCAAAATAATTAAAAACACTAAAAAATATTAGTTCAGTGTGTTTTCAAATCCAAAAATAATTTTAAAAATCAGCAAAAATCAAAGTAGAAGCATTCCAAAACCCTCTAAATAGAAATTTTAAAAGTTATAACAAAAACAAAATTCAAAGATACAAGACTGTACTTGAAAAAAATAAAATTCAAAATTATACACAAGCAAGAATTTGAGGAATATTATCCATCTTGGATAACGAACCATACAAAACCTTTTAACCCCCTATCCTTCTTACATATCTTATTTATTAATATAGTTAATTTTATTTTTGTTTCAATTGGAATTTTCTATAATTTTTGTTCCACCTGCAAAAACAAACAAAATAAATCAATATCATTTTAAAGTTTTTAAGGTCAAGACACGTATAATTCATCCTCATATCATGGTCAGTAATCATAGTTATTGTAAACCTACTTTCTATTAGGTCTATTGGTTGTTTCAACTTGCAACTATATATCTGGATCGTATTATGAACAAGTTGAAGGTCTTCTTCTTTTTTTCCCTTATGCATGCCAACGTTATATATTCCTTGTATATAAAAAAACAATCAAGGATGTCGACAAAAATACTCTTGTTCAAAAAATTTCTATAGATTTCAAAGTTTAATTACATCAAACAGCTTTACTCGACTATCAATGAATTGTTGCACTTCTTTTTTTTTTTTGCCTATTCTCTTTTTTATATGTTTTTTCATATATAAGTCCATCAGAGTGTACTTATGCCCAAGTTGTGTAGTGTGCAAAATAAATCATTATTTCAACCTTAACACAAATAATCATTAATATTTAAAGAAAAACACTGAAAAATTAAGCAGACATTACTGGGCGCTTTTCATGGTTATAAAAAAAAGTGATTCGCTAGAATGCTTGTTGATAAACCATGAGTATTCTTGTTTTTGTTCCTAGACTCACTATGTGACTACATTTTAAAACCCTTCAATTTCAAGAACTCTAGATTTCTCTCCCAAGTACTCTCTAAACAATGCGGGAAGATATGAAACTCTTTCGCATCCTAAATTCAGTTGAGTAAGCTATTTTTTAGCATAGGTGTGTGCGTCATACCATAAATTATACCACCTGGCTCAGAAATTAATTAAACAAAACAAATATAATGAACAATAATAATTTCACAAGAAATATTTACTTTATAAGTTAGAACATAACTACTTATAATATGATTCTGCCACACTTATCTATCCACCGTAGAGTTGCAAAATCTCAACAATTACTTTGCTTATAATCATTTTCATAAAATAATTAACTTTTAAATTTTAGAAATATATATAATATCTAAAAGTATGTATTAGTTATCTACTAACCTTAAATTTCACCCATCATGCCTTAACCATAGACATTCATTTAGGAGCATCTCTAAATTGTCTTCATTGAAACAAAGACACATTCATTGATATTTTCATCGTTGATGTTATCATATGGGAAACTTTCATATTTATGAACCTGAAATATTTTAATTAAAAAAAATATACAAACACTTAATCATTTAATGTAATCTTAGAGAACAAAGATTTCTGATATGTTATGATCTGGTCTTCATTTTACTATAAACTTGCTAGATAAAGGATCTTTAAAAAAGGATATTAGATCTATAACTTGTATTTGACAAACTTACATCAACAAACTGTGCAACAAATGCCTCTTGATTTGGAAATTCAAAACTTCATATTCATTGACTGAAAAAATAATCTTCAATAATTGTGAATCTATCAAAGTAGCGAATAAAGTCCCTAAGATGGTCAAAGATGTTGGCTCATTCACTTGGAACTGGCTATTCAATTAGCCTTCTTTGCTAAAAAAGAAGAAACTTAATGTTTAAATGATATGTCCCCTCTTTTATTCATTAACAACTAAATGACATGTCTTTTATTTTGAGTCTCTAAAATCTAGGCTTTTTAATTATGTTATTTAGGAATTCATTTGAATCCTTGGACTTTTAATTTTAATGCATGCACCCTCAATTAAATCAAAAACTTTTTATTTCATGCAATATCATCCTTTGTAATGATGATTGACATACTATTATTTACATGTGTTTTATAAAATTGATCCTTAGTTTTTAGATTATGTAATTTTATCCTTAATTGACCATTAAACTTTCAATCTGTCTCAATTTAACATTTGATTTAGTGAATTTCAGTCCCTAAATGTACATAACTTTTGCACCTTTGTCCTTGTTTAAATTGTTTTTCTTTGTAACTAAGTCGTAGAGTTGACCAATTAACTTATTAAAATTCAGAATTGGTCCCAAGAACTTTCAATTCTTGTAATTTAACCCAAATTAGGTTTTCGAACATAGTTATCTTTCAATTATGTTTTTAATTAAATAAATTAAACCTAATAAAAGTTTAATTAAGTTCTTGAACTTAATTAATTCTTCCAATTTTAGCTAAATTGACTTTCAAATTATTTTTGCTTTTGACTAAGCTCTTTAATTAAATGAATTAAGCCCATCAAAGGTTCAATTAGGTTTCTAAACTAATTTTTTTACTAGCTTATATTAATCTCCAATGGCTTTATTCCGTTTGATCCCATCATCTCATTGTGTGACAAAGTCCTCTTTCAACTCATTTTTGTTTTTGCAACAATATTCAAGATTAACTACCTTTGTGGCAAATTGACATGTTAGGTGAATTGACATGTTATTGTTCTTTTACTTGTGATCCAAAAATATTTTTTGTATTTTAAAGTTTTTTATATTTTTGAATTTTGTCTTTTAGATTCTTGAAATACATGTTTTTTTTATAAAATGAAATTTCAGGAAATATAAAATTGGATCATGATACTAACGATCAATGAAAAGCATATTGAAATTCAAGGCTTACTATTATATGATTGTTATCGTTGGATATGCATTACTTAATGTTTTGGAATCCTCTAGGTATCTTGGATGAAGAGGTTTCTAGTATGTTGTTTAGGAGGTTTAGAGAAACCAATAACCTCTTGTATTTGTTTTTCTCATTTCTACATAATTGTTTCATTCAAGCTTCTTGGACTAGAAAATCTCGAGCTGAACTTGCAAAGAAACCTAACAAGAATCTTGAAAGCATTCAACAAGCATGTTTAAAGCACAAAGTTGTCTATTACTTTAAAAGTCTACTAGTCTACCCTTGTCACTTAGTATACGATATTTTGCCCGCAAATGATGTTTCACCAATTTTAGGTCGAAGTGTATCTTTATTTTTCAACTTTGATGGTTGGATAATGGAAGCTGAAGTTAGTAATTAGTTCACAAGGGACGTGACGTGACATGGTGGCAAAGAATGAGAGATTTGTCTTACAGGTCTCAGGTTCGAGTCAAATCGTGCTCACCTTGTAAGAGTTTAGGATGGTCGAGGTTTTACTTGTTTAACCCAAGCTCGCAAAGAATACCTAAAAAGGGATAGAGTTTTCTCGAATCCAAAAAAAAAGAGTTAGTAACCACCTCTTTTATATTGTAAATGAAAAATCCTATAGTTAATTTCATATATATATATATATATATAGAGAGAGAGAGAGAGAGAGGAGAGTTTTGTCACTGAAATTTAATCACTCAAGCAATTGTGTTTTTAAAGAATATATTTTGAATGAGATTCAACCTATTAAAAGCTATTTCATAATTTTTTATCCTCTTACTTATCATTTTGTTAATAAACTTTCTAAAATATTGAAATAAAATAAAATAGATCTAATGAGCATAGTGACAGTTCAGAAAAGAGTGAGGGATCAATATGAACATTGCAAACCCTCTCTCACAAATGACTAAGAAATAAATTATTATTTAAAAAAAAAAGTAGAACCCATTACAGTCCACTCTCTCACCATTTCTCTCGATTTTCTACTACCATGCCGCAACAACAGCAGCCACAACCGAGCTTGGCTGTGAAGTGTGAACAATTTAATGACAATCACCACCACCAATGGCAAACTCCTCGCAGTCACCATCAACATCAATATCAGGCATTAATCTCTCATCTAACCCACAGATTCTGCCCCAGCTCACGGCGGCCACCGTTTAATACACCCACATATTGAAATTGGTTTCTCCCGATGGTTTTATCCGGTTTTACATTTCATCCTGTGTTTATATAATTGATTTTATTAGCGTAATGGGTCACCCAAGATATACTTCAATGATTTCTGTGGATTCTCCAAATTAATATCGAGTGAACCAAACGTTAACATTGATCAAGAAGAAGAGAAGAAAACAAACCCTAAATCTCAATTTATATATAAAACATAATCTATTGATTAACTCATCATTTAATACATAAGAAGCTTGAAACAAACACTTGCGTACACATTATCATGCTAACAGTGACAAGATTTTGATCTATTATCATAAGAACACAGAGTCACAGACAGGCGCCCAATTCTTACAATGGCGGCATGCTCTCACTCAGCCAGAGATTTCAATGGCCTTGACATCAGGTTTCTTAACTTCCTCCTTCGGCACAGTTACAGTAAGCACCCCATTCTCCATGGAAGCCTTCACCTGATCCACCCTGGCATTCTCAGGCAGCCTGAACCTCCTCAAGAACTTGCCACTGCTCCGCTCGACACGGTGCCACGTGTCATTCTTGTCCTCCTTCTCCACGTTCCTCTCTCCGCTGATCTGAAGCACCCTCTCATCCTCAACCTCCACCTTCACCTCCTCCTTTTTAAGACCAGGAAGATCAGCCTTGAAAACATGGGCTTCTGGGGTCTCTTTCCAATCGATGCGAGTGTTAGCAAAGGCTGAGTTCTCATGAGAGACGAGTGAGGATGGAGGGAAAGGGAAGTCCTTGAAGGGTTCCCAGGTGAACGGATCAAAGATGGTGCCTCGTCTGTTGTCGAAGAAGCTTGGAATCATTGCCATCTTTTGCAGGGCTGTACACCAAAATCCGAGTCGCTTGCTTAATTTGATAGCTTATGAAGAAAATGCTTTGACTTGAACTTGCTTGTCGTTCTCGATGCAGAGGTGCGAGGGATAGGTTAGGTATTTATAGGAGGTGGAGGAGACATCTGGTACTTACGAGGATTATCTGGCTGGATACCCGTTGATCGACGAACTTTCTGGCTGAATAACCGTTGATCGACGAACTTTCCAGGAAGTTCTTTAAAATATATATATATATATATATATATATATCTGGGCTTTCCAAAGGAGTCTGGAATCCACGCTCAAATTGTGTTTGAAGAGGACCGGACTAGCTTTCCATGGGCCTTGACGCTGTTTCTCTTCTAATTTTAGATAAAATAATAAATAATTTACTATTCATTATAATTTACTATACTAAATACTATTATCTCTAATAAAAATTTGTATTATATTAGGGTGAACTATTAGCATGCATGTATAATAAGTATTTTATTATAAAATCAAACAACAATATAATTTATTTTATTCTTTGAATTGGTTTGGAATTAGGCTTTGTAAAATAAAAAAATAGTTTTGATTTGTATAGAGTTATCTTAATATATCATAACTTATTTTTAAGTTTGAATAATTAATACAGATTGACTTGATTTTTTTATTTTTTTTAATTATTTTTTATTTTAGTTCTTTAACATTAGCTTGGTTAATAAATTGAATTTCATAATTTTATTTTTACAAGATTATCTTGGTACCGTATTTCAAGTTACAGGTCTATCAAGTTTACTTGAGTTAACTTGAGTCATTTTTTTTTATTTTTTTTTAGTTTTATTATTCAACATTAGATTGATTTGTTATTGAGACTCATAATTTTTTTTTTCTTGATTTATCATGGTCTTATGAACCAAGTAATTGGTTTGATATGTCAACCTGAGCTAACTTAAATCTTTCTTTTTTTTAATATTTTTTTTAATATTAGTTTAATTGAAAATTAAATTTATTTAATTTATTTTTTATGAGATTATTTCATTCTCTTAACCTGGATAGCAGGTTTGAAAAGTTAACCACAATTATTTATTTACTTTTTATTTTTTAAATCAAATAATTTAAAAAATATATATAATTCAAATAATTGAGAATTGAGTTATATAATTTACTTTCATTTTATTTCTAAGGGTTATCATGTAGGTTATTAACTTGACATTAAATTTTATTATGTTACAGTTTAGTATTTTTAAAAATATTATTTAATAATTTATCATTTGAATATATTTTTTTAAAATATTATATATCAAATTTAAATTTATAATTATAAAAAAACGTTGCCAAAGTCAAAGAATTTCTTTTAAGCTAAAAAATAACAATTCTACAGCCCGTGACGCCATTCTGCGTATCCTCTCTCTCCCTTACTCACACTCTGGTCATGCCTGCCTTAAATACACTTCACGCTTTTTTCCACAACTATATTATTACAAGCTGACAAAAAACCACAACAGTTCTCTTAAGCTTCTCCTAAATCCAGCCCTCAGCATGAACTCCATAATCCCATCTCCTTAACCCAACAAAAACAAAAACAAAAACACAAAGACACTACTGCTGAGCTCTCTCTTTCCGAAATGGATCAAAGTGTCAAGTACAGGGAGTGCATGAGAAACCATGCTGCTTCCATCGGCGGCCACGCCAATGACGGTTGTGGTGAGTTCATGCCACAAGGTGATGATGAAGGCACCCGCAATTGGCTCACCTGTGCTGCCTGTGGCTGCCACCGCAACTTCCATAGAAGACAGGGTAGTGACAAAAGACAGCACCGGCAACAACTCCTGCTATCTCCACCACCAATAACACAGCAATTTCTCTTGTACGGTGTGCCCACTAATAAGAACATGAACCGAGTTCATGATTTGATTTCACGTCCTCATGAGGATGACGACGACGGCGACGACCTTGATGATCCTGATCATGATCAACGCTCAGAGACTCCTGAGAGAGGTGAGATGAATGTGATGGGTTCAGGAGGGGAAGGGTTTAGGGTGAAGAGTGCTGGAAGCAGTAATAAGAGGTTTAGGACAAAGTTCACGCAGGAGCAAAAGGAGAGAATGCTGGAGTTTGCTGAGAAGATAGGGTGGAGGATACGGAAACACGATGATATGGCTCTTAATCAGTTTTGCAGTGAAATTGGTGTCAAAAGAAAGGTGCTTCAGGTCTGGATGCATAATAACAAGAATGGCAACCGCCATAGAGATGGTGCTCCGCAGGTGTCTGCCGAGGGCGCCCCTCCTTCTCCTCCGCCTTCAGCTCCACCTCAGCCTGTTGGAGACTACTGATAATTGATAATTTATCAAGTAATTATTATTGTTCCACTTAGATCTTCAATTTCTTTCTTGGCCTCCTTTTTATTATCTTTTTAAAACTTGATAGTATCTTAATTACTACCACTAACTATCATAATTAGCACGATACCACCTTAATTTTGGCGAGTAATCTGATTGAAAGCAAGGTTAAAGTAACATAAACTATGCAAATGATCTAAGATTTGTGGATGATTCTTTTGAAGAAATCTGCAATGCGTACGGGTTAATGGAGATAACAATGGAGTATGGTCAGTGTAAATTCTTGCATTTTCTTTTGGAAACCTAATTAAGCTACTTCTTCGGACTGGGAACGTAGTATGGCTGTGATGTCAAATGGGGACAGTAAGACATTAATTTAGCGTTGCAATGCTGGTCTGAAAGTGAAGAAGAAACCATTCACCCCCTTCTAAACAGTCATTTTGTACCAATTTTAAACAATACCTATAATCCAGTTCAACCATGACTGGTTCTTTTTGATTGTTGATTTAAAATTTTGTGTTTGATTGGTTAGTCTATGATTGGTTTGCTTTTACCTATCCTTTTTAAAATGTTGTGTATAATTGGTTCAACCATGAGCTATTTGTTTTAACTAGTTAGTGTTTAAAAATCTTTTTTTTTCTTATGGTTTCACCTATGAGCTTTTTATTTTGACCAATTCTTTTTACAATGTTGTATTTAACTAGTACACCCATAAATAGTTTATTTAGGCCAATTGATTTTAAAACTTGTTTTTAGTTCTTTATTTATTGGTTTATCTATTAGTAGTTTATTTTTAATTTTAAAACTTAGATGATATATATTTTCCTTTCATATTTTCATATACATTATTTCCCTTTTTGAGGTGATATATATATATATATATATATATATATATATATCATCTAAGTTTTAGATTTTAGTAGACTAGTAACTAGATTCTTAGAGCCATTAATCTAGGTGGTGATTGCTTGATTTTTATTATGTGATGTGTGGTCATTTATTTTTCTCATTTCATATGGACCCTTATCCAGCTCACCACCATTCATCAAAGAACTCAAAAACACAAGTTGATTAGGTATTTCATAACCAACATCAAACATAAACAAATATATTCAGGGCTAAAGAAAACTATATAATATTATTATTAAACCAAGTCTAACGAATCAACCTTAAAACATTTTAATTTGACTTCTTGTCTAACTTGAGTTTAAAATTAAATCATTTGAAAATTCATTTTATATTGATCCAGTTGGCTTGGTTGATCGATAGATAACCTAGTCGACCAATAAAAAAGTCTAAGAATGGAATTAAGGAAAAAATGATGAAATTATCAAGGGAAAAAATCTCTAGACCCAACTTCTTACCTAATTCAAAATTTAAATTAAATCGTGTATAAGTTTTTTCTAACATTAGTCAACCGACTTTGTCAGTAAAACAACTCGACTAACTGGTAATAAAATTTGAGAATGAAACTGATAAAAAAGATAAGATTAACATAAAAAAAATCTTTAAAACTAATGTTTTTCATAAATCAAATTTAAAATTAAACCATGTGAGAGTTGTCTCGATATGATTTGATCAACTTAATCGGTCAAAAAACAGCTCAGATGAACATAAGGATGAAATTAAGAGTAAAATTAATAAACTTAAAGATAAAACTATTTTAAAAAAATTAAACTCCATTTATTTTCTTAACATTTTTTTTTTAGTATGGTGAGGTAATATATTAACTAGCAATTTAAATACATGTCGTCCATGGATATCGACAAGCAGTTTGAATACATGACATGTCGTTCAAATAAACCCAGCTGACCATCTCCTCTTTGGGGGCAAAGGGTTTTTAAGAGGTTTTACGCAGGCATTGAAGTTAATTTCTTTCCAGTTCAGCAAGAAAAACGCATCAACCCTTGTCTTTGCCAATTCTCAAAACCCAACATGTCCTCTTCAGATCCTAAAACCCAAGAAGTTCCGAAACCCTCTTTTGATGTTCCAGAATCAAAAGAAGCCATAGAATCATTCATTCCAACAAAAACCCTTGAAGAAACAGACCAAACAAACGCACCCATGAGTGAAAATCAAGAAGAGGAGGAAGAGGAGGAGGAAGAGGAAGGAGAGTGTGGGTTCTGTTTGTTCATGAAAGGAGGAGGTTGCAAAGATGCGTTTATAGCATGGGAAGATTGTATTAAGCAAGCAGAGGAAAAGAATGAAGATATTGTGGAAAAATGTTTTGAAGTTACTAGTGCGTTGAAGTTGTGTATGGAGGCTCATGCTGATTATTATGAGCCCATTTTGAATGCTGAGAAGGCTGCAGAACAAGAGGCTGTTAAGCAGTTGGAGAAGGAAAAGGAGGAGGAAGCTGCTGCTGCAGCTGAAAAATCAGAGTCTCATGAAGAAAAGTGATTTTTGTTTTGTTTTTTTATTTAACAAAAGACAAGAAAAGTAGAGAGCATTAAGATTTAATTTTGTCACCGACAAGGGAAAATTGGATTAAAGGTAATTATTTGATCATGCGACATGAAGATGTGTTTAGGGCATGTTGTTAATTTCTACGTGGAATAAATGGATCGTGATTATTGACTTGAATTTTCATTAACAATAATTTTATTTCTCTTATAAATATATTGAGATAATCATGTTTTTTTGGCTAGCTTATTTTATGTCAAATATTTGGCTTGTTATGTTTTTCCGTCGCTAGTTTTGTGGATTGTAAAGTTAATGTTTCGTAATGCAAAACACTGTCATGCCAATATGATCACCAGCTCTTAAGGTTTGTATTTTTGCGACCGGATGAAGAGACTTTTATAAGCAAGAAAGCGTGGTTTATGTGTTCATTTTGTTCAAACAAAGCAGAGTGTATTGGTTTTAGGACAATCTAATTGTGGGGTTAAGGTAAGGGTTTAGTGGATTTTCTACGGGAACTTGCTTGTTTGTTAAATACACATGAATTTGATTACAATTGAATCATATTCCTTATGCATGGTTGCAAATTAGATACAAGCTTACTGGCTAAAGGTAACGAGTTATCATAACTGTGTAGAACTTGTAGGATATGCTCTGCCTAGCAACTTTTTTTTATAGATTATTTAGTTCTTTTCCTATTAGTCATTGCAAGGTTCACCTTTTGTAGTTAATAATACTAATAATTTGATGTGAGTGTAGAAGCTAGTGCTAGAGACTGTGGAGTTTGAGCAGAAAACATATGGTAGTTGCTTACATTTTTTCAAGATCAGAGTTTTCACGATCTGTCAGTTTACAAAATAATTAACTTGGATAGTTCTATTGAATCATATATATTTTAGAATTATATAGATGTATTGATCTAGCTGCTTAAGATTTAGATCTATTTCAATTGGACAGTCACCAGTTGGTTTGTGTGATTATGAGCCTGGAAGGAATGGATTGTTCATTAAGTAAATGAACCTGTGACAGTCAAAATCTGATCCTAAATGACTTCAACTTGGACTTCTGGTTAGAGGGTGAGTGTTAGAGTTGTCACTTTATGCATTCATCCCAAGCTTGTGAATTCCTATGCTTGATTTTTCTTCATTTTTGTCTCGGTCCCCTTACCATCTTTTGCTATTTCTGCTGTCACAAAAATCCCTTTATTTGAGCTGCAGGCCTGCAGCTCTTGATTTTTGTGTGCGCAAATGATCTGAGATGAAGAGGGCAGGGTGGGATTCATCTTAAGGCATTGATTGGAACAAAAAAACCATAGCCATGCTCTATAAGTGAAAGGTTCAGTGTCCTGTCAATGCATTAGAAGCTTTATTCTTCTTCTAATAGAGGATTATGCACAAGCCATGGATCAACATAGTTGCTTTTCCTAAAAGTGAACTGGCATCACAACAGCAAACTCTTGAAGATGCAGGGAGAGAATACAGTGCAGGAATGGGTAAAACTGGACAAACTTAAATGATTTTTCATCCATGTTCCAATAGCAATGAGTTAAAAGGTTTGGAATCTGAAGGCATGGGACATGCTTGACAAGAGGCCTATTACTGAGGTACATTCACTCTCCTTCTAGGTTATAGGTTGTGTTATGATTATGGCCATAACTTACATGCCTGTATCACGGGTTATTTCGGCAATACATGTTTGAAGTCATTTGTGTCGATCCTCTTACAAATGCTTCTGCTATTAAGAAATCATTGGTTATGGACTGGTGGAATATGGATACGATACATCCATGATATTCAATGTATTTATTATACAGTAGGCTGGTATGCTTGCTATATCATTACTGGTTACATTTTTAGTTTCTGAAAAAATTCATTTACACATCAATGTTGAGATGTTAATTAGTTGTTTATAACCTGTACTTGTTTAAACAACAATCTTCCCTAAAATTGATTTTTTGGGTTCTTTTGTGTTTGCAACTTTACATTTTACAAAAACTGTGTCCAGTCTTTTACTCTACTCTGTATTTTACTTGTCTTTCCAGGTGCATCTAAAGCCAAGTTAGATGTTTTGTAACATTGATTCTATTACCATTCTCATCAGTCCCAAAATGCAGGGTTATACTCTTGGTGTATGGTCGTTGCAATTTGAACAACGTCCCTTTTCAAGATAATTTAGGCTTCATTTCCAGGGAACAGTTTCTTAGTTACTCTGTGTTATCACTAAAAGAGTAAACATTCCACCTAAAAACTGCGATAATCTGGCCATGTGGAAAAAAACTAGCTTTCATCTGGCTCCATTCTTACTTCTAGGAACATGAAATATAGTTGTCAGACCAGTTTTGCTTGTTTTACATCCATGTGAAATACAGGGCATGTGTGATAGTAAAGGGCTTGAGATCTACACAGCAGGTCTCAAGTTCGAGTCAGGACGTACATCTCTTGTAAGAGTCTGGAACAGCCGGGGTTTTACTCGTTCACCTGAGCCTACAAAATGTGTTTTCCGGGGATTGGGGTTCCTTGAATCCAAAAAAAAAAAACAATACACAATCCACTGGTTCTTCAACTGGTAATCCCTTTCAATGGCAAAATAGCGTCTGCACTAGATGTTCGGATACACAAACAATCAAGGCCTGTAATTTTGCTATCCTTTTTCTTGCTGGAATGGCTTCTCCGATTCTGTGTCCATTTCTTCCCTTCCTCCATTAACATTGGCCTTTGACACGCTAGTTTTATGTTGTTTTAATGGTTGCATGTTTAATGTTTGTCACATTAAAGCATTCTTCAGGCATGCGTGTACATGGAGGATTTAGGGGGTGTTCGAGAGAGCTTTTAGAAAACATTTTTGAAAAAAATTAATTTTTTTTTTTAAATTAATTTTTTTTGTGTTTTTAGATCATTTTGATATGCTGGTGTCAAAAATGATTTTTATTTAAAAAAACATCATTTTGATACATTTCTAAACAAAAAATACTTTCAAAGATAACCACAATCACACTCTCAAACATGTAGTTATATGATTTTCAGTGTCGTCGCCATTGTTGCACTTGTAAGCCTATCATTTACGGTGACACCTCTTATATTTGCAGTTTTCAAGATAATTTAGGTTTCATATATGTAGTAGTTATTCCAGCAAACTTCACTGATTTTTTTTTT
This sequence comes from Salix arbutifolia, assembly GCA_025169955.1. Lineage (NCBI taxonomy): Eukaryota > Viridiplantae > Streptophyta > Magnoliopsida > Malpighiales > Salicaceae > Salix > Salix arbutifolia. Next base: position 13,480,156 of record CM045920.1, read on the forward strand.
TAATTAATAGAACTAAAAAACCTTATAACTAGCTACAAATTTTAGGTTACATTGTTTCTAAAAAAGCAATCTCATTTTTTTCTAAAAAATCAATATATAAAAATAAAATGATTATAATACCACTACATATATTTATTTTCGTGCTCATAGTCAACCAATTTCATCTTCTCTACACCCACATCTCATTATAACAATTAATATCTTTGTGTAGTTTCACTGGTCAGGCTCTAAATTTATTCTTTATAAATAATCGGTTAAGTCTCACAAATTTCAGGATCATTGGAGACTTATATAGTCGTTAACTTCAATATTAGTAAAATTAGTCGAAGTGCATACAAACTAACTTAAATATTCACGTTAATAAAAAAATCAATTTCTCTCATAACATTAGACTCAACCACCATCCATCAAACCCTTTCAACTCCGTAACCACCGATCAACAGCCATTTCATTTTATTTCATTCATGTTACAAGATTTATGGACCAAAATTTGAACCACTCATTCAATTCTTGCCTTAGCCTTGTGCTACGTCCTCCTCTTTTCCATCCACGACGGGGAAAAGGGCTTGAATGCTTTGCAATTACCATTTTACTGGCTTTAGTATTCACTCTCTTTCAAGGAATGTAAAGACGATTGAGTCTCAGAGACAGTTAAGAGAAAGAGAAGGAAAATGAAAAAAAAAAAATGTTGGTGATTATGTAAGAGATAGAGGGGAAGAAGACAAATATAAAGACGATTAGGGTTTTCGAATTTATTTATTTTATTGTAATATGTTTTTGTTTATACAATATTGTGTTTTGAAAATAATGGGCTCTTTAATTATTATATCAAATATAATAGTAAAGGATTCTTAAGTGTTTTTCATTATAGTAATCCACAATGAACTGTGTTCATGGGTACAATAAAAAACTCGCACATTATATATATTTGTTAAATCTTGTTCCTAACAACATAACCCAATTCTTTTAAAGGTAAGTCATTTTACCTATGAGTGGAATAAAAAAATGTCTTTGTTATAAAGGTAATACAATATTTTTCAGTGCTCCATTAGTTATTGAGAAATTATTTAAAGGTATGTTAGTATTTTTCTTTTCATTTATGGTAAAAATACATTTTTACCCCTCGAGTTAACAATTTCTTGAATTGTTGACCAAAAGTTATTTAGTCTTTTTCAAGACTTTGAAATACTTATTTACCTTTGAGGTAAAGAGCTAATGTTGAACGATGAAGTTTCTAAATTTTTTATTAAAAAATGACATAAAGATAAGTTGAGTGAACCTAGGTGAACTTAGTTAAGCATCATTCTTGATTCATTAGATCATGATAACATAATAAAAACCAAGCTTAAATAAATAATGGAACTTAATTTCCAATCAAATACAATGTTAATGATAACATTAGAAGAAAAACAAAGGTTAATTTGGTTAACCTATCAAACTCAAGATCCTAGTCATGAGATAGAGACAACCTAATAAAAAAACAAATCCAATGTTGATGGACTCGTAACCTAAGTCATAAGATCAAGATGACTTCTAAAAGAAAACTCGATTTAACCAGAGTTAAATACCAAAACCTATAACCTTGATCTTGAGACCAAGATATCCTCGTAGAAAGCAAATTAAAATAAATTACAAAGGTTAATTCTCAAGTAATCTAGTGTTGAATGATAAAATAAAATAAAATACAAAAAACAAATTGATTCAACTCGAGTTAACTCATTAAGTATTATTCTCAAGTCATGAGGCCGAAATAACATAATAGAAAGTAAACAAAACAGATCATGAAGTCTAATTGTCAATCAATCAAATATAAAATGATAAAATTGAAGAAAAAAAACAAAATCAACCAGGTTAACCTATTAATTTATTATCCATGTTATTAAAGTGAAATGACTAAATAAAAATCAAATATAACATTAAAGAATTAGTGAGAGAAAAGCTAGGGATTAGTATAATAAATAATGTTTTGTGAGAAGAGTAATAAAACTTATCTTTTTTTAGTTCACGGGCAATTACTTTGGCATAGTATACTTCCATGGGGAACCTCCACTAAATTAGTAAGGTTGAATTCAACATGGGTAGAAAAGAACAGAAATGGGAAACTCGGACCGCAGAAAAATCCCACAAGGTCAAAATACACATAGCGTAGTGTGTGGAAGCATTTTGATTTTGAACTCCTTATTTGAAATAGTTAGAATCTTTTCTAGAACGATTAGGAATGCGTTTTAAAAATATTTTTAAAAAATATGATTTTATTTTAAATTAACAAAATAGTATTTTTAGATTATTTTTATATGTTAATATCAAAAATAATTTTAAAAAATAAAAAAAATATTATTTTAATATATTTTTAAACAAAAAATATTTTCAAAAATAACTTGAACCTTAACTAGTGTAGCTATACTGGTCGGACTTTAGATTTGCTTTCTATAAGTTAGTTGTTTGAGTTATACAAATCTCAGGGTCACTAGAGGATTATATTATTATTAATTTTAGAATATATAAGATTAATTATATATATAAACTGTCTGTACACTCACATTAATAAAAACAAACAAAAAAACCAAAAATCTGACGTCAAAGTGGAGCTACCAACCAAATCCAACCCCTATCTGTAACCGCTGGTTTTTCCCTTACCAACTCGGTCAAATCCCACCCCGTCACCTCTCTCTCTCTCTCTCCCTCCTCTCATCGATCGAGTCTACTGGTTCTTCCCTCATTTCTCTCCCATCCTATCCCTCTTCTCCGTATAAATCCTCTCTCCCCTACTTCTCCAATTATCAACCACACTCCCCCCCACGATCCCTCTCTCTCTCTCTCTGTCAAAACTTATCTCTCTGTCTGTTCAATCAAGTAATTATTTGGCTAATCTAGTTTCTGAAGGGTGAAAAAGAAACACAATCATACATCCACGCCATAACCCAGTATTTTGATTTCAGAGAAGATTAAAGAAGAAAGATTGATACTGCTAGTTCTATCCATGGGTCGCTCACCTTGTTGCGAGAAAGCACACACCAACAAAGGTGCCTGGACTAAGGAGGAAGACCAGCGCCTAATAGACCACATCAGGATCCATGGCGAAGGTTGCTGGCGCTCTCTCCCTAAAGCTGCTGGTAAGGAGGAGTAATTGACAAGCTGTTCTTGTGTATTTATTCTATCTTTTTAGCTTTTCTAAATATTGTCAGTGGTTTTGTTTTTTCAGGATTGTTTAGATGCGGGAAGAGCTGTAGATTGAGGTGGATAAACTACCTGAGACCTGATCTTAAAAGAGGGAATTTTACTGAAGAAGAAGACGAGGTTATTATTAAGCTCCATAGCTTGCTAGGCAACAAGTAAGCTTATACTGTTCTTAAAAAATGAGCGAAAATTATGAATATTTTCCTGGATTCCATGCAAAAGGAGCGAGCTTTCTTTCTTGTTTATGGTAATTGAATAGGGTAGTTCTTGATTTGCAGATGGTCTTTAATTGCTGGGAGATTACCAGGAAGAACAGATAATGAGATAAAGAACTACTGGAACACACATATCAAAAGAAAGCTAATTAGCCGTGGCATTGACCCACAAACACACAGGCCTCTCAATGAGAAAACCACCGCCGCCGCCGCCACCGCTACTTCCACCGCCAAAACCACCCAGTTAAACTTTAAAAACACCCCACCTCAATCACTTGCTGAAATCAGTATCTTAAAAGGCCAACTTGATTTCAAATACAACTCCACCACCAGCAATGGTTTTCTTAGCAGTCAGTACTCGAGTTTCAAACCCAAGAAAATAGAGAGCATTTCTCTAGAGGAAAACAACTGTACAAGCAGTAGCATGACAACTGATGAAGAACAGCAACAAAAGAGGGAGAGGAATCATGATCAAGATATCAACTTGGACTTAACTATCGGGCTGGCTCCAGCAATAAAAAGAGAGTCAACTCCGACTTCTTCTTCCAACTCGGCAGAGTCCAGGCTACAGCAACCAGCTTCTTCTAGCCAGTTATATGGTGGTGAGTCAACACGGCCGGTTTGTTTGTGCTGGCAATTTGGGGGTGAAAGAAGGGAAATGTGCAGGGATTGCCAGAATCAGAGCCTGTATCATAGATATTATTGTTAACAAGTAAATTAAATTGAATGGTATCTTTATTTTTTCTTCACCACCTGCCCCTGTAATCAAAATGGGAATTGAAGAAGAAGATGATGTGAAGGTAGCTCGCTAGCTAGCAACAAATTACTCTCTCCAAATGGCTCGGAAGCCATTTTTGGATGCTCTCATGGTGATTTCGTGGTTAGATGATCATGCAATTTTGGCATTTTTGTCTGGTAAACAAAATCATTACAATGCAACCCCCACGAATCCGTCGTTCTGTAACTTTACCATATAGATGGAAAATTTATGTTATCCTTCTAAGATTCGAGCACAGTATTGTTTTTTTCACCTTCTTTTGTAAAAATAAATAAGTTGTATTTACATATTATTGATAATATTTTATATATAGATCAAGAACGTGTCATCCAGTAAATAAAAATATTTTAAAATATTACAAATTTATTATATCAATTCATTTAATATCCAAAGCGTTATACAATTTTGTGTTTTCTATTTTTCCCCGCTACAAGTTCTACATCTTCTTCCCCTATCCTTACTTTTTTTTATTTTTTAATCCATGATAAAGAAAATTAAATTCAATTAAAATCTTCATCATCATATTTTGTATGGTAAAAAGACTACAGGGGCATGCAGGAGCAAATCATCCTGTACTGGAGGCGGCTTGTTTTATTTTATTCTCTCAAATTGGAACCTTGTTTTCCCATTTTCATAATGGAAATGCATGGTGTGAATGTCGATTAAGTTTTAGTTAAAATTAGACTTAGTGTGCTATCTTTGATTTTATGATCCACTTAAGTTTAATCAAGATATTCTCATAGTATAAGAAATCAACTTTTATATTGTTATATTTCTTATATTATATGTATAATTTAGAAAAATTAATTAATTAAGAGAAAACAACGAACTCTTCATGCTAAATTAGGCCATTTTCCCTTGCTACACACCACGCCTATCACGTTTGTAAATTGTAATTCATCGCTTACTTGCGTTAATCCTAAAACCCGGCAACTATTTTCTACCATTTTACTCAACTTGCGTGTTTCTTTGAATTTTGTGTGTGTGTAATTAAAATGGCATTAGAAAATATATATTTTTTCCCTTTATTCATCATAAAGGTGATGTTGTATATGACCAAGCAAGAGAGAAATATTTTTAGGGTCAAAAAACGCAACATTTTTCGTTTTTTAGGGCTTGCTCTTTAAAAACACGAGGGAAAATTCGATCTAGTAGCCCATTTCCCTTGACCTCACCAGTCATTGCGTATATATTGAATTGAACGATAAACTAAAGAAGAAGAAGAAGAAGAAGAAGATAGTTTCTTAAACTATGGATGATCATTTAACTTTTATCTGGGTCACATTCATGTTCTAACACAATAATTACTTGCAACTTTTGAAATTGAAGCTGGACGAGAGGGTCAGGATAAAACGGTCGCCTTGAAAGCCTCCCGGCCCCCTCCTGATCCGGATACTTGACTTGTTTTCATATGATTTTAGAGGAGGATTCCTGTTAATTTCAATGGACCCTATATCTTACCTAACTTGACCAGCCAACCAAAGTCCAACGTTATATTAACATGAAATTTCACACATATATCCACCCTATGACCCGAAAAGCTTCTGTTGTTTCTCTGTGTTGTCCCACTGTTTTAGAGAATAAAGGAGAAAAAAAGTATCCACGGAACGGTTAATATATATTTAATTGGAGGCACCATCTGTATAAATAATAATATATTTATAGTTTGGTAGAAAGGGTGCTGAAATTAATTTTAATGAAGGAAAATTAGTTTGAAAAGTCACTTCGATCTTTTGTTTTAAAATCATAGATAATCACGTAGAAGCAGTTAAACCTAACATGATCAACTAGAGAAGCAATGAAATCATACTAGACTCCACATCATGTGCTTGTATGTTACGTACGTGCATTAGACTAAACCAATTTAAGTGTGTAGGGTTACAAATTAACAGTATGTAAAATCATGTGTATGGATAGTTTTATGAGTTCTTTCTTCTTCTTTTCTATAAAGAATGCTTGAATTCAAACCTTGACATGAGCACGGAAGAGTTCACTGTTTAGAGAGTAATATAAATTATATTGTGGTACATCACCTAACAGCTTAAGTTTTTAGGTGAAATGTTTTCTTAATATGGTATCAGAGTCTTGTTGACCCAGCGGTCATGAGTTTGAATCTCACCACCCTTATTATATTTGATAAAAATCAAACACAATGTAGTGTGGGTTTGTGCAAGTTTCAAGCCCAAATGGCTTTCACTTGAAGATGTGTGTTAGAGAATAATATAAATCATATTATGGGATCTCACCTAACAGTTTAAGCTTTTAGGTGAAATAATTCATTAACAGTCACACCTACAGTAAACACAAATCCAATCTACACCAAGAGTGTTTTATGCTTTTTTTTTTCTCCTCAAAAGATATGACATAATGACAAAAAGCTTATGATCTGCACAACAGATCTCGAGAGCATAAACCTTTTATAAATACCTAAAACAATCGAAGTTTACTCGGTCATCTAAACCTACCCTATATATTTTTCAGGGAACGGATTTCCTTAGCATCCAAAAGAAAAGTTTTGTGTCTTTTCGTTAGCAGGACCTAACTGTATCGCTTGTTCTGTGTTCAACAACCTAGTAAAATTGACAACATAAAACAGGGTGTGATCGTGTTTTTCTAGTCCTAGACCGACCGGCCTTGGTTTAGTCGCTACTTCTAGAACCCTAATAGCACCGAAGGGGAAACTGCTGCCATGCTGAAATAGGTAGGCTTACCAACCATCGATGGGACCGTAATTAGTTTATAAATTGGGAAATATCAAAATCATAAACCACGTGTTTGTGTGGAATCTTATTACATGGTCCACGAAGCATGCCGGAACTCTCTCCACCTAAAAGCACCTGTTCCTTAGCTTGACACGTAATTTACTAGTTTATATGTATCCTGTGTGATGTGTGAGATTCAAGCTAGTTTGCACGGGATTGTCTGATGATATTATGATGTGTGCATAATTGATTAAGGCCTATAACGATGATGATGATGATGATCTTGAAGAGATATTAGTGATCTGTCAAGCATGATTCCAGCCATTGCCTTCATTACTCTGATCTGCATACGAGATTACCTTCCAAACACAGCATGATAGGCTGAGATTATGTTTCCATGTATAGCACATAATCTTCCATGTATAGCACAATAGACAGCCATGAATTGGCTATGTAACCGTTACATATATTCCTGTAATTCTCTATTTAAAGATGAATAAAAATCAAAAGGAAAAGTAAGTTAGTTTTTCTACATGGTATCAGAGCCTTTAGAGGTATCACCAACAATGGAGTCTTCTACCTCTGTGATCCCACCTGTGACCAGTTCTCACTCCTCTGAAATCCCACCCGTTATTCCTCATTTACCTGATATCTCTGTTAAGCTATCTTCCAATAATTATTTGTTGTGGAAAACACAAGTCATTCCCATTTTACGTGGCAATGGACTTCTTAGCTATGTGCAGAATCAAGATTCTTGCCCATCACAAACCATCACTGGTGAAGATGGTGTGTCAAAAACCAATCCAGCAGCAGCTATGTGGCTGCGAACTGATCAATTGATCCTTGGGTGGATCAATAGCTCCCTCTCTGATGGTCCCCTATCCCAAGTCATCAGCAGTGAAACCTCCTATGATGCTTGGCATGTCTTGCAGACTCTTTATGGAAGTCACACTAGGGATCGTCTTCAACAGATAAAGGGCGAATTGCAGTCGCTCAACAAAGGCAGTTCTTCTTTGGAAGATTACCTGCACAAGGCCAAATCTCTATCCTTGTCCTTGCGAGGTGCAGGTAAGCCAATGGATGACGATGAGTTCATCATATGCATTCTTAGAGGCTTAGGGTCTGAGTTTGATCCTATGGTGGCAGCCTTGAATGCTAGAGATGTTTTTCCACCTCTTGAAGGAGTGATTGGAAAATTACGTGATTTTGAAATACGTCTTCAAGCAACACGAGTGAATGTGCCTTCTCCTAATGTTGCGTTTTTTACAAATCGTGGCAGACCCAATAATAAGTTTCGTGGAACTTATGGCTCTCGTGGTCGTAATAATACTACACCAAATCAGCTGTCTCCTCAATTTCATCAACGAGATGGTCGTCTGCCACGCTTCGCAAGAGGTAATTCTGGAACTCGTACTCAAACACTTCCAAATCGTGGTGGACGCAGTGCTGGTCGTGGGCGTGGAGGCATAACTTGCTTCAGATGTGGAGGTCCAAATCATAAGGCTGATGGGTGTTTTGCCACTGATGAGGAAGCAGAGCAATTCAAAGCCTTCGCTGCAATTCAAATTGCAGATCCTACAGAAGACACTTGGTACACCGATACAGGAGCAAATAACCATATGACAGCTGATACAAGTGAAGTGCAAGGTATTCACTCTTATCTTGGCAATGAATCTGTTATGGTTGGAAATGGAAATGGATTACAAATATCTGGTATTGGTCAAGTTTCCCTACCTGCTACTGATATTAAACTCAATAATGTTCTTGTGGTTCCTGACATTAAAAAGAAATTGCTCTCCGTATCTCAACTTACAAAGGAACATAACTGTTATTTCATATTTTATTCTTGGGGCTTTCTTCTTAAGGACTTGAGGACGAAACAAGTGCTGCTTAAAGGCTACATGGTTGATGGTTTGTATCCACTCCAGCTACGACATGGTTGTGCAAAATCTCCAGTTGGTCTGTTATCAACAAAAGAATCTGGCAGCTTGTGGCATGCTCGGCTGGGACATCCTCAATCTCGAGTTCTTCAGTTTTTACGTTTATCATCTTTGAATAATACTGTTGGTTTTTGTGAAAGTTGTGCTTTGGGTAAATCCTCAAAGCTACCATTTTGCTCACGAAAGACATATGCTACTACCTTTTTGCACACTCTTCATACCGATGTGTGGGGACCGGCTTCAACTCCATCCTATGATGGATTTCGGTTTTATTTAATAATTGTTGATGAATATTCCCGATACATATGGCATTTTCCTATGGCTCGTAAATCTGATGTTATTACTATATTTCCAGCATTTCTGAAGCAAATGACTAATCAGTTCAATACCACTGTAAAAATAATTCAAAGTGATGGTGGAGGAGAATTTGTAAATCAGAGTTTACAAGATTATTTTGTATCCACTGGGATTATTCACAGATTATCATGTCCTGGCACACCAGAGCAAAATGGATTGGCCGAGCGTCGACATCGGCATGTTGTGGAGACTGGTTTAACTTTAATGGCGCATGCATCCATTCCACCGCAATTCTGGTCAGCTGCATTCACCACGGCAGTATTCCTGATCAATCGACTTCCAACTTCTATTCTTGGAAATAAGTCCCCTTGTGAGCTTGTTTTTGGATCACCACCATCATATTCTCTTTTAAGAGTTTTCGGGTGTGCCTGTTATCCTTTACTTACCCCGTTTGGGAGATCCAAATTGGATTATAAATCTGTTCGCTGTGTGTTCTTGGGCTACTCTACACAGCACAAAGGATATCAGTGCTTAAACATGCAAACAGGTCGCATATACATATCTCGGCATGTTAAATTTAATGAGCTAACCTTTCCCTTCAGGTCTGCACAAAGGAGCACAAAATCTGATTTTCGTGAGTTCAAAGTGCGTGCACTTCCCAAGCCCCTTCAACTTAAAAATGTGGAATCTATACCACGGTCTTCTTTGCCTCCAGCTGTCACTGTTAGTAACAATGAGCAGTCTCCATTTATGTCTCGTTCCACTCCATGCCAAGACTCTTCTCCTATCATGGTCATCCAGGATGCACCTGCCATTTCTCCTCCCGTTGCTGAAACAGAGTCATCTCCTCTGTCACCTGAGACTAGTCCACCATCTGCTCCACGTCGCAGCCATCATATGGTCACCCGAGCTCAAACAGGCTCCTTAAAGCCTAAAACTTTCTTTGCTACGAGATATCCAATATCTGAATGTTTTCTTGCAGATTTTGCTAATCATCCACAGGAGCCTCGGTCGTATAAACAAGCTCTTAATGATCCAAAATGGCAGCTAGCCATGCAAGCTGAAATGACTGCCCTCGCCAGCAACAATACATGGACTTTGGTGCCTAGACGACCAGACATGAACATAGTCAGTAGTAAATGGGTGTTTAAAATTAAAACACGCTCTGATGGCTCAATCGAGCGCTATAAAGCCCGCCTGGTTGCCCGTGGCTTCACCCAATTACCCGGCTTGGACTATGATGAAACTTTTAGTCCAGTGGTTAAACATGGCACAATCAGATTGGTTCTCACACTTGGTTTGTCCCATGGCTGGTCCATTAAACAACTTGATGTCAGTAATGCGTTCCTTCATGGCGAATTACAAGAACGGGTCTATTTATCTCAACCACCTGGCTTTGAAGACCTATCTCATCCTCAGCATGTTTGTCACTTGCATAAAGCACTTTACGGTTTAAAACAGGCTCCAAGAGCTTGGTACATGAAGTTCAGTGCTTATATTCAGCAATTGGGTTTTCATCGGTGTCCCTATGATCAATCTTTATTCACTCGACGCCAAGGTTCAGATATTATCATGCTATTGATTTATGTCGATGATATCCTTATCACAGGTAGCTCTCCTTCCAACATCAGAAGCTTTATTTCTCACCTATCCGCTGCTTTTCATATGAAGGACCTTGGCGATGCTCACTTCTTCTTGGGACTCCAGATTTCACGTGATGAGTCGAACATCACTGTAACCCAAACTCGCTACCTTCTTTCCTTACTTGAGAAGTTTGGTCTAGCTGGCGCAAAACCAGTATCCACACCTATGGCTTCTGGTACATCGTTAACTGCTGATGAAGGCACTCCTCTATCTGATTCGACTTATTATCGTTGTCTTGTTGGATCACTTCAATATCTGACTTTGACACGCCCCGATGTCTCCTATGCAGTCCATAATGTCTGCCAATTTATGCAACACCCTCGTGACTCTCATCTCATTGCAGTCAAGCGTATATTTCGGTACCTCAAAGGTACTATTAATATTGGTCTTCACTTTGTTAAAACTCCTCACATTACACTTCGTGGTTTTTGTGATGCGGACTGGGCTGGCTCAAGGGATGACCGTCGTTCAACAACTGGTTTTGCCATTTATATGGGAGATAATTTATTGTCCTGGGGAGCTAAGAAGCAAGCTACAGTATCTCGGTCAACAGCGGAGGCTGAGTATCGTGCTTTAGCGTCCACCACTGCTGAACTTATGTGGTTTATAAATCTTTTGAAAAGCATCGGTTATTCACTTCCAGCTCCCACATTATATTGTGACAATCTCAGTGCTCTCAGCATGGCCAAAAATCCTGTCTTCCACCATCGCACGAAACATATTGAGATCGATGTTCATTTTGTTAGGGAACAAGTTGCGCGTGGAAGCCTTTCTCTACAACATATCTCTGGTCCTGATCAAATCGCTGACATCTTTACAAAACCGTTATGCGTGGCCAAATTTTTACCAAATAGAACCAAGCTCTTCACCAGTCTAATACCGCCTTGAGCTTGAGGGGGGATGAAGAGATATTAGTGATCTGTCAAGCATGATTCCAGCCATTGCCTTCATTACTCTGATCTGCATACGAGATTACCTTCCAAACACAGCATGATAGGCTGAGATTATGTTTCCATGTATAGCACATAATCTTCCATGTATAGCACAATAGACAGCCATGAATTGGCTATGTAACCGTTACATATATTCCTGTAATTCTCTATTTAAAGATGAATAAAAATCAAAAGGAAAAGTAAGTTAGTTTTTCTACAGATCTGACCATATTCTATATTAAACTATCCAAGTCCTTACCAGAACGAACAAGCTAGTGTGGTTAATTTTTCAAATTTTGCAAAACATCTATGGAGGTCAGGTGACGAGAGAGACCTTGTGCTATCACCTGGGGTGTTTGTTTTAGCTTTTTCAACTATGATTTTTAAAAAAGTTGCAATTTTTTTTTTCATTTTAAAAAACCAGCGGTTTAGTGTTTTTAGATCATTTTGATGTGCTGATATCAAAAATGATTTTTAAAAAATAAAAAATATTATTTTGATATATTTCAGCACGAAACAATTTTTAAAAAGCTATGAAAAACTACAGTAACAGCTCTCTCAAACACCCTCATCGTCATAAGCAAACCTCTAGTGTACCCTAAACCTAATTTATCAATAAAGTCCAATCATTCTTTAGTTTCAGAACCACGTCAATCTCACATGTGACATGTTTGGGAGGTAGGTAAGCGAATCTAAGATTAAAAATATTGTAAGGAAAAGAGGAGAAGAGTTTAGGGTTGTTAGAGAGTTTGGTGATGGTGATGGCGGTGGGGAAGAGTCACAGAAGAGAGAGAGAGGGTGTCATGTGCCCATACAGTAGTGAAGGATGCGATTCCTTCAATATTAATGGGAATGGGATTTTAGCCATCCAAATGAATGTTAAAAAACAATATAAATTATATTTTATATTTTTATTTAATAATTTAAATTTTTAAGTGAATAGTTTTTTAATATGGTATAAGTTTTATTCACCCAGCGGTTATGAGTTTGAATCTCACCAATCCATTTTATTTGCTTAAAATAAAAGTAATGTGAGTTTGTGCAAGTTTCAAGCTCAAAAAACTTTTACTTGAGAAAATATGTTAGAAAATAATATAAATCATAATCTGAGGTCTCACTAACAACTTAACCTTTTAGATGAGATGATTCCTTAACAAAAACTCATTTAATTAGGTTGTATCTTATTAGTCTAGCCCCATATTGGAAAATTAATAACTTTTAAAAAAATTATGGCTGAAGTTACAAACAACAATAAATTGATAATTTTATAATTAAAATATTAAAATACAAACACAAACAGTTATAAGTAGTAACTGTTAAGGAACCATCTCACCTAAAAGCTCAAGCTGTTAGGTGAGGTCCCATAATATGATTTATATTATTCTCTAATACACCTCCTCAAGTAAAAGCCCTTTGGGCGTGAAACTTGCACACAAGTCTATTCTACCTTGTGTTTGATTTTTATCAAATAGAATGGGGGTGGTAAGATTCGAACTCGTGTCTGTTGGGTCAACAAAGCTCTAATACCATGTTAAGGAACCATCTCACCTAAAAGCTCAAGCTGTTAGGTGAGGTCCCATAATATGATTTATATTATTCTCTAATAGTAACTTCCCTTTTTATTGCTATATAATTTATTTAAAATAGGCATTTAGCTTAGATGAATGGTAGAAGAAGCAATGCAACATAGCTTGCTAATAGCTGATCCTGAGTAGCGTAGAAGGAAGCAATTTACGTGATTGAAGTGGCAGGGTTCTTCTTCTTAATTTCTTGATTAATAAAAAATGGAGTAGTTTCTTCACGATGAAGAACTAAATGATAAACCTATTATACAATTACATAGACTTTATTTATACGTACCATTATCATAGTTTAATTTAATTGGGTAATTATTCCACGTTAGCCCATCTACCTGCATATATTATATAGCATAGAAGGAAGCTATTTACGTAATCCAAGTGGTAGGGGTTCTGTTTCTCTTTTTCTTGATTAATAATTGATGGAGTAATTTACGTTTAGCCTTTGAAGATTGATGAGTGATGGGGTTAGATTCTTCACGATGAAAATGCATGTGATGCTTACACGTTTAAAAGACAATAGGCATTTAGCCTAACAAAATTAGAAGTAAAAGTTGACAAAAAAACATATATACATGTCCATTGAGTTTCAAATTCTGTCTTATTTTAGATGCGAAGAAATCTCATCTCCTGAAACATATATTTTTTGGATTCAGTTAAATGAATAAAATCTCAGTTATCTCAAGTTCTTACAAGAATTACACATCGTAATTCAAACTCGAGACATGTTGTGCAGATCACAAACCCTTTATCATCGCATCATGTTTCTTGTGGACAAATGTTGTCTTCTTCTTCAGTCTTGGGTCTCATTTCCTATAAACATGATGTGTTGATTTTTTTTTCTTTGTTATTGTTAACTTTGAATTAGGATAGTACTAATTATTATTTTTTAATTAGACATTATTTACTTTAGGCATGCCAATAATGACTCGTAGCTGGATGGATAGAATATGTGCACATTCCTATCGACTCTTGTAACTAAAAGAAAATTTAAGGATAAAAAAAAAAAAAACAGGTTGTCTAATCGGAGAGTGAATTTAGCAAAAGAATATTGGGGAAGTTTTCTCAATTAATTTAAATTATATAATTTGTTCTGTCTGCTGATCCAAAAAAATTACCCAAAACTCAAAAGCCAACCTCCGGTTTTCCTCTTTATGTAAAACTTTCTTTGGCCAGCAGCCTGAGTCCTATGAATACTTTTTTTTTTATATGAGAAAATACTATTTTTTAGAAAATATATTTTGTGGATATAGATGAATGAATAAAATTCTGGTTTTCAGATTCTCACAATAAATACACGTCCTAACTCGAATTTAAAATCTACTGTGCATATCACAAGTCATCTGTTATCACATCACGTACCCTTGGAGACCAATGAAAACAATTGAAATACAATAATATATATATATATATATATATATATATATATATATATATTAGACCATACAAGGGTGATGAGAAATTTGATGCGACTATCATCTAGAAGATTAACAAAAAAAAAAAAGTTAGAAATATAAGTAGTGACACCATCCATGCCAGCCCCTTTATAAAATAAGGCTATAATCACATGAGAGGAAGAACAGATCTCTCTGTAAAGTGCTTGTCTATCTATCAAAAACTAATAGAGCTCGGGTGGTATGTACAAGTTCACAACGTGATGAGCCTTTCTTGTCTTGATGCCACGCTACTACAGCAACAAATGAAGACCAGTGATTGGAATTTGGATTATGAATATAGTAAAAATAAAATCCAAAGATGAAATGGGCTTGAATTTTAAGAAATATCAAGAAAAAACCATTAAATTATTTTGAATAGATTATTGTTGAGAGATATGTCGATTTTTTTTAATATAAAAAAAAAGTTTAGATATTAATAATGTTATTATTTTAGTAGGAAATCATTTAGATTGTGTGAGATCGATTCTATATAATCTTGTCAACTTGATGGATTAAAAAACACACTAAACTACCATTAAAAATATAATTTTACTAAAACAATTCAAGAAACATATTTGATTGACTAAGCTTAACCTATTAAATCCAAGATATAGATCATCAGGTATGGATAATGTTATAGAAAGCAAATTGAAATAAATTTTTTTAAAAAAATATTCTCAATCAACTTACTATTAAAAGATAAAAGAAAAAACAATTAGAAAAATACAAAAAATAAATAATTTAAGTCAACTTGGGTTAACGTGAAATCCTCAACTCGATTCATGTGACTTAGATAACTCTGTAAAAAATAAATCAAAACAAATTATGAAGCTCAATTGTTAATCAACTCAATATTTAAGGATAAAATTAAAAAGCAAAAATCAATTAAAAAATACAAAAAAAAAAGTCTGAGTTAACCCGGACTAACCTACTAAATTAGTGGCAAGGGTTATGAAACCAAAAAAAAAATCATGAACTCTAATTCCAAATAAATCAAATAAAAAAGTAAAAATAATTGTATGAGTAAACAATGCTATATGAGAATGAGAACAATGAGTTCCACTCATCAAGTTTATGTTAGTCAATTAATGTAAAGATTGTGTTTTAAATTTTTTGAAGAAAGAACTTAATATTTATTTATGTTCAAATAGATCACATGCATTCACTACTATGAACATCTATCACGGCCTTAGTTAATGTTTTTCAAATTAGATAGTGTCTAATTAATAAATTCTTGTACTCCATTAGAATAATCTATCATATGCAACTTTTCAGATGAAATTTAATTCATCCAAGAATAATCATTTATACTTTTATAAAACATATATAGAATATTGATGACAACATGTATTAATTAATAATATAAAATAAATAAATTATCAACATCCAACTAATTAGCTAACATTGGTCGAGTTCAATCTTAATCTGTTTTAGTATCACATTTTTACTATTATCAATTTTAGTAAAAAAAAATGAAATTCCTTCAAATTTATTGAAATTTTCAAATTAACAACAAAATTGACAAAATATAAAACATAAACATTAAATAAATAGTTAGTTCTTTCATTATAAAACATCTAAATTACAAAATCAAACTCGATTTCATTAAACTTTGTAGAATTTTGTATAAAGAAAGAGTAATATTACATCAATTGTTTAATTCGTATGGAACCTTCAATTAGATAAAAAATAAAATGAGACAAAATTGGTAGATCATGAATTTCCATTTTGGCAAGGCAGCGGCATTAGAAGACCTTGTTTTCAATGAGGACAAGGAAGGTCAAATACATGGAGGATGAGAACTCGAAATCAAAAGGGATAAGCACTAGCAGCAGCTGCAAAAGATTCATGTCACGGCATCCAGAAAATGAAAGATAGTGGTGCTTAGAAACTACAACTACCTTTGTCTTTGGTCATCAATTCATTGAACTACTTTTGGTTTTTTCGGCAGAGTTTTTTCAATCAATCATCTCATCTAAAAGCTTAAACTGTTAAATAAGATCCTAGAATATAATTTATATTATTGTCAACATATTTTTTTAGGTAAAAGTTTTTTGGGCTTGAAACTTGTATAGATTCGCATTACCTTGTATTTGATTTTTCATCAAATAGAATGAAAGTGGTAAAATTCAAACTCGTAACTATTAAATCAATAAGACTCTGATATATCATATCAAGAAATTATTTTATCTAAAAACTTATACTAAATGAGTCCAGAATATAATTTATATTAAAAGTTTTTTGCGTGGTAGCTAGTTTTTTTGCATGGTAGTTGTGTGAAATGATTGATGAGAAAAGAAAGGGAAATGGGAGTCTAGAAGGGCTGCAGACAAAAACCCATGTTACGTTTACCTAATTGTGCTGACCCACTGCATCTCTTTCTTATCACTGTAGAGCTTCCATGGCGTCTGCAATTCACAGGATGGCCACAGGCTAAGGAAAGAAAACCTTTTTAGGTAGCCCCGGCAAGGAAATCTGATGTTTTGGCAGCCGCATTGTATGCCGGAAAAATCGAATCCCCACTGGGAGATGATCATAATGTCAACCCTAAGAAAAGTGAGAAAGGGGAGCCAATAACATAGCAGGTTGCCCTAAATCATATCACGTGATATTAGCTAATATCATGTGTCAGCCATAATATAGTTTCTTGATATTGTATCAAAACTTTATTAACTCAGTTATCACGAGTTCGAATCTCATCATCTTCATTCTATTTGATAAAAATTATGCATAAAATAGTGTGGGTCTATGAGCAACTTTCAATCCCAAAGAACTTGAAGGATATATTAGAGGATAATATAAATAATATCTTGAGACTTTACCTGATTATCATTTAAATTTTTAAATAAAATAATTATTTAATAAAATTTAATATTTTTAACGTACTTTGTTTTTTAAGCTCAGATCACTGTAATCAAACAAATAAAACTGCTGGAAAATGCTCTTCAATCGAAGCACCATGTTTTAGCTAAATGTTGCATCTGGTGCGGTGTATGGGGTCAAAACCATTAACAAAACCAGTGGCGAGGCCATGAGTTTTCTTCAGGGAAAAGCAAAGCGTATCATCCAATTAAGTATAGAATTAAAAGTCTGTGAGTTTTTTATTCTACAATGATTTCATTGTTTATTATCTCACATATTACTATATACTATAGATAGACGGTGTAATTTTTTATTTATTTAATGTAGTTTTTTCTTAATAATTTAGTCTAAATTAAATACCATTTGATTTTGATTGTTTTATGAATAAACAGGATTGAAAGAAGAGGAATATAAATAAAAAGTACGTCAAACATAGATATCATGCCATAAATTTCAGGAAAAATACATTTTATTAAGAAAATGGGTCAGGTGATGGGTTGGCCTAGCCCTTTTTTCTCTCTTTTTAATTAATACTTTTATATATATATATATATATATATATATATATATATTTTTCAAAAACAAAATATTTATATTTATATTTATATTAATACTCCTTATATATTATATTTTATTTAGAGAAACTTTTTTGAATTATCATTATCTCTTTTATGTGTTTAGTTTTCGAAGAGGTTCTTCTTATTTATTTATAGTTTTTTATCTTTTGTATAGATGAATTATATTTCTTAAAATAAAAAATCTTTATTTTCAAATAATATTTATAATATGTGTAGTCTTGATCTACAATTGTCTCTTGGTTTTTCAAGTTTTATTTGTATGCATTATTAAAAAAAAAATTAAATTATTAGGACATATAGTTCTTGGTTTATTGGATTACATGTATATAATAGATTTTTTTTATTTGAACATCCAAATGAATTTGAAACTAAAACGAGTGACGAATTATAATTAAAGAAGTACACAGGCTATGATTATATAAGTTTAGAAATAAAAGCCAAGGATCGCAGAAACCAGAGAAGAGAGAGCAAGGAGAGGATGATGGGAAATCGGTGCTTTGGGCTAGGGTTTTTTGAAACCAAAATAGTGACCATGGGCTATTTATAATATGTTTGGGCTCTAATGGTGGGCTTGGCCCTCTACTGCCAATGAGCTACTAGTAAAAAACTTAAGCTTGAAACGTGGAAATGAAAACCACCGAAACCTCCGACTTTAAAAATAATAAAATATAATGTTTGGAACAATTCTGGATAGGGCCTGCGTTATTTTATAGGCTGCCTCTTTTTTTTAATACAAAAACTGATGTTAAAGTGTATAAGTATTTAAAAAAAGAGAGAATAATTATAATTATAATACCCGAGTTTTTAATTTGATTAATTTAGATAATATAGATTAAAAAAAATATACGTTGATATTAAATAAATAGATAAAATAATATAAAATCAAATGTCGAGAGATGAGATTAAAAAAAATCATTTAGGAGAAAGATAAAACAATAAAAAAAATTATAAATGAATCAAATCAAATCAAATCATGAGGGATGAGATTGAAAAACTATCAATGAAAAAAAACAAATAACAATAAAAAAATAAGAATCAAATTGATATAAAAAAAAAACAGATGAAAAAACACCTTTATATTTTGGCATGGAGAATAGAGGGGTGGGGGGAGCTCGCCAGAGCTCTACCATTTTGTCAATGTGGACATGACATATCACCGAGAAAATCATGAAGGGACACTTTCAATGGCATTAGGGAAGGGGGGTTTTAAACATGCGATGACGCCTCATGAGCTCACATAAGGATCATGGACATCATTCATTGGTTGTTAGGATATCTTTTCGAAAGTATTTTTGAAAAAAAATAAAAAAATTTATTTTTATTTTTTTAAATAATGTTTTTTGATATTTTTAAATAATTTTGATGTGTTTATGTCAAAAATATCATTTTAATATATTTCTAAACGAAAAGCACTTTAAAAAACAACAGCAACCACAACCACACTCCCAAACAGGCGCATAGTGCTTGTGTTGCACATGCTAGCCATTTAAAAAAAAACAATATTTACATATCAAAAGATGAAATCACTCTCCAATAAAAAAAAAATTATTACTAATAAACAGTTTCAAAATACGAAAAACCCTTGCATGCAAAATTTGAAAAGTTTTGCTTTTAAAGACAGTCTTTACATTATGATTTAATAAATAAATAAATAAAATTGCCTTTACCAACCTTCTAAGAAAAAAAAATTAAGGGTAATATAATTTTTACACTGGACTTTTAAAAATGTTAGAAAACAAAATTGTTTTTTTATATATTTTCTTAATTAAGTTATGGTGTGATTTTTTTAAAACCAAAATAGTGAACACTAAATCATTGGTCCACACTCCTATATAGGTTACATCAATATTTTTGTAGAATGAGAAAATATGTAGGTTCTACTAACATGCTTTCTAGTAGGGAAAACTTTAAATTGTATGAGGGTTAACTTAACATGACCCGATCAACTTTATTAGTCCCAAAATAAATTGGATAATCGTTAAAAATATAATTTGATTAACAATAAATTTCAAGACTTTTAAAAAATTGAGACGAATATATATTGAATCGATTCGGGTCAACGTAGATAAACTGAAAAAATTACGACTTAGGTCAAAAGACAAGGATAGCCTCATAGAAAGCATATCAAAATAAATTATAAAACTCGATTCTCTTTTAATCTAATGTTTAAAGTTAATATTGAAAAAAAAATAGACCCCGAAAAAAACAACTTGAGTTAACCTAGATTCGTTTACCACACCCGTACCTCGGGTTATGTAATAGGAATAACCTCATTGAAAAAAAATTCAAAATAAATTATAAAGTCTAATTCTCAATCAATCAATATTAAATGTTGAAATTGAAAAATATAATTAAAAAAAAATTATAGTCAATTTATGTTAACCCACAAAATCTGTGATATAAGTAATGAGAACAAGACAACTTCATTGAAATAAAATAAAAATAAAATTATGAATTCTAATTTCAAATCAATTAAATATTAAAGGAAAAAATTCAATAATAAAAGGATGAAAAAAAATGAATTAATTTACCAAACTCACTCACAATCTGAATTATAAGAGAGAGTACGTGTGTATAAAGCATTGTCAAGTGAATTTCACACCTCAATTAGTTTTTGTTAATGAATTTTATTTTATCAAACCATATTTAGTGTCTATTTGGCACAGCGGTTGAACCGCCGTTTGGCCAAATTTTGAATTTAATTTTATTTTAAATGAAAAGTTTTTGGTGTTTTTAGATCATTTTGATGTGATGATGTCAAAAATAATTTTTAAAAAATAAAAAAAATATCATTTTAATGTATTTATAAATAAAAACATTTTAAAAAACAACCGCAACTACACTACCAAACAAGCACTTAGTATAAACTATTTATAATATGTTTCGACTCAAGTGTGACCTTGCCCCTGTTCAGCCAACGAGGCACTGGTAGAAAATGTAAGCTTGAAACAAGGGAGCGAAAACATCCATTCCATAACCTTCAACTTTAAAAAAATATGAAAAAGATGATTTCAATTTTGATTTGTAATAAGCTCCTAGAACTTTACTTAATTTTAGTTTAAGTAATTATATTGTAGTTAAGGTTTTTTTTCTTATAAAAAAGAAGTATGCAAGTCGAAACAAAACTTAAATTTCAGGTTTTTGAAGGTTGTAAAAAACAAAGAAATTAAAAATAATGAAGGGACTAAAAGGGTGTTTGAATTTGATTTTCAATCTTTTTTTTATTAAAATTTAATTATATTTTTTAATTAAAAAACACAAAGTAATTGTTATTATACTATAAAACTTATTTCTTACAAATTAAGGCCCAAGTTGAGCAAGCTCACCCAATTCGAGCCGAGTGTCGCTTGAATGTTACACGACAGCCTCGAAGGAAATGGGAAGCCCGTCCACTATTTTTGGAGGAATTGTTTTCTCCTTTGAAGAGAATGCTTTTGTAAGAGTTTAAAAAGCTGATTGGTGTAATTTTTGAAACTGTATTTTTAAAAAATTTATTTTATTTTATTTTAAATAAATATATTTTGGTGTTTTTAGATCATTTTAATGTGCTGATGTCAAAAATGATTTTAAAAAAATAAACAAATATTATTTTGATATATTTCAGCACGAAAAGCACTTTGAAAAACTACAGCAACAACTGTCTCAAACAGTCCCTAAATATCCTTTGCAGGGAAACTCTGAAATTAAAGACAATTAAGGATTAAATGTGTCGATAAATACTAAAAAAAAAAATACAATTAAAGACTCCAAAATTATAAACTTAGTGGAGTCCTAAACATCTAGGCAAGTTCAAATGTATCTTAGACAACTCGTAAAGGTCGATATGAATTTTAAAAACAGTCAAATATTCTTTTTTTAAATATTAAAATAATGAATATACCTTAATTAATTCAAGTTAATATGTGAAACTAATAATTCAGGTCATGGATCCAAATGAGCTTTTTTTTATTTAATTAAATGATATTAAAAATAAATATTCGCATAAAAATAACCTTGTCTTATAAAGCTATTTTAGACTCAAAATCGATTTACCTTCTCAACAACATGAAAGATAAAAACACCTCGATGATATTTGTTTTGTCAATAGGAATATGTTGACGCTACAATTAGCTTCTTTTGCTAACAAAATATCATCACCGTTATTTTTATTTTTTATTTTAAATTAAAAAAATAATATTTTTAGATGATTTTTATGTGTTAAAATAAAAAATATTTAAAAAAAAACATTATTTTTATATATTTTTGAACGAAAAAACACTTTTAAAATAACATCAACCACACTTCAAAACAAATCAATCTTTTTATTTTCATTCTTTTTTATTTAATAAAACTAAATTTGTTGTTGTAAATTAAATATCAATCATAATATTGTTCTGATGGTGTTTTATACATTGACGATCCCAAGGAAAAAACTAATCAAAATAAATTCTCAGCCCTAATTCCAAAATAACAGAATATAAAAAATAAAATAAAAATTGTTACAGTAGCAATATCTTTTGAGGAAACGACACCGTCCCAATTAATTTGTATTTTTTTGTAATGATCAATTCACTTAGTCGAGGGAATCTCTTCATTCGTAAACCCCACCCCTTCACCGCGACCATATCATTTATTACTTTTAGATTTCAGAGAGTGATCGTTGACCCTATATTTTAAAAAAAATTAAAATTTTCTTTTTTTATTTTAAATTAATTTTTTTAAATATTTTTAAATACTTTCATATATTTATATCAAAAATAATTTTTAAAAATAAAAAAATATTATTTTAATACATTTTTAAAGAAAAATAATCTACGTTTTCAAACGGTTATTTAATCATGGTAATTTTAAGAATAGAAAACAACAAGAAAGTCGAACGCGTTAAGAACACGAGGGAGGAAGATGACAGCCCCATCATTTTGCCTATGGTAAGGTTAATCCCGGATAAGTGATAGAATCTTCCAAGAACAAGGTGCAATCCTGGTAAAAACAAATAATAATGTTTAATGTTTTATTGCTGGGTAATCTCTGTCACTGCTGGTATTCCGAGAGAGAGAGAGAGAGAGAGAGAGAGAGAGAGAGAGACTCTGTTTGTCTGTTTGTCTGCCATGAATCCAAAAGATAATCCCCCCTCTCCCTAAATCCGTGAAGCCAAGTCCTAGCACAAGATAAATAAGCTTTAAAATACATACCCTAGACAAGACAAACCCCCACTGACAGACCAAAACAAAACAGAACCCAAAGCTAAACCCTAAAATCCATCTTCTTAAAAATCCTTCGCCTTCCCGCCTCCCCTGACTTTCCCACACGCGAATATATGCAGGCAGAGGCAGATAGACGGGCAGGAACAGACATAATATTTACTCAAAAGAAAAGGAAGTGAACTGAAATGCTAGTTGGAAGGGATGCAGAAGTTACTACAAAGAAACCCTTCAAGCCCCCTCCTCTGCACTTCTGTTTCTGCTAATCTTTTTCTCTTTAAAAACAAAAACTATCACTGTTTTTCTCTTTCGATGCCAGCGGCTACTTGTTATTACAGTAATAGCTCCTCTTTAGCTGCCTCTTTTGCTAAGAAACTCACTCTCGCACCCGCACTGCCCTCCCGATTCTACTCAACCACCGCCTACAGTGCTTCCCGTTGCGCTGCTGGGCATAAAACGAATACCCCACTCAGCGCATGGGTGGTGGCACGGCCGGCGTGGTATTGCACGGTGGCGGGTGGGCAGGAAGGGTCTGTTGTGACTGCTGCGGCTTTGGCGGCTGGTGAAGGTGTGAGTAGTGGGGATGAAGATGAGGAAGGGATAGGTGAAAAGAGTGAAAAGGGCGCGGAGGAAAAGGCCGTGAGGTTGAGTAGGAGACAGAAGGGGACGGGTGGTGATGTGGAGGGGAATGCTGATTTGTTGATAATTCCTGGTGTGGGGCCGAAGAATTTGAGGAAGTTGGTGGAGAAAGGGTTTACAGGAATGGCTGAGCTTAAGCAGTTTTATAAGGATAAGGTAATGGTAATTGTTTTTGTTAATTTTGAATTTTGGTGTTCTGGTTTTGTAAGTTCTTTTTTCCCCTCCTGATTTGTGGTTTGTTTGCTGTGTATGAAGTATTGGTTTGATGGGTTTTAGGTTTAGGAGAGTTGAAATGGGGTTTTGGTTTTGTTGATGCAAACCAGCTCCTTTTGGTGCTGATGATTTTTGCTAAATGCCAGTAGTTTTAGAATTTTATAACTATAGGAATGCAAGATTCATTAGAATCATTTCCTACTTGGACGCAATGATTGACAATGGTACAAAATTCTTACAGCCATGGAGCTGAACAAACAACTTAAGAGATTAAATTTCACTTCATGTTTTGATGAGAACAGAGGAAACACTTCTATAGATGTAATTGTTTGGTCCAGTTAGCTATATACTGTTGCAAACTGAAATTCAATATTTGTTGAAGGTGATCTCTTATGCTGGTCTAAATTGGCTTACTGATTACATGTGATTTCCAGACTTCTATGGTCGTGTATTCAAATAAATAGTTCAATAGAGGAAGTATAATTCTATGTTTAATGGTGAATGGAGGAAATCTCATTCAAAGGTTGGACATGGTCTGCTCTCTCTCTCTCTCTCTCTCTCTCTCTCTCTCTATCTCTCTCTCTCTCTCCTCTCTCTCTCTCTCTCTCTCTCTCTCTCTGTATACTAAGTTACTAACAGGAATTCTGGGTCACTTGTTGCAGTTTCTTGGAAAATCCAGCGAGACAATGGTTGAGTATTTACAGAGTTCTGTGGGAATTATTCACAAAAATCATGCTGAGAGCATAACAACTTTCATCAAAGAGAGTGTGGATGAAGAGTTAAAGGATTTAAATTCTGATGCAAGACCCAAACTTAAGAAGCGACTCACGTTTTGTGTCGAGGGAAATATCAGTGTTGGAAAGACAACATTTCTTAAGAGAATAGTTAGCGATACAATTGAGCTACGAGATCTTGTTGAGGTGGTACCTGAACCCATTGATAAGTGGCAGGATGTTGGGCCTGACCACTTTAATATTCTTGATGCTTTCTATGCTGACCCATCAAGGTATGCCTATACCTTCCAGAATTATGTCTTTGTGACAAGGGTTATGCAGGAAAGAGAATCATCTGGTGGTCTGAAGCCACTTAGGCTGATGGAAAGAAGTGTTTTCAGCGACAGAATGGTAAGCATCCTTTGAATCATGGTTTTTTAAAGTTGACAAATAGTTGTATGAGTTAATGTAATTCATTTTTACCGAAAGGGCCAAGGCATACTGATTGACTGCTCTTTTACATCCCTAAAGATTGGATTAAACGACTTTGGATTTTTGTTTAAGTTTGATTACGATCAAACATGGATTCAAAACCTTGCAGTTCTTTCTCATTTGGTTGATCACATGCGAGAGTAACAAAAACCTGATTAAAGTGTTCAAGGCTGATAAATTTTAATCTCGCTCTTACTTGATAAAGGTCTTCGTACGAGCTGTGCATGAGGCAAAGTGGATGAATGAAATGGAGATCAGCATTTATGACTCTTGGTTTGATCCAGTTGTCTCAGTTTTGCCTGGGCTTATTCCTGATGCGTTTATCTACCTTAGAGCAAGCCCTGATACTTGCCACAAGAGAATGATGCATAGGAAAAGAACTGAAGAAGGTGGAGTCAGCCTAGATTATCTTCGTGACTTGCATGACAAACATGAGAGCTGGCTTTTCCCATTTGAAAGTGGTAATCATGGGGTACTTTCTGTGAGTAAGCTACCCTTAAATTTGGATAATGCCCTACATCCTGATATAAGAGACAGGGTATTCTATTTGGAAGGTGATCATATGCACTCAAGCATTCAAAAGGTATCAAACACGCATATCCTTTCCTATGAAATTCATATGATTGAAAAGAAACATTTGCTTACTTCACTTTTCTTCTGAGCAGGTCCCTGCTTTGATTCTTGACTGTGAAGCCAACATTGACTTCAGCAGGGATGTTGAAGCCAAGGAGAAGTAAGACGTCCATACTTAAATTTCTCATTTTATGAGCAGAAATATGGATTTTATTTTGTTTTGAAATGGTCACCCTTGCCATAATACATATGATTTTTTTAGATTGAGAATAAGAATTTATTAATAGGAACAATGTTGAATTAAAAGAGGAGCATAGGTATCCTCTGTAATGTAGGAAAAGCCAAAAAAAACTTTTAAAATGGCATCCACCAATGTAGGAACAATAATGAAATAGCTTAGAAGGGCAATGGATAAAATAATATATCTTATCCTGCAAAATTGCATTGAAAATAGAGTTAGCCTAATCAATGAACTCCAGATAACCTCAAGCTGTGGCTTGCCACCATAAGCGTTAAGTTACAGTCCTTCCTTCTCTGTAAGAATACAGCAAACACAAGTCCTCCCATCAGTTTCTTGGCCAATCTTTTGAAACTGCGTGTATTATTATATCTCCCTAATTGGTTGCTGCACAAGCCTAAATCCAATTTATTTGTTATGTGGCGTTGAATTGCTGCCTGTGAACACTCAAGTCACATTACCAAATTTAGTATGCTAAAGTTTTATTTTTTATTTTAATTGAGTCTGATGCATAGGGCAACTGTGTGCTGCGCAGGAGCAGGAAATTTAAGTTTATTGTGCAACCATCTTTCTCATACGCTGACATTGCACTCTACAGCTATCGAATGAAAAACAACACAAACACACTCATTCACGAGTGGAATATTGATGAGAAGTTTATCATTGTAGTTATTGTTATAATTAGAATTAGAATTATATCGCTACTTCTGGTCTGTAGCCCCGTTTGAAAAGTATAGGCATGTACTACCAACTTGGATGAGCTCTGCAATCAGTGAGGAAAATCAAAATGCTCTTGTTTTATGCTGAAAATTCTTATACAGCTTGATTCTTAAGGCCCCATATGCTGTTGGACTAATTTGGTTTATAATGTTCTTTGTGAAGCTATGCGCGCCAAGTTGCAGAGTTTTTCAAACATGTGAAGAAAATGAAGGAAGTTCCATCTACAAAGGGTGATGGTGGAGTTAAGCAGCGAAAGGTCGTACTCCCTCGTGAAGGTGGATTGCTTTTACCAAACGGAGCACACTTCCCCGACTCTGTTCTCAAATCCTTGGATTTCACTCGGGCAATGTCATTCATGTCTGGGCAGTGACTCGTTTCTTTGTGCATGTAAAAATGGTTTCAACCCTTAGGATTTAGAGATGTAGAGATGGTTGTGTGATTGTCGAATGCTGTGGTAATCCAATGTTTGGCTGGTTGTTTTAGGGTTCACGAAACTTTAAATGTAAGATAGCGCATGGTTACTAGGGCATGGTTACAATTACAAGACAGAAAAGATAAACCTTGAAGATAAATTTTTTTTTTTTTTTGAGATGATTTTTGAGTGAATTTATGTATTAAGTACAAATAAGACATGTTTTTAAAGATAATATTTATTATTATTTATTTTTAAAATATCATTATAAAAAAAATTATTTTAAAATTGTCTAATTAAAATATTTGATAATAAAAATAATAATTATTATAGTTTTAAAACTAGATTGATTTGGGGTAAAGCTTGACTAATTGATTGAGGCTTAGGGAATAGGTCGAATTGATCTAAAGTCCATGTACAAATAAAAATTGTTATTGTTATATTTTTAAAACTCATTTCAAGAATTGATTTAGGATAAGGTTTAAGTTAAGAATGAATTTGAAAAAAATAATTATTATCATAGTTTTAAAATTTAAATTGGGGGTCAACTTAGACATAAAATTTGAGTCACATGTCAAGAGTTAACCTAGTTTATGTGGATTGACATATGAATAAAAGTAATTATTATTATAATTTTAAAATTTAATTAGTAAGGTCAACTTGAATTGAGAGACAAGTCACAAGTTAGGAGGATTAACTCGATTGATCTATTTTTTTTTATAAAAAAAAAATTTTGATCGTTTATTTTTAAAAAAAATCAATAGGTTTTTTATTGAATGAGGTCGAGTAATTCTTCTTTTAATTTTGTTTACTCGAATTAGTTCAAGTCTTGGGTTGGCCAAGTTTTAGGTTAACCAATTAAGTCAATACTAGTTTTATAACTACATTTATTATAATATTATTAATTTCAACACTCATTATAAGCTAAGTAAAAAAATAATATACAATTATCTATTTAAATATGTAAGTTTAATAATAATATATGTTAATGATAAAATAAACATTTTTTATATTTTATTGTCTTGTCTAATATCATCAAACATAATACATAGTCAATCACTTTGACTTATATATCACTACTAAACACAACACCTATGTCTCTTATGTTTTCATTGTTTTTGTCTATTCTAGAAAAACAACTTAATGCTACATAAAATGTAAAGCGTTTATTTGTTTTTTTATAAAACAACACAATATACGATATCCTTTATGAGAATATCAAAAACATATATTGCAAACCATAGAATGATATCCAACCTATCATTGCAATATGTCTATTATAAAATTAATCAAGCATATATATATATAAAGTATCGTGTTTTCATAATGCATAAATCACTATTCACTCCACAAATCATTGTGGACCAAACGAGTGGTTTTTTTTTTAAAAAATTCAATTTGATTCTCAATTTTTTTTATTTGCACAATTAAGTCATTTTAAGTCCTAAATAGCACTCAATTGCATGTTTTTGTTTTGGAGGAAGGGTTGAATTGAAAAACAAGACTGAAGTGAAAAATAAGGATAAGGGGTGTTTTCAAATTTGTTTGTAAAATATATTTTATCTTTTTTATATAAAATAATCGGTCCATTTAATTTCTCAAAAACACATTTTGGTACCATATTTTATTTTTCTAATCTGTCATTCTTGTTTTTCATGAGAAGACAACTAGGAGTCGTTGGATTCCAATGAAGAAAGTTTTTTGTTAGTAACGATTCTGACCACCAAACAAGTTAGAAATGGCGTCAATGAGTTTCATTAGGTGGTGAGGGTTTTTATGGTTGTTATTTTAAACCCCAATTTAACATAAAAAGCTATATATGACCTAAAAAACTTTGAGGTTTGATTTAGTGCCCATTTGGCATTGCGATCCCACCGGCGTTTCGAACCATAAGCAGATTTCTAGCGTTTGGTAAAGTGCAAAAGCAGTTTAATTTATTGTGGGACCCACCAGTAAAATGGAGAGAACCTGCTTATTTTTAGAAGCAGTTTTCTCTGCTTTTCGGCAATCGCAGGTCGAAGTCCATAAGCAGTTTAACAATCTGCTATGGGCAAAAACACAATCAAATAAACAAGTTCCAAAATTCCCAAATAAACCTTCAAATTATCATCTTTTTGCTGCAATTGATTATCACCCATACCAGTGATGACTAGAGAGAAGAGAAGCAGAGGGGAAAAAAACCCCTGCAAGGATCTCGTTACTGGAAGGGTGTTGTTCTGGAGAGAGGGAGATGGACAAGTTTTGAAAGGGAGGGGAAAGGGAGGGGGATGGTTCTGGAGAGAGGGAGATGGAGAGGAGAAGTTTTGAGAGAGGGGAGGGAGGGGTGGGGCTGGGGATATTTTAAGAGAAAGGGGGGAGTGAAAGGATTATTATTTATTTATTATATATTTTAATATTAAAATAATGTAAAAATCTAAAAGCTTAATTAAAATATAAATAAATATATTAAAAATATTACAATATAATTTTTTAAAAAGTATTTTTAATATTAGCATATAAATATAATTTAAAATAAAAAATAAAAATATTGTTTTTTAATTATTTTCAAAATATTTTTGAGACAGTGAAAAAACACCTTATATATATATATATATATAAATGTGTGTGTATATATACCCTTTAAAGTAATTTCACAAGTTAAAAGCAATATGAAAAGTTTGGTAACCAAACACTCATAACTGCTTTTTTTTCAACCTCCAATTCAACCACAAGTTTTAACCAACACTTCACAACTTATTTTGAACCGCAATAAAAGCGCTTTTTTTTAAACTGCTTTTTTTCAACCTCAATCACAAAAGCAATGTTAAACACACTCTTAATGGTTTGGACCTTTTTGGGGTAAATAAGTTGAGATGATGATTTCTTAGTGCCCGTTTGGCATTTTGGTGCCACCCACATTTGCCAATCAGCTTATGCAATAAGCGTTTGGTAAAGCTTGAAACGCAGAATTTTGACATGGGGCCCACACAAAATTTTGATGTAATCGGCGTTTCAAGAGAAGCTGCTAATACATGCTTTTTCTGGCGATTTTTCAATGTTGTTCCCAAGGTTGATTAGTGAACGGTGATTTTTGTTCTTCGGTGTAGAAGGAGGATATGGAATAGATTCAATGAGGATTAGAACCAGAGGGTCATGAAAGCAGAGGTGGGTGAGTGGGTTAGGAAGATGGTGAAGTTGAGAGCTTCCATGGGGGGAGACGGAGCAGATGGGTAGAGAAGATGAGAGCTTCTAGAGGAGAGGGAGACGAAGCAGATGGGTGGAGAAGATGGGAGACGAAGCAAATGGGTTTGGGGGGGGGGGGTTTGTTAGCAGATACAAATATTACAAGATAATAATATTAAAATATTAATATTAAAATATTAAAATAATTATATTATTAAAATAATAATAATAATAATAATATATTTTTTAAAATATTAAAATAATAATATAAAAATATAAAAACTTAATTAAAATATAAATACATATATTATAAGATATCACAATATAATTTTGTCTCGCAATCTTAATTTTATTTTAGATGATATTTTATCAGATGTTGATCCTCGATCAAATAATTAGGGATCGCAGAGGCCTTTACGTATGAATTTAGTTTGTGATGGAATTACAAATAATTTGATGAGAGAATAAAAAGAAGTATCCATTTTACATGAATTAATCCTTACATTATAAAAATTATGATTATTAATATAATATAAATATATATAAATAAATATGTGTGTGTATATATCTATGCCCTTTAAAGTAATTTCACAAGTTAAAAACAATATGAAAAGATTGGTAACCAACCACTTAAAATTGCTTTTTTTCAACCTTCAACTCAACCACAGTTTTAACCAAACACTTCACAGCTTATTTTGAACCGCAATAAAAACGCTTTTTTTTTAAACTGCTTTTTTTAACTTCAATCGCAAAAACAAAAGCAATGTCAAACACATTATTAATGTTCTAAAGGTGTTTTGTGGTTGAAAAACATGTTTTCTAGGTAAAAACCTTGTAGGCCTAATTTTCTGATCACCACAATGGTGGTCGGGTCTTGGTAGCAAATAACATAATGTATGTCATAATGAGCACTGTGTTATGTGCCTATTGTTTAGAATTTTTTTCAAACAAATAGGGATGAATAACTATTAGCCCTTTTAAAATTGTTGGCCCAAACACTTAGGTTGAGTGGAAGGCCCACATATTTGGTATATTCCTTTTTTGATATATATTTATTTAATTAATATATTTTTTAAAATGCTTTGGAAGTTTGGTTTTTAATACCCTTCCATGTAATTTTCTCTCTCTAGCTTATTTAGCCTTTTTTACATAATGATTGTTTTTTGGTGTCTTTAATTTTTCATATGATTTTGTTGGCCCACACACTAGGTTAATATAATTTGTTTTTAAATTTTTTTGTATTTCATGTAAATTATTTTTATTTTTAAAATTAAAAATGTTTATTTTTATAAATTAAATTAAATTTGTTTTAAAATGTTTAATTTAATCCTTAAATTGTTTTTTACACAATTGAGTTTTTTTAAGCCCAAATCATCACTCAATTTCATTTTCTGAAAATAGAGGATTGGATAGAAAGATAGAAGACTTAAGTAAAAAATACAAATAAAATAAATGGTCTTCCAATTTTATTTGAAAAACACATTTGAGTCCTCCTTCTTTTTTAACTATTAAGTGGTTAATCCCTTTAATTATAGAAAAAATAATTTTGATACCAAACTTTATTTTTATTATTTTTCATTTTCTTTTGAGAGGAGAGAGGGGATCACTCGATTCTTGTCTAGAGAGAGAAAGTTTTTGTTTCTACAATTCTAACCACCAAATCAATAAATTTTTGATCCAAATAGTTCCATATGACGAGTGAAGTTTAAATCAAGTGTTTTTTTTACCTTGAAATTGACAAAAAAAAATCCAATCTTAGAAACAATTTAAGTTTCAGGTTGATTTTGTATTTTAAAGCTATTTTTTTGTGTTTTTAGAGATTATAGATTGATGTAACAAGATTATTGGGATGTTTTTCTATGTGCTTTAGGTTGAATAAAGATTCTTAGAAGAAAAAAACCAAACACCCTAATTTACTAGATACCATAGTAATTGAAATCTAAGGATTATCAACAATGCGTTAATTGCTGAGGCAGAGGATATGTCATTTATTTTTTTATTAAGCCATACTTGATGTACGAGTTAGGTGGGATGCTTTACTCCTATCTCTTTGTGTTTTTTCTTGGTTTTATCCTTTAATATTGTATTCGTTGAGAAATAAACTGCATGATTTTATTTTATTTTTTATCTATAAGATTATCATTGTCTCAAGTTCGGGTTAACTCCTCAATGATTTAATCGAAAACTAGACTTAGAAAAAAAGAGTAAATTGTGAGATATAAAGATTGACCATTTAGCCAAGTTTAATAACATAGTAAACAATCTCTTGCACTCTTACTTTTTATGTATATTTAAAAAAAAATGTATGATCCATAGTGGAATGCAGACCAATAAATTAGTGTATAAATAAATAAATAAATTTAATCATGTATATGGATTCTATTTTTGTTCTTTTAATAAAAAAATAATCTAAAATTCGTTAAAAAAAAGCCATTCACCAGCTAAAATTACAAGCCGCAGCAAAGCATGAGCACTGAAACTACTTAACTCTAAAACTCATTTATTAAAAGATAAATAAAGATCATAAAATAAAACTTTCAATAATTCTCAACTTTAGATTAAAAAAAAAACAATTAAAATTCTAAAGGTGGTAAAATTGGGCCAAGATATAGCCCCAAGGCAGCCCAAAAAACCCAACAACCCTAGAGCCAATCCGTCATCACTCAATTTTTTAATGCCACAAACCAGCGGAAGAGAAGCCTGAAAACAAAAGAGTGTCTGTGTGAGAGTTTTTGTTCCATTTCTGTCAGGTTAAACAGCAAAAGAGATGGCGTTGAACAACGGTTTTAGATCCGCCTCCAAGCTATTCACTGCTTCCGAATCTCTTCTATCCAAGTCAGGTCCGTAACACCCTTCTTTTCAACACAAAGATCTTAATTAGTAAGCCTTTTTATTATTTATCAAAAAAATAATCTATTGTGGTCGGTTTTGGTTGATCAGAAAGTGAAGGAAAGTAATGGGTAACTGGAATTTTTTGGTATTGGGATTTTGGTCTTAGGATAGAAACGGAGGATTTTGTTGTTTTTAGATCTGATACTAGGTTTTATGATGTTTTCATGTGTATGACTGATTTATGTCTTTTTTGTTAAGGGAAATTGTGGTTTTTTTTTTTTTTATAATTTGTGAGTGTTAATGTTTACTGGGTATTGTTTATAATCATTTTTTTTTTGGGGTTCTCTTTTGCTTGTTGTTTGTGCTATACATCATGGAAAAGATGAAAATTTGCAGTTGAAGTGATTATTGTGCCTGCAAACTTGGATTAGCTATTCGTTTCTTGCCTTGTTTTTTGATTATGAGGTCATCTTCATTATGTTGTGATAATCATTGCACATTTATCAGGATTATAATTGAGCTGTTTCGAATATTTTTAGTCTGCAATGAAATGTAATGGCAAGTGAAAGGTAATATTTACTCTATGAAGTCAGCTATTGTTTGGGGTTGAGGGTTGGTTATTGTTTTATGAAGACAAGCTGTTTGGCAAGCTTTTTCTTACCCAGGTGGACACAGTTTTGCTTGCAATGAAGAGTATTATTTCCCCATTAGTAAGAGTTTGTAATAATAATCATATGGGTGAAATATATACTAACAATTGTGTTGAATGATAAGTGCATGTTATTATGGAACCTTGGTCTCACGAATAAGTTTGTAAGCTTTTTACAATAATTAATGCAACAAAACAAGTTAAAATGATGGTTTAGATCCTCTCTTTAGTATCCATGTTTTTTTTTTTAATAAACCTCAGCTCTTGTTTTATTGTGAAAAAAAGATCTTGTCTTTTAATTATCAGGGGTATCTAATAAGAAAGCTACAACTTTCAGTAAGATTGTGTAAATTCAATGTATTTTAGTGCTTAAATGATAAATTAAATACATGTAAATCCATCCATTATATTGCATTTCAGTCTTGCAACCAAACCTATCTAGCAAACATCTGTGCCATTGCCAATTCTATCTACTCCTATGTCATCCCAGCTTAAGATTGCATGGGATTGCAGATGCTGTTGATGGATGTGTGACCTATGAGGTCTTAGATAAACTTCATATTGTGGTTTCATGCTAAGATGAGTGAGAAATGGATTGTTTCCAGATGTGAAGGGATGATCTGTTGGATTCATTTTGCTGGAAAGGTGGATTTAGTGAGCATAATACCTTTTGTCAGTGAAGCGGAGGTGCTGCATTGACAATTCCCTTCTTTGCCAAATAGTTTTTATCACCCCTTCCTCTTGCTGTATTTTTTTCTGATAGAAATTGGTTGAGTGGGAGAATTGG
Organism: Salix arbutifolia; assembly: GCA_025169955.1. Taxonomy (NCBI): domain Eukaryota; kingdom Viridiplantae; phylum Streptophyta; class Magnoliopsida; order Malpighiales; family Salicaceae; genus Salix; species Salix arbutifolia. Next base: position 13,514,904 of record CM045920.1, read on the forward strand.
ATGCCATGTCTGTTTAAAGGCATCTATCTACATGAGCGGATAAAACCCTGTTGTCCTTCTGGCCAGATAACTCCACGGAAGAGTGCTGGAAGACATGATTCAGTTGTAATACCCTAAGTGTCCATGCAGTTATTGACCACATCACCCTATTTGGTTGTTCTCGCTGAAGTTTCTATTAGATAGTTTTGAATGTGATTATAAATTTTGGTAAACATCTTGTTGAATTCCCACATTAGTTCTTTTATATAAGTTAATTTCTCAAGACGGGCTTCATGTTTTGACAAAAATACTGCATCTTGTCAACTCCCATTTTCCTTCCTCTCTCTCTGTCTCTCTCCCAAAGTCATTTTGAAATGTTGAAAGAAACTTTGGAGAACTTTATTCTTATGATAGTAGGACTGAATTAACAGAAGAAATAACTGGTCGTGTCTTGTGACAGTGAATAGAGGTATCCACTCAACAGGGGTGAAGAGGATGGGAGGAGGTCATGCACATGGCCATGATGAACCATACTATCTTCATGCAAAGAGCATGTACAATTTGGACAGGATGAAGTACCAGAAAATCAAAATGCCTCTTGCTGTACTCACTGCCTTCAGCATTGGAGTCTTTGTTCCTATCTATGCTGTCATTTTCCAGCAGAAAAAGACCGGTTCTGGCTAAGTCACTATTCAGATCTTCTCCTGCAATAACTGGAAAAAGTTTGTAGCACCTGTGTTGTGGATTGTTGACATGGGTTCCAATTTAACAGTTTTCCTATTTGTTTTTTTTTCTGCTCACTGTTCAGTTTGCTTCACTGTTTAATTTTGAATATAGATATTTGAAACTGCATCTTAATAATATCCTCATGTAGGGAAACCAATTCCGTGGAATGGTCTTATACTTTGCTTTGTCTGTCATGCTTAAGATCACTTGAGAATTTAATTTTCTTTTTGTTGTTGTGATGAGTTGATATGGTCGTCAAGCACATCCTGGTGGAATGGATTGTCATTCTAGGCTAGTTTCCCGGTATTTGGTATTCCAGAATCATTTTGTTTTACCAAAGTATTTGCCCTGGCCATTTAGCCCCTTCTTTTTGCATCGAGGTAATTTACGGCTGCCAGAACACATTCTTCCAGCTTCAGTTTTTTTGTATACCCTTGTCATCTGAACATGGCTCGCAAACTGGACTTTGTTAGAATCTAGTTGTCAATTCTGTTTTGGTTGGTGGTTTTTTTTTCCAATTAGAATGGAATGTTTCGGTTTCGAAGCGTTTTGGTGTGTCATTTCGGAGTTATACTGTTTATGTATATATATATATATAATTAAATATATTAATTCAATTTTTTTTATAGTTCAAATTCAAAAATAAATTTATTTAGAATTGTGCACCTCATCGAAGAACAATTCCAAATCAAAACTATGGTCAAGGTACATGAGACTCCAGGTTCTTGCAGCAAATTACAATCCGTGTTTGTGATGGACGAGAGGATTCGTTTCTCTTCAACGACGAGTGGGATTCAAGTTTCAGAACATGGTTTCCACGAGTAGCCTGTTTTCTGCTACCTCAGAGATAGATTATATCTTTTAGACGTCGTGTAAAACAAGAAATTATGCGTACATCAGGGCGAGCAGCTGTTGTTTTATCACTTCTCTTTTCTATTTGCTGCATAAAAGCAATTCCATGGTAAACGTGGCCATGGTCTACAGTCTTGGAGTTTTCACAAAAAGTTGAAGGTGCCTTGGTTTTTTCTCTTTCTTCTTGAACCATTGTTATAAAATTTAATTTAATTTCAGCCGAAACATTTGAAATATTTTGTATCAGTTAAAAAAATAAAATAAAATAATATCATTTTTATTCCGGCTTAAATTCTAGTTTATTTTAGATATTTCGATCAAATACCGGCGGCTATACCCTCTGGTTTTTTCATAAAAAGCTGAAGGTGCCTTGGTTTTCTCTTTCTTTCCTGAACAATGGTGCTTTAAGATATAGGCGATTTTGCTTTTGTGTTAAAAATTAAGAAGATTCGAGAGATGTGACGGCAGTGATCATGTTCTTGTGGATAAGCTTAGCTAGAGAGCATCTTGGGTGCCCTAACCATGGTCAATAATTGCAGGGAGTCCTCCTGGGTTTGGTTTAATCATTCTTCTGTCCGCTAGTGGACTATATATATATATTATCATGTTTAAAGAAAATTTAAGAAATGCAACATCCCTTTTAATAATAATAATAATATAATAACAATAAATAATAATAATAATAATTATAATAATAACAATAAACTTTTAATTTAATAGTAATTATAGTTTTAGGTGTTGTTTGGTAAAATTTAATATAGTAGGGGGGCTATTTCCTTTCCACTAGTCTACCTTACTTTCCACTATGCTCTGGATAATGCATATTGACGTCACAATATTATTAGAGCTTTTAATTCTTTGCCCAGAAAATGGCACTAAAATAATGATTGCATTTTAAATGTGAATTTGTTTTTTAAAATGTTATTTGTTATATAAAAATAATAATTTTTTTATATCAGTATATCAAAATTATATAAAAATACTAAAGATATTTAATTTAAAACAAAAAATATATATAATTTATTCTTGTGATTATTTGGCATCTTGATTGGCCTATATATATTAAAATAGTAATAATTATGATTACATTAGAATTTACTATTTAAGAACTCTTATTAAGGATTTAAAATTTAATATTAATTACAATCACATTGAAGATCTTGATTATTATAAAAAATTACAAATAAAAATCAAAGATTTAAAGGGATATATAAATTTGCAAGATATTTTATGAATTTATCATAAAGTATTTTTCATGAAACAAGGTAATTATACAACATTTGCTAAGCAATACTATAATAATATAATGGTAATGGAATAATTAATAAAGGTGGCGATGTAATTATAGTAATGACAATGATGAGGTGATAGTAGCTATAAAAATAAAGACGAGGATGATGAAAGTGATGATTGTGGGGGTGAAAGTGAAAGGATTAATTAGTGATGATTTTTAAAATAGTTATATGATATTAATATTTGATTATTATTTGCAAAACATTTTATATAATCTTATAAATTAATTTTTTTAATATAAATTAATTTCATAAAACCAACACTATCAATTATTTCACGTAAAACAAAGGTACCCTCGGCAAGATAATATTTTGGCTAAGGAAAAATCTCAAAAGGGAAAATAAAAAAAAGAGGAAAATATAGCGATTGGGTGGTTTGGCTAAAATACGATATGAGAAAGACAAAAGGAAGACGACCATATTCTTGTTTTTATTAACGTTGATATCAGGGTTAATTTATATGTATTTCGATTAATTTTACGGGTTTTAAAATTAATGATTATAAAAACCTTTAATAATTATCATATTAGTAACTATATATTTCGAATCTAAGACAGCAGAAAAGCAAACCTCTTAGTGTTTGTTTAGGAGTATGGTTGAAGAAAATGTTTTTCATTCAGAAATGCATCAAAATTATATATATATATATATATATTAAAAATATTTTTGGTATCAGCACATCAAAATGATCTAAAAACACTATTTTTTAAATTTAAAATAAAAAAATTCAATTTTTTTCAGAAACATTTTCCAAACACATTCCTAAACACCGTCTTAGTCTCAAGCTCTCATGATTTGACATTTGCTGTCTTATGCTACAAGTGGATAACCAGGCAAACCCTAATCCGACAAATCAAGCCACAAAAAAGAAGATCGATCCTCCTAATCCATTAATGGAAGGCCATGTCTACACTCTTCAAGATAATCTATGAATTTCCATGAGAAGAATATAATGTGGGAAGAGATTAATGCCGTTTTCAAGATTCTTAAATTCTCCATAATGATCTCTCTTGTTGTTTTTTCCATTTCCTCCATATAATATCGGTCCATTATTGGCTCATGACAACACCCAGAAATTAAAATATAAACATCTGCAGATAGATTTTCCCATAAAAAAGATTTCTTTGTGCAGATCACGATAAGACTTCAGACATGGACAGATGTGGCTTCGGCTTTTTGGCGAGTGTGTGTTCTTAGCAATATTATTGATGTCTCCAATCCTTGGTTTTATTTCTTTATTCTGTATATAAACCATTACACACAAGAAAAAGAGAGATAATGTTTTGTTATTGTCTCCTAGATGAGATTGTAAGGATTTAATTTAAGGTGGCATATTCTTTTTTATTTTTAATTTTAAAAATGCAGAAATTCACTTTGATATTATTCTAAAAATATATCTATTTTATGTTTATGTCTTTTTAATTAAATATTTTTTTTATATCTCTATATCTTTTATTTTACAGCGCTAAACAAATGCAAAAATAAAAATAAAAAAATGAATTATATTGAGAAACAATTCAAGAAAAAATAAAAAAAGAGAGAAGAATAAAAGTAAATTTTCTCTTTATATAAATAATAATAATTGATGCACTCTTACCTTCTACCCACCAACGTCTCTTCGATCTGTACAAAAGAACATGGAGACTATGGCCAGATCTTGGTAGAGAAATGGGGCCTTGTCGGACTCTCTCCGGGAGCCAAATTCAATTCTTGATTCAAACTCGTAAGCTCTCATAATGACAGGAGAGTGATTGTTACACAAAATTATCAAGCATGGAGGAAATTCTGACACCACTCTATGCATAGAACTCCATTTCTTTTCATGTGAACAAACATGGCTAGCAATCAACAATGGCTGCTTCTTCCGAGCAGCCAAAAGGCAACTCGACGATTACAAAGCGAATTAAAAATAAAAAGAGAATCCCAGATGATTTTAGCTCAAAAAATGACTGATAGAAAGTAATTACCAAAGGAAAAATAAAACAGCCGCAAACAAAACCGAATTTAGACTGAAAAAAGCTTGCTTATTTTTACAATATTATTGAGAGTCATTAGGGTTTTCATCTCCACTGTCACTGCCTTGTGGCTGATTTTCTTGATTATTCTGATCTAGATTCATGCCCAAACCAACCCTACTACTGTTATAAGCATTCGCACCACCAAATATCATCCCCATACTACTCTCTGATATTCCTAATCCAAGTTGCTGATTAGCTCCCACCGGCTGCTGCACTATCATGGAACCAAGTTGAACTGGGCTCGAAACGCGGCCGCTGCCACCGAAATTCACTCTCTGCATTGACGTCACGCCAGCTGCTGCTGCTCCGGCTGTAGGAAAAGTCCACATCTGGGGTTCTGGAACGGCAGCTGCTGGGGCGGCACCACCTCCTACCGGTAACATCCAGAATGTATTGCCACCATTTGTTGTCGCGGCCGGCGCAACTGCCCACATTGGAGTTGGCAGAATGTTTGTTGCTGGCCTAAAAGAACCAGCTGTTTCTTGATCTTGAACTCCAGTTCTGGATTTACCAGAATTACTAGCTTCGATTGTTTCCGTGCTTCGTTGCTGTGTGGTTTCCTTGAAAAGATCTTCTCGGAAAGTCTTCCTCAAGTAATTATCATCGGAAACAAGATTTTGAGGATACAACTGGTGGTGGAATCCTAGCATATGAGGGTTAGAAGCCATAGCTCTTCGAGTTTCGCTGGCATCGTTAGCATCATAGAAAGCTAATCCACTATGAAAAGAAAGAGGAGCTGATTTTGATACGGGTGCTGAAATAGTCGCACCACTACTACGTAAAGAAACATTCAAAGTGGAGAAATTGGCAGGAATTGTACCAGTACCAGTTGTAGCAATTATGGAAGGTTCAGCTTGCTGTAGTAGCCACTCAATGGTTTCTCCATCAGATTTATGACCTAATTCTCTCGTGAGCTGAAAGACACGTGCCGCACACATGGCTGGCATCCGGATGCGCCGGCCGCGGCCATCTACCTTGGTATGGCGGTCTTTTGACGGCCTCTTTGCGGTGGATTTTGTAATGGTAGAATTGGAGGTTGAAGTGGAAGGATGGACACCAGCTTGGCTGGCTATGGAGCCCATGAATGGGCCCTGACTAGTTGGTGAAGCAGTAGACCCATGGTGCTGTTGAAGCTGTGATGATTGACTTTCAAGAGGGGCTACTAATTGCAGTGAAGCTGCTGCTGATTCCTCTTTTTGGCCATGGTGATCTTCGTCAGCTCCACCGTTTCGTTGCTGGTTACGATTATTTCTTTGTGACTCCATTAATTCCATCTGGGGCGGTGCTTTCAACTTCAAACAACCGCCTCTTCTTCTTCCTCCCGAAAACCTAGGCTACTTTCTGTAATAATTGCTCGTCTCTATCTCATATTTTCTCCGTCTTCTTCCTCGAGTCACGCCAGGACTTCTGAAAACGAAAATTAGAATAAATAAAACACAGAACGAAAGAAAGAACTTGTGGGTTTCTTCTTGATCGTGTGAATTGTGATATCTTTCTTGACTCTCTCCTCTCCTTTTTCTCTCACTAGACACAGCACGGCACAGCACTGATAGTCTGGTAGTGCGTGGGGATCTTCTTTTCTTCCTTGTGATTGACTGCTGTCCCTATACAAAGAGAGAGAGAAAGGAGAGCCAATAAAGCTAAAAAAGAATCAGTATAGCTGGGCCTGTAAGATTGCAGAAATGGTGCCCCACTCGTGGGGTCTCTTTTTCTCTCTCTTTTCTACAAAATGCAAGAGGGAGAATTAAATTTATTTTTTATTTTAAATTAAGTTTTTTTTGGGTATTTTTATATTATTTTGCATGTTTGTCATCACGTTTCAAAAGTGTTTTTGAAAACAAATTAAAAAAAAATTATTTGTTATTTTAAATTAAATATTTTTAGTGTTTTTAGATCATTGTGAAGTACTCTATCAAAAATAATTTTAAAAAAATAAAAAAAAATATTATTTGATATATTTTTAAATAGAAATCACTTTAAAAAACAACCTCAATCATATTTTCAAACAAGCAATTAGTACTCGTAGCAATTAGTAGGGTTTGGCTTCCAAGATTTTGTGCTTCTAATTATAACGCATTTAAAAATAACCTTTTATTTTTAATTTTAATTTTAATTTTAATTTTAATTTTAATTTTATTTTTATAGTAATATATCAAATTATTAAAAAATATTAATCTAATTCTTCTTAAGAAAAAATAAATAAAAAAAGTTAAAAAGTTTGATACAACAATACTCACACACGTATCTCAAAATTTTCTATTATTATATGAAAAAATATTCCAAATTGTAAAAATGTATTCTCCAACCATATTTCTAAACATTGCTTTTATATCTAAAAAATTTCTACTGATATACTATATATATTTTTCTTAATTCATGTAAAAAAAATTATAACTAATAAATTCAAATTTAACAATCTAATTTTTTTAGAAAACTCCTTTTTATATATATATATATATATATAAGACCAAATGAATAATTTTTCTCCTCTATACCACTAAAAGAATGACCCACCTCTCTTGGACTCAGCTTAGCAAAGAGAAATATCAACATTTAAGCTCGATCAAGTTCTTAGCCCAAGATATACATGAGTTTGACAACTTATCAGACCCAATATAGTTTGGTTCAACCAAAGAAAAGACTCAATACACTTGAGAGCACTTATATGATGAACCGAATACAACATGAGTCTTAAAACTTGTCATACCCAATATAGATGAGTTTAGCCAAGAGAAGTTCCCAAAACACTTGATTTCATCCATATATCAAGCCTAATGTAACATGAATTTGATAACTTTTTAGATCCAATATAGGTGTGTTCAGTTATGGGAAAGACCCGATATACTTGAGTTCAATTATGTGTTGAGTCTAATAAAACATGAGTCTCATAAGTTCTCAGATCTAATACATTTAGATTCAACCATGTGCTGAGCCCAAAGCAATATTAGTCTGACAACTTGTCAGATCTAATATAGTTAAAGTCAGCCAAGAAACAAACCTAACTCTATTAGGCACAACCAATGGACATACCCAACTCTCTTGGACACGACCAAGAAAAGTGCCCACCTCTCTTCAGCTCAATCAAGGAAATTACACCTTGGGTAAAGCCTAGAGAAAAGTTCAACCTTCACAAGTTCAACTACTTGTTATATCCTACTCTTTCTGCATCTCTATATGTATAAAAATCACTTAAGAGTTTGCCATATTTATCCCTCATTAAATGCTATTAAATTAATATGACACTCTATCATTTTATATTCACCAAAGACAAGATTTATGAGCTATAAATACCCTATAAAGCATTTAAGCTCCAGATTCATAATCTTCTCACTCTTAATATATATATGTTATTGCACTTTTTTTTCCTAAAAAAATAAAACTTAAATATTTTAGAGTCCTTATATTCACTAAAAAAGATCTTTTGCAAGTACCTCCTACTAGTCATCTTGGTTTACCAAACATCAATTATTAGCTACCTTGGTTAAAGATGTTGAACGAAATTGCTAGAGCTAGATGATTAAGAAATTATCTAATACATGAGCCTTTTTCTCTGAGTTATTATGATTTTTAGGACATCATTAACGACATTGTATGTGAGATCTTGATAAAAAAAAAAAAGCCATTTATTTCTTCCTAAAACTTGCTTTTGAAATATTTATTCTATTGCATGGAACACAACCAATACTTACTTGGTCTAGGATGTGAAATAAATCTAATTGTTGTTATGGACACTCCTACCTAATAAGACCTTCAACAACAACTTAGGTCCAACTCTTCACTTAAGCCGTGTTAGCGATCTTAAAAAAAAAAATTGTCACCCCCAACAAGTTTTAACACCTTCAGCAATGTATAAGACTTCAACTTTATGGCCACTAGCTGCACTAGGAGCCAACAAATAATTACACTACCCACTCCCTAAGTTTCCAAGAGCCTAACAAAAAAAAAATTAATAATTTATACATGAGCATACCCATAAGAATGTCTATTTCTCTTATCAATGAATACATTCTCTTTTATCCAAATGTGTATTTAACTCTCAACTTAGTAAGGACTGCATTTTATAAAATAAAAAAAATAGACAACTATGATGACATGGTTGACTTTAGGAATCATGTATAAAATATGTTTAATAACTTAGAATTGGTCATCAAGAAATATGATTTAATGTTTAAGATACTCCTTATAACTTTTAGATGATTTACAAGTGTTTTATACTGAAAATTTTAAGGACCTCTACCCTAAACAAATGACATTTCTTAACACCAATATACCCATTAAAAAAAGCTCCACAAAGTTATTTAGTATTTCCTAACAAGAAAATGAGTCTATGCATACATATTTATGAAGGTTTAATAAAGAACTGCTCAAGATGAAAGAATTTCTTGAATTTGTAGCCTTAGAAACCTTGGTAGGAGGAGGAAAGGAATATACCATGTGAATAAAACAAATATGCATAATCATATTTGACAAATATTTAATGGAATGAAGCAAATCATAAAAAATCACATACGGGTAGAAAAATCTACTTTGTTATGACATAGACCTTTTTATTTTTACAAGAAACAATATGAATAGCCTTCCAAGTTAAGTTATTAGAGAAGTCAAAACAAGCATCTTAGTGCCCCTTAAGACATGTTTTCTAATAAGAATCTCTTTCACACTTATTACTTAGATCACCTCAAAATGCATAATCCTTAATAAAAAAATATTTTTTTAAAATATAAATGATTTAAACAAAATGACATTTAATTCTTTTCAAGTTATGGTGGAGGGTCCTTCAATAATTATCCTAAAAATATATAAGTTTTCTAGGAATGGACGAACGTGGTCTTTCTAAGACAATAACCCCACTCTCCGAGGAATGGACTTAGTTTCTCTCGTGACAATAACCTTACTCTCTTAACGATTGATATATATTTTCAGGGTTATCTCTCTAAAATCGTTGTATTTTCTCTCTCTAAAAAGTACTTACTTAAACACATGAAAATTCTTATATTTACTATAAAAGATTTTTTGTAGGTACATCTCACCCACCACTTTGGCTTACTGAACATTAGCTATCAACTCTCTTGATTAGAAAAAATAGACTAAATTACTACAACCAAGTAATTAATGTAATTAATAGATTATCTAATACTAAAACCTTGTTTCCAAGCTATCTAAATTTTTGAAGTCATCGTAAATAATGTTTTTATATTGTTTGAAAGAAAGGGCTGAAGACTTTTTGGTATCAAAGTGTTGAAAACTAAGTTGAGCGAAAAGAGAAGAAGCAAACATCTTAATCGATGACGTAAATAAGATAAGTGTTCTTATTAACACCTGTACATGACGATCCAACTTCTTTCTTTTAGCTTTTTCTTTCCCATTTTTTTTTAATTTTCTTGTTGATAATGACGATCATGATGACGCGAATGATCAATTCTAACAACCCATTACCTCTTTCCTTCCATCGTTAAAAAACTTGATTGATTGGGATTAATTTAAGCTTTTCTTTTTAAATAAAAAATATCCAATTCTTTTAATAACTTGTTTGCATCAGATCTCATTACTAGGCTCATCTGTCTAGCCCACCTAGATCCTGCAACAGTGTTCCTTCCAATCTCTTTCGTTCTCCCGCCAGAGCGTGTAATGCTAAAAATTCATATAATAGTTCAAATTCAATGCAATAGCAGTATAGCTATATCTGCCGGCAGATGTAAATAGAATACACAAGTTATTATTTATAGATAAATTAGGGATTTTTTTCATTAATTTATTAGCTAATATTCTCCTTCTATCATAAAAAAATTAAACAATTGATTCCCATAATCAATTAACTGATTTCTATAATTAATTTTCATGATCATAAATTTAAATAAATAAGAATATCGGTATTTTCATCGGGGGAGGGGGGTATAATGATAATTTATTGCATGAAATTCATTGCGGTGAAAGTGTCAAGAAATGGAAGGGAATTTAATTAATTTATTTTTTCACAGATGTGCATGTGAGTACAGACAAAAAAACTTCAGAAAAATACAGCCCTTAAATGCAGAAACCTGAAGAAATTCACTCCAGGGTCCCCTCCCCGGCATGGCTGAGCCTCCCTGCCATGCCCCACCTCCCCCAACTCTCATCAATTTATATTAACTTCTGTCGGCGGTCTTGATTCAATTTTTTGAGTTAGTCAATGTTGAAAAGCAACCCTTCCTTAAAATCTACAGGGAGGTAGTTATCCATTGATGAACACCATGACTCTCCTGCCACTCCATTTTGAGCCTGTAGGAGAACCACAGAACTCCTTTTCTTTTTCTGAAAAGTAGGCCCAGATTCTTATTTACAGAAACAAGTAGAGAGAGTTTGGTTTTTAGCTGATTTTCCAAGGCACTTATAATGATTTTATTATGAATTCTTTTATGTAATTTACTCTTCTTTTTACAAAAAAAAAAGGGGGGGGTTAGAATTTGAAATCATTTGGATAGATAGAGAGGGATACAATGTATATATAAAAATAATTCTTTCATGGAAAAAATTCTTATTATAATGCCACGGGGTCGTGGACCTCTCATGTTTCCTCCTATCTAACAGGTGACATCTTGTACTTAAACATGTTTGTGATTTAGATGGAAATAGCACTTCATGGACAAGAAATTTATGGAGATGATTCACCTTTTTTATCAATATTTTTTTCTTGATAATGTGAAATTTACTCAATACCCTTTTTGCTAATAAGAAAATTGTAAAAGTATTTTTCCATTTTCAATTTATACTTTGGTGATTAAAACGAAAAAAATTTTTTTTCTATTTCTGTAGTGATATGGTAAAATGTGAAAATTTATTCTTTAACATCCTTCTACTTAATTAAAGATCAACATAGACAACCATCTAATAGGTGACTCGGTGGTAAAACTTGAAATTCAAGAGTTTGCTCTCCCTATGGTAATAGGTTTGAATCAAGGTTGTCAATACCGTCCGGTCTATGTTCCGGTTTTTCTATTGGAACGGGACGTTTCGGTTTCGAAGCGTTTTCACGTGCCGTTTCGGGGTTGTACTGTTCATATATAATTAATTATATATATATGTGTGTGAAAAAAATTAAAATATTAATTTAACAAGTATAATTTAAATTCAAGATAAATTAACTTTAAATTATACAATACAAACATAAAGTCAAACAAACATAAAGTCAAACAAACATAATCTCAAAATTAGAAATATCTCTAAAATGCCAAAATATTATAATAGTAAAATGTTCTAAAATAAAAGAAATATTATGATTTTGAGCCGAAACAGCACGACCGAAACGGTACCGAGACGATCCGGCCGGAACTTAGCTGAAATTTCCAGAACGGGCCGGAATTAAAACCGAGACGAAAACGACGTCATTTCATCTCGGTTTTTTTAATGGCACGGAACATTCCGACCGGAACGGAACGGAATTAACAAGCCTGGTTTGAACTACCACTGAAGGCTTAAATGATCGTTAATTTCATGGCTCGTGGGATTAGTTGAGGTGCGTCCAAACTGACCCGGACACCCATATATTTTTAATAATAATAACAAGATCAACATAGGCCTATGATCTCAATTCTTTTTTACTTTGTGTTTCATAACTTAACTTGGAATTTTGTTACTGAGTTCAGCTGTTAAATGTCTTCGTGTGAAGTAAATAATCCATACTTCTAAAACCCTAAAATTAGATTGGCCTAGATGCAAACCAAAAGTATTAATGTGATGTAATCAATCTTGATAAACTGTAAAATAATTGTGATGCCCCAGAAACATCCACAGATATCCCACTCCTTACAAGCATGAAAACAAGAATATTTACCATGATATAGTGACTCAATATCTCATGATAGAATTCCTTTTAAAAGAAGATGAATCGAGGAGAAAGTTTTCATCAATGGAGGTCCATCGCAAGAGCTTGGAAGGACAGGCAACATGGCCAAAATGGTGTAAATTCAAGAGACAGAAGCTACACAGCACAGCAAAGCATCAAATGGATTATGACAACTCATCCCAGCACAGCCCCACTCCACAAAACACTACAATTTCTTATTTTCTCTTTTGCTTTTGCTTTTGTTTTATTACATATCTTTGAAAAAAATCCCCGACCAGAACTTGTATATGTACAAGTTACTGTATATATAAGAGGTTGCTAGACATCGGCCAGTCAACTCCAACATGGACCTGCTTTTCTTCTTCTTCTTCTAATATTTATATCCATGGAGTATATTTGACAAAGTCAAGCAATCCAAGCTCCCCCACCTTATATATTCACCATTTACATCATCATGTATGGATAAACCTCATATCATGCAGCACGATCCTCGAAACAAGATGGAAAAAGAGAATCCATTTGCATCAATTAACAACTAAAGAATTGGATACTGGATCGCTAAGAGCACTGAAAAATACACTTTGATCTTTGTTTTTTTATTTTAAGATTTCACATTTTAGTCCTATACTATATTTATTTAGTGTTCTAGTCCTTGAAACTTGAGAGAAGAGAAAAAGATGTAAAAAAATGGAGGAGGAGAAAGAAAATTATCGATTTGTCATATTTTGACCTTAAAACACCAATCTTGGTATTATTGAGTTCTTTTTTATTAGAGGATTTTTATTGACGTGTTTTTGACCTTTCATTTTGCCAAGCAAAGTAGATCGTGGTTAAGAAAGAATTTCTTTATTCGGTTTCAATTTGGATTATTTTACCAATTTAATGGGTGTTTGGGGCTATAAATTAGTTTAATAATCTTCTTAGGGTTTTTATTAATTTTTTAAGTGAAAATAAATGAAAATTATTTTAGAGGACCCAAAAACCCCAACATGATTTTCCAGGAATTTCTTAGACGGATAGTGTCAAGAAACCATCTCACCTAAAAATTTAAATTGTTAGGTGAGATTTTAGAATATAATTTATATTATTTTCTAATATTTCCTCAAGCAAAAGTCTTTTAAACTTGAAACTTGCACACATGTACATATTTTCATGTGCTTAATTTTTATCAAATAGAATGAGAGTGATAAGATTTAAATTTGTGACCGCTGGGTCAACAAGGTTCTAATACCATATCAAAAAATTATTTTATCTAAAAGTTTAACTGGGATGTAAGACCTCAAAATATAATTTATATTATTCTCTAAATGATAGAATATGAAATAGCAAAAAAAAGAAGAAGAAAATTAATCGTTTTGCTACTTTTATTAAAAAAAAAAACATTATGATAGCAATTGTTTTATGGGTAATTAGTATTATATTTGTATATATAATTTTTAAAATAATTCTCTTATTAATTGGATCTCACCGGCTCAATTCTCACTTGATTTACTTTCTAAGTTAATCCATGCCAGAATATATTAGATCAATAAGTCACTAACCAGTAAAACCTAATCAATAAGTGCGTATGCACCCAAATAGTTTGACCTAATGGAGAATGGAATGAGAGCATGCATGAGCTTAAACTTTCTGGTTGAAGGATTAATATGCAAAAAAAAAAAAAGCACCACCCGATGGATTGCTATCTCTATCGAGCATGGTTACCCATATTACAAGGCAAGCAATTGACATGTGAAACTCATCCCTAATTTCCGACATTTCAGAAACTTGTTCACGTGGAGTTTATTATTATGAAACCAGCTAGTTCAAGTTGACCTAATTTGTCTCCTGTTCTGTCCTTTCGCGTCTATAAGTTACTGTGTCCAATTCGGCTCTGCCTCTTTGCAAAAATTTAATTAATATGTAATAATTGTTTTTCAATTTTGATTGTTTTATGACAATGAATTATTGTTGTTATTATTTTCCCTTAGCATTGAAAAATAATTTTGTTGAAGAGAAATACTCCTCAGTGCCAATCATGCATCACTTCTACATTTAATAAACATGTTACGATAACCATGAGTGGCCCGGTAATAAGAATTTGAAATTAAAACGTATTTTTTTATGATTTCAAATTCGAGCTTTTGATTATTAATATAAAGATTACTAGAGACTTATATAATCGTTAATTTTAGGATCAATAAGATTAGTCAAGGTACATGTAAGTTGATACAAATATTCATATTAATAAAAAATAAAATAAAATAAAAATTTATTATGATTGGCACTGGTAAGCGAATAGAGTGTGTGAATGTCCCTATTTTTCAGAGTTCATCTTTCTCTATATCCAGTTTCATTTTAATTTATATTATTGTCTTCAATATTTTTTATTTTTTATTTTTTATAAGGGAGAGAAATATTCAAATTAAAATTCTTTTAGAATCTGAAAACCACTAATACCAATTGTCCTAAATTATTAGATTAGGATTGAACAGTACATGATGGGTAAGCCCAAGTGCAATACCATATTAGAAAATTTAGCAGTTTATGAAAACAATTGTATAAAAAAACCTAGGAACTCTATTGGTAAATACAATAGTCTTATGAAAATTATTTTTAAAAAAAATATAAACAAAATAATCACGATACATAAAAATAAAAAATAGCTATAAGATTTATTAATACAAAAGGAAATCAAGAAAGTATAAAATGATCAAATTTTGAAAAATATTTGTAGGGATTTAAAATATTTGTGAAGAAATCACGATGAAAAATATTTTTTAAAAATTATTTTTTAATATTTTCGATCAATTTACAACAATGTATTTTTTTTATAAAAAAAATCTTGTCGCTATTTGGCGAAGGAATCAGGTACGGAATTTTGTTCCATCATCGGAGAATCAGCGATAGAAAAACAAATACCCGTAGCCAGTTCTATGTGAATTAGCGATAGAATCCAAGGGGTGTTTGATACTTAGTTTTTAAATATGTTTTTAGAAAAAAATTGAATTTTATATTTATTTTAAATTAAAAGTTTTTGCTATTTTTTAATTATTTTAATGTATTAATGTTAAAAATAATTTTAAAAAAATAAAAAAAATATTATTTTAATACAATTATAAATAAAAAATATTTTTAAAAATAAACTCAGCTATAATCTCAAACAGTTACTTAATTTCGCTGCTAATCTCAGTCAGTAATGCGACTTTTTCTGGCAGTGAAAAGCACAATGGCTTGTAAAATAATCTAACTGGGTCGTAAAATTCCAGAAAGAAAAAGGAGTGCTTCGAGAAACTTCTTGGAAATTGTCTAGAATCTTATGTGACTTTCTCTAAAATGGTTTACGTAATTCAGTGGTGAACCATATGATTATTTTTCTTTGAGTGATTCTACATTGAGCTTTTAATCACATAAAATAATAAAATCCTTAAGGTTTGGCAAACTCCACGAGTGGAGGTGGAGGTATATGTTGAGATGATAAAGTTATTTTGTTTTATTATTTATTAATAATAGAATTTCTTTTTTGTTTTAATTTATATATAGTCTTTTTATATTTAGATTACCTAATCAATTAAGCATTGATGTTAGTTATTAATGAAACCCTAGCATAACATCAGAGCATAATTTAATCTTAGTCACAACTTTCATGATCCAACTATCATTCGACAAGAATAATGTAGCTCTACTGGTGTTGAAGCTAATCTCAGGGCGTAAATCTGTCTACTGCCCATGTTGCTGGCTAGGGATTCTAGTCATGCATGACTTGTGTTTGTTTTGAGGGGCTTGTTCAAGCAACGATTTGGTAGATGATTCAGTGGTAAGAGATTAAAATTAAAAAATTTATTTCTCTTATAGTCTCACGTTCGAGCCCTGTGGTTGTTAATATGATAACTACTGGAGACTAACATGGTCGTTAATTTTAAGAATCGTGGGATTAATCAAGGTGCACGCAAGTTGGCTCGAATATTCATGTTAATCAAAAAAAAAGTTGCTATTGGTCGAGAAGTTTTTAATTTGTCATGATTAATGCAAGAAATCGGGAAGATAAACCAACAATATTTTAATTGAATCCTAAGTAATGCTATCCTCTTGCTGTGTGATATCATATATCGATTAAAGATCAGGCAGATGCTGTGCCCTCTCTACTCCATTGCAAGAGACTAGAGATGGGTTTATGGGAATGTGTTTGGAAAGTGTATTTGAAAAAAAAATGAATTTTTTTTATTATTTTAAATTGAAAATAATAGTATTTTTAGATCATTTTCATGTGCTAATATTAAAAATAATTTATAAAAATTATTATTTTGATATATTTCTAAATAAAATACTGTTTTAAAAACAATCTTATCTATGGAGTTTCTATTTTTTCTACTTCTAGTGAGCATGCGTTGCCTGTCTATAAATGAGCAAAAATTAACAAGTAGCATTTATATAATCTATAAAAAAGGATACGATATATGACAGTTGATAAATGATGGCTAAACACAGCAAATTTACTATGCATGCATCACTCTCTACTTGGCTGCTCACTCCATGTTAGGATTCTTGATTTTGACTGAATTCCCAACCAACGGGGACTCGGTAATTCATTTGAATAGTTTCTGAATCATTTTTTCCACAAATATATATATGGAATCAGGTTTATATATATACTAGATAATTGCCAGCGCGTTGCCGCGGGTGTTTTTTTATATATAATTTAACATAATTAAATCTATAACGATAAATTTATATGATATAAGTAAATAAAAATTATCGATTAAAAGATAAAATGTTTAAAATTTTGAGTTGAGTTTGTCACGTAAGCATAGATTACATTTTTTAGAATATAAGTATTGCGTCATAAATTATCACAAAAGAGCGCGCACTAACATTAGAAAAAAGAGCAAAATATTTGAATAAAAAAAATTACTGAAATCATTATTGTGCAGCTAATAAAATTATAAAAATCAATTAATAGAAAGAGCAAATAAAAACAAAAACGGAAAAGGAAGCAATATTAATTTAAAATATTATCATAATAGCAACATCAGAGTCTTAATATCTAAAATTATTATTACCGCCAGAATAAAAACAAAAAAAATATTAAATTATACCGAGGGAAAAAAATAAAAAGCATGAACACAACAGCAAGCAAGAAAAACAAATTAAAAATTATTATTATTATAATTATTATGAAAGAATAAATAATCACTATTATTATAATAATAGAATACATAATCACTATTATTATAATATTAATAATAATCACTATTATTATGATTTTTATTATAATTATTATTATTACCGAAAACTTTCACAGAAGATAAAAATTTGAAAAAAAAAAATTATCATTGCTATTACCGGAAAGAAAAATTATCAAATTATCGGGAGGGAAAAAAAATAACAGAAGAGTAAGAATGAAAAATAATTAAATCATGATTATTATTATTATTATTATTGTTATTATTATTATTATTATTGTTGTTGTTGTTGTTGTTGTTGTTGTTGTTGTGTTAAATACACTTATATATACATGGACAAAAGTAGAGATTAAAAAAATAAAAGTGTAAGGGCTGAAATGAAAATCAAATATTAAGGGCTTAAATTAAAAAATTGAAAGTCAAAGGGCTGAAATGCAACTTATATTTATTGTCAATTGACATCTGAGGACTAAATTGAAAAACACGGAACTTTTGTACCGAATTGATTGACTTATATACAGCCAACCCGGAAATTGAAAGTCGAAGGACCAAAGTGCAACTTTGACATTCCGGAGAGAGAGAAATGTGGCCGGCGGCTTTAACCGGCCTCCGCCGCGTACACGGACATCTGGTGGTTACACGCACCACCGCGGGAGGAAGACCACGCGACGGCGCATCCTTCTGGCCTCAGGTATGCAATTTCCGTCCATCGGATCAGTCCGTACGCGCCGCCTAAACGGGGCGTGAGGCGAAAAACCGGATGGCGCGTGCTCCTCACGCCCTGACAGACGCCGATTATAAAATTCGAAAAATAGGGACAATTACCGTTCTAACTCTGCACCCAATTCAGTGTTTTTATCTTATTAGGGGCTAAAACCGTATTTAGCCATTTCAGAAAATAATAAAAAATTCAAAAGTTGCGGCGGACCGGTCCGACCGCGCGCAATTACGCCGGTGCCCCTCAGCCGGAACCCTTATTTTGTCCTATTACCGGGGACGAAATCGTCAATACATTGTTTACAAATGAATATTTAAAAAAAAAAGAGGAAAAACCGACAATAGCCCTGCCTGCCAGCCCCTTACGCCGCGCGCCCGAGGGCCAATTTCGGGCGTGCACTGTCACAATCCACAGTGTTTTGTGAGAGTGTGAACAGTGCAAAACCCTACGCCCTTTATTTGTTTTGTAATATATATATATATATATATATTCATCGAGTATTTATATAATAAATCTTAATATTATATGATAATTAACAAAGAAAGGATAATGACATTGGCCTCCCAACGAGCGAGGCAGCACAACCTGGATCCGGAAAATATACTCTAGTTAGGGAAATATTTTTAAAGATAATATCGGTGGACACCTTGTATTTATCTATTTTATTTATATTCTTTTTTATCAGAATTACAATATGAAGTGGTCCAGCTATTATTATTGTTAAAAAATCATTTCATCTAAAAATTTAAGTTTTTAAGATGAGACCTAAAATATAATTTATATTATTTTCTAACACGTCCTTTAAAGTGAAAGTCATTTGCGCTTGAAACTTACACATGCCCACACTAACCTTGTGCTTGATTTTTTTATCAAATAGAATGGGGGAGGTGAGATTCGAACTCGTGATTGCTGGGTCAACAAGGTTCGGATACGATATTAAGGAACTATCTCATTTAAAAATTTAAATTATTAGATAAGGTCCCGAAATATGATTTATAAGTTTAAGAAAATATCAGTGTTGATTTGCTAATTTACAAACTTTTGCACTGCAGATACAACTTTAATTATCAATGTTAAACGAATCCTATATTTAGTTTTAAAATGGAGGCTCTACGTTCCAGCTTTGAGGTGGAATAAAACTTTGAATTGAGAGATTTCAGGATAAAGGAGACAATAATGCTAGTAATTGACTTTACAAGCTCGAAAAAGCAAGGTCAATGCTTTTGCCTGCGAGCACTCTTTTCCCTCCACTAAAGAAGATCATACATACATGCATACATGCATGCATGCATGCATGCATGCGATCTTCTCTAGGGTTTCCCGTCAGAGAACCAAGTGAATGCTAAGGATATGGGCGTAGAGCATGTACAGAAGGACATGGGAAGCAAAAACAAAAGAGAAAAAGGGAAAGGTTTCTTCTTGTTCACGTGTTATTTTTTACCCCATGTTTTTTCACCTCCCAATCATGAGTTTGATTCCTATTACCCCCACCATCTTTTTTAAAATTAAAATTAAATTAATTCTAGATAGTGATTGCAACTATCGGCTGATGTGAACTAGATTGTTTCTTTTTATATAAAAAATTATATCTTCAAGTTTTAAAATAGAGTCAAAAAAAGGCAATGACAAACTTCTAAACTGTCAATCTACTCTATTTTTTTGTCAAATTCGCTGTTTAAATTATATGATTGAAACAACTAAGTAAAAAAAAAAAAAAAATATATATATATATATATAGTTTTTTTCTATAGAGAAATCAGTGTTAACTATAGAAAATAGTAGGGAGTGGAAATATATATATATAAACACTTACAAGAGAGTTGCATTGTTCTTGTCTCCAAGGGCACCAAAGTGATTGTATTATTCCAAAAAATAAAATGACAAAAGCACCCTGGAGTCAAAAGCATTAGAATCATTTATTCCAGGGATAAAAATGTAATTTTATCATATGTTTAAAATAAAAAAAAATAACCAATTAAATATCAAATACAATTGTGACATGGTGAAAACACAATCTCTCCCCAAAGCTGAGGTCTTTACTGCTTTTTTTTTCCATATAAAAGACTAGTTGGCCTAGAATAAATGGCATCCTTTTTTTTTATTTGTGCCAACACACTATCATCTTTGGACTCAGAATTTTAATATTGCTGATAGTGAAGCTGTAATTGAAACCTACTCAGCTTGCAACTTTTTTTTTTCCAGGAAATGTCAGGTCAACTTTTATATGGAAGCATTGGCAGGAGACTTGGCAACAGGTATCCAGCTTAGCAATGCTCAGCAATTTAGTATCTGTATGTTTATATTGCATCAGCTGGATTTTTTATTTTATTTTTGGATTCGAGAAAACCTCACCCTCGAAAACGTATTTTGTAGACTCAGGTGAGCGAGTAAAACCTCGGTTGTCCCAGGTTTTTATAAGAAATGCACGCTTTGACTCGAACTCGAGACCTGTTGTGAAGATCTAAAGTTCTTTACTATCACGCCATGTCTCTTGAGGACAGACATCAGCTGGATGTACAACCACAATGGCCATGGAATTTCTTTGTTTTTTCTCAAGGACTGAAACAGTGGAGGAGAGGAGGGGTTGGAATCCTCGATGAAGACTAGGGCGAATGTTTCACGTGAACAAGTCACATGTTTTTCTTTTGAGTCCAGCCAATATCATTGGACTTGTAGACATAAAATGAAAAAGAAAGAAGAACTTGAAACTTTAATTTTTAAATAAAGATATGGAATATGAGTTAAATTCAGATAATTAAACGATTATTTTAATTTCAGGATCGTGCTTGACTTGGTGTTTTAAATGGCAGAAATGGCTTATACAGAGAAGACAGAAACAAAACATAAAATAAATCTGTGTTTATAATAATTTTGGAGCGATTTCCTTACTTTTAAAATAAAAAATACAAAACAATGTAAACATGGGACTCATCCTCGTCAACACTGGTTCGTCAAAGTGGTTTCATGTTCTCCAGCATCACTCAGTTTTCAAAGTTTTATCATTTGTGGTCCATCAAAGATTTGGACGACATTTTCTTCCTTTGCATCATGTCGTGCTATGACCACAAGTAATATCGGTTCATCTTTTCCGACAAGGATGGCAGAATATTTAATCATGACTCACGTGATCCTCCTCCTCCTCCTTGATTGTAGGAAATCTTTTGGAAGAAATATTATTTGATTGTTCCTATACTTAATCTGAAATACATGTTTGTATACTCTACTATAAATCTGTACCGTATCGGCACATTGTTCATTCCTGTAAGGACATGGTCCCCGAATCTTCTCTACAAGGAAATTTGGGAGGTTGTTTTTTTCTTCTTCTTTTTCATGTGACAGAAGAAATGCTTGGTTGCTGTTAACGATATTATAATTATTTTTGTTTTGATGGGAAGTCATCAGGATTTCTTGGAGTTAAAAAACAATCAGAAGTATAGGAGGAGGAGGAGGAGGATGGATTCTTGTGATTCGATGACCATTAATTTATTGATGTAGCCCTTGCATATCGCAATGCAGATCAATAACTACAAAATGTTGTGCAAAAAGGAAATCGTTGTTAAATTTATCGTTTTGTTAAAAAACTATTTCATTTAAAAACTTAAGCTATTAAATGAGACTTCGGAATATAATTTATGTTATTTTCTAATACTCTCTTAAGTAAAAGCCCAAACTTACATAGACTCACACTATTTTATGCTTGATTTTTATCAAATAGAATAGGAACGATGAGATTCCAACTCGTAACTGTTGGTCTACAAGACTCTAATACCATATCAAGAAACTATTTCACCTAAAAGCTTAAACTATTAGAAAAAACCTCATAATATAATTTATATTATTCTCTGATAGTTTATAATGAGATGAAGAGAGGTGTTTTGCACAGAAAGGATGCATCAAATTTGAATTTAAAAGTCTGTATATCATGTAACTTTTTCCAGTGTCTTGAAGTGGAAAGTCCTTGATTAACAATTAACACAAATCTTGCTCCATTTCTGTAAAAAGTTCTTAATATAAACTAATTATGGCACTTCCAAGATGCCATTCAAAATGTTTGCAACAGAAACGACAAAATGTATCTCTTATTAGAAAAGCAGGGCAAGGTCTTAGCAGAAATTATTGTACAGAAAACCAAAAGTTCGATCAAACCTACGAGGACAAAATGCCAAAGAATGGTGCTGTAATGAAACCCCACATTTCTTACCTTCCGTGTTCTTTCCCCCTTCTTTTTTCTTTCTTTTTTTATATCCTTTGCTTGAACGCCCCCCTTAACAATTCCAAGAAGATGATCTCTTGAGCACAGGATTCATTTGCCTGTCCTCTTCCAAAGAAATCATCCCCAAGTGTGAAGGGTCCTCCAGCATCATCTTCGCCACCAAGTATCCAGCAATTGACCATGTCTGATATTTCCTAGCCTGTTTACCAACGTATCTGCCAAGTTTCCCGTCATAATATTCTGGCCAGCCATCTTTCAGTAGACGGGACTCAGCAAGATCGATCGCTTTTCTTGCGATTTGGGGTCGTCCCGTTTTGATGCATGCAGCAGTCAGCAGCCATAAAAGCACTGAAAGGAAATGGGGGGAAAGGTATATGATGCAAAACCAAAAGAAATGTTATGAATGTGAGGAAGACGTTCAAAACTTAGTTAAGCGAAACAGATATAACAAACTCAAGGAAGTGTCATTGCTAAAACTTTAAAGGAAATAGATTGGGCAGTGCCATTTATGGTAACTTGAATTCAGCTCCATTACAGTTGTGTTTAAAACATTCCATGAGTGAACAACTCATCCTACAATTCGAAATTTGCTTGTTGCATGACCTTACGAACTTTTAGATTTATCTAACACAACCAATGATACTTAGGCACTGCTCAAATCTTATTATTGTTATTATTATTTAGGAGACTGCTCTATGTTGCATGGATGAAAAAGAAAGAATAAAAAAATACCATTGCATGGTAATGCAGGCAGAGCTTTTCAATAATTTACAATTTATGCATGCATGTCAGTCATGTGATGAATATTCAAAAAGCATCTCTGAGGACTTCATGGATCTATAAATTAGTGCAATCTGAGGATCACTGAAAGAAGATCACAGTCTGGGTAAAACTATCTCAGCATCTTATTAGTTTCTAGTTCCAAACTTCCAGCACAATATAATATTTATTAATTGATATACAGTAGTCACAAAAGAGAGCAATCAATTAAACAGACAGAACAAGGAACAGACCTGGCCAAGATCCTCCATTATGATAGCTCCATCTGGTATTCTTGGGATCACAGCCAGTTATAATTCTCCATTCATGACTTTCTATTGCAGGATAAGCTATTTTTAGAGGCATCTCTCCTACTAGCTCCTCCCAGCGAGCTTCAATGAGATCCATGATAGCCATTGCTTGTTCATGAGTTGCAAGAGAAGACAGGATGGCAATGCAATTGCCTAAAGCAAACCATCTAAAATCCATCCTCGCAGGACTAACATTGCCAATAAAGTAGCCTCCACGAGTTGGCATGAAATCAAATACCCAATCTGGGATTGAATCAGGAATAACGTTGAACTTATTTACAGCAGTGTGAGAATATTCCTCGGTCTTATATCTGTATATGTCATTCAGTTGTTGAAAGTCAAGCCAGAAGTAACTCCGCATGTGATAGCTCAAGGCATGCAAACGTTTCACAATTTTCTCAATACATTCTTTTCCTTCTTCGTCATGTTTCAACAATGAGCTAGCGCATCTCAATGCCATGAAAAAAAGTGATTGAATTTCTATAGGATAACCATAGATGCCCTGCAAATAAATCAATGCAGTTGGAACATGTTACAAGCTTGAACTTATCAAAACCCTAAGAGGAGACAAGTGGACTGAAATGCCTAACATTTGAAATGAAGATCAACCTCATATCAATTCACATTTTGTAATGCAAAACAGAACAACCTGCTAGAGATATTACACAATACTAAGAATTTTAATTTAGGAGTGCATGCACATGAGTGATTGAGGTGAAACAGAAACTAGATTATGATAATTTGGCCTCTATGTGAGTTGCTGTTACAATGAAGATGTCAAAGCACCATGTTGCCATGATGACTGGAAGGGGGTGATTCAAGCAAATGATAGTAAATCCCTGGAAATAGTAGATGAAAAAGTGTGAATGCTCAAGAGAAAAACTAAGCCCACATTCACATAGTATGACAATTTCTTCCTTTTATTTTTGTAATTAGTATTAATATTACTCTAAGTTCGTTTATTTGACTGCATTAGTTTATAATGAGAAAATACAGAGAGATGGCATCATCTGTGGTCTAAAGCAAAGCTGGAAGAAAACAAAGAGTAATTTCAAAGTGCTTCCTACATGATTGCATGCAGTACTTCAAATGAAACAAAACAGGAAAATTAGACTTTAGGGAACTCCCTAGGCTGCAGGAGCTTAATCAACACAAGCTACGTACGCTCCATTAGCATTTAACCAATGCCAAAAGGGTTTATTGTATGTAACAGGGGGTTTCAATTTCACACATACTCCATATGAGATCATAAACAGTAAGGTTTAACTCCTTTATGCTAATCGTTTGCAGTTCTCCGAAAAAGCTCCCCTCCTGTTTAAAGAAAGGGGATGAATAGAAACAAGTAGTTGATAGCTAAAACAAAGGTGTGATGCACCCAGCGACCAGTTTCATCAATGTAATATGTGTTCTCGTGTCTACTACTTGTTGGAGTTTGCTAGTTAGAAAAATATTTATTTCAAGAAGTAATTGTTCAAAAATAGAGTGATGCTCCAATTTTCTGGAAAGTTTCAGAAAAAAGAAAAACTGAAACTTATGCAATATATCTGTCTAGAAAATTGAAAAAGATAAATTAAAAAACTGAAAAACTAGTTTTTCAGTTTTTAAATTTATACCGCATTTGGAAAGCACATTTTAAAGGTTCTCCACTTTTTTTCTTTACAAGTTTTCCATTGGTTCACAAATTTTGAAAAATATTTCCCTTTCCCTTTGGAGTTTTCTTTTACTTCTCCTCCTTTTTAGTCTTCCTTTGCCAATGTAAAATATGAAAAAGTATTCATATGTTGAGAAAAAAAACTTTTTTTCTTCTATATATAAGCACTTTTTAGCAATGTAAAGATTTTGTTTTTTACATTTTCATATTTAGTTAGTGTGATAAATTTACTTTTTTATTTGAGATCTAATATAGCAATTTTTTTAGTTAATAATGTAAATTTTTCATGATAATCTGTAATTTAAATGAAATAAAATTACTATTCATCAATTAGATTATCACAAATACAAAATGTCTTTAATTATTAAGAAAGGTTAATGAAGATAAAAAACCAACCTTATTTTGTAGCAATAGGAATTAATCCTTGTTGTTTCAAAGTCAATCTATTCACTCGCCTAGATAAATAAATAAAAAATCATTTTTTTTCTCAACATATGAATACTTTTTCATATTTTACATTGGCAAAGGAAGACTAAAGAGGAGGAGAAGTAAAAGAAAATTCCAAAGGGAAAGGGAAATATTTTTCTGCTAATGAACAAACCAACTTGGCCTAATAAATCAAATCAGTTGATCTCTAAAGGCATTTAGTGTGGCATAATAGTAATTAACAACAGCAATCATATATACACTTGGGAAGGGATGAAGGAGACACGATGACAAC
The DNA here is from genome assembly GCA_025169955.1 of Salix arbutifolia. Classification (NCBI taxonomy): domain Eukaryota; kingdom Viridiplantae; phylum Streptophyta; class Magnoliopsida; order Malpighiales; family Salicaceae; genus Salix; species Salix arbutifolia. Next base: position 13,541,128 of record CM045920.1, read on the forward strand.
TTACCATTCTGCGATCAATCATAGAGCATCCATCAGCACATAGAAGGGTAGGGAAAGTATCAAATCCCTCTGACAAGCACAACATCAATATGAGCTTCATTCCTTTCTGGCACTCTGGTCTTTCTGCTAGAGATGAATCTCCAGTAGACTTTGTATATGCTCGGAGCAGAATAATCCACCAAAAACCAGAGTCCACTGGAGCAACTCTTCCAATTGCACTCTCACCGAAATCTGCAACCAGGGAGTCTGTTTTTCGAATAGGATCGTGAAGAACTTTAAAGCTGGCTGGCATTGCCCCTTCACCAAGCTTGAATCGATCTATTCGCTTTTCCCATCCTTGGAGAAGCAGTGTCTTCAGAAGGAAATGCTTGACTATTTCAGGCTCACCATTCATCAGAAAAGCTAGGGCGCTGGGTACAAAATCTCGTACAAAAACCTGGACAAAAGACCTCAAGAAAATCATATGAATGATACTAAATTCATACTCCTTGCAAATGCATGTGATCGCATCGCAGCTGCCTTCTATTTCGAGAAGTCAAAAGCATGAGCTTTATGAAATATCCAATACATCATTTACCAAAAGCTAATGGCTCTTATAAGTGGATTTAGTTTTCAATTTATCACGTGATCAAACCCCTGCCTTACTTTACTCTGTACTTCCACCTGATGAATTCTTCAAATATTATTAGCTCATATGTTTAATGAATTTACATGCAAACAGATAAAAGTCGACCATTTCCCTAACTTTGAACATAATTTACAATTTCATGACATCCTCAGTATCATAATTTACCATTTCCATAATTTATTTATTTATTTATTTATAACCAGGGTGTCTAGCCAGCTTAAGCGTATCAAGCCTCATAACATATTAACCATAGAAACAAAGTAAACAATTTAGAAACATCTCAATGCCCGAGGCTCCATTAATCACACAACAAAAGCAACAAAACCATAAAGAGAATTCCACATTTGGTAGAAAAAGAATTACCTGATCATAGTTCAAGACCTCCTCTGAGGCATGGTCATACGCGGCTATAGTACCAACCGGTTGGCTTCTGTAGAAAACCATAGACCGTCGTAGAGCCTCCCATGCATCAGCCACCATTGGGTGAGGCTCAAACGAGTTGCGAGCAGATGAGGCTGGCGTGTTGAACCCGGACTTTCCAACAGGTGAATACGTGGTCTCAAAGTTATCAATTCCTCTTGCAAGACCAATTGAGAGCTCGCTAAAAGACCTCTCATCAAATGATCTCTGCCTCTCTATGTTCAACTTTGGCTTGTCAAGAAGGCGAGAGAGATCTAAATCATCCATATCGGATATTGAGCACACTGAGCTCACATTCTTAAGCCCCACCGTTTCTTTAGTCCCATCCATTTGTTTTTCTCTTTCAATCCTTGATTACTACAGAAAATGCAAAACAAGAATCACCAGCTTTAGAACATAAACATTCAACAGCCAACATACAAAGATATTATTTAACAAACACACACAAATATCATCAATAGGAAAGTAAGAACCAGAAATAAAAACTTGGAAAGCTCAAAATAGAAAATGCAACATGCTATAAACTCTATTTATAAGAAAAATTAAAAACCTCTTATCCATTAAAATATATCCAATAAGTAAAAAAAATGAGTGAAAAACCAAACCATTCAAGACCAATTTTTAAACAATACAGAAGCTACAAGGCATATAAAATGGAAAACAAAAGTATCCTTTTGTAATTTTACACAAAACACCTACATTGCACTTAAATTTCATTTACATCTTCCATTAAAATCCAGAAACGAAAACTTGAAAGCCAACAACAGTAGATCAAGATCCACAAAATATCAAAATAGCGGAAGACAGGGAGACTTTTTACTATCTTAAAATATAAAAAGACCACTTCATGTAAAAATGTAAACAAAAAAAGTCGAAATTGTGAGTTTCAACAAAGAAGTTAACAAAATTGAGAAACAAAAACCCAGATCTAAAAACCTTCAACCAAATGCTTCTTTTCAATATCTACACAGAAAAAGAGAGAAAGAAGAAATGAATCAAAGAAGAGAGAAACCTTCTCAAGGAGAAAATGACTGATAGAAAATCTCTCCGGCGACGGCGGTTTCGCCGGCAAACGGTCGGTGAAGAGAGAAAGAAAAGGTGAAGACACAAGTAGGGGAGAGAGAAGAGTTGAAAGAAAGAAAAAAAGAGCGTGCTGAAAGAGCTCATATTTATAGTTAGAAAGAGGGGGGACGGCCCTAAGGTTTTTCTGTAAGAAAGGAGACCGGTAATAGCCGGTTAACAGGGCACGAGGATAAATTGATTCTGATTTCACTGTCTGACGTGGACAACACGACAGCGTTTAGATATTTGTCCTGATTTTGATGGCTTTCCACTGGCAACTTGTTTTATCGGTTTCCGTGAGGGGATGCGGGCCCTATTGCTCATGGGTGTCGTTTGCTGAGACTAAGTTTGAGCTGGGGTTAAGAGCTGATTAAAGATAGTATTAATAAATAAATTTTGCGATGGCTTGTGGGGTGGGTTGTGACAGCTTGAGTTAACCTGCCTGTCTCTGTCTAGTTTTTAACTGTCTTGGATTGTTCAGTTGCAACTTGTGTCGCCTGCCTGACCATTCATGCGGATGTGAATTGTCTTTTCTATCCCTCTCCGCACAAATTCAGATTTTATGGCTGCTAGGGGTAGAATGGTGTTTTTCCAAGGGATCCGCAGATCCGCACGGATTGGTTGATATATTTTTCTTTGCAAGCTTCGGGAGTTTTTATTATTATTATTTGCATAGTGAAACTACCGTTATAGCCTTGAGAGCACGTAGCTATTACACTTGCACACGGGTTTTTGTATTTTTATTTATTAAAAACAATGAGAAGGTGCACTATTGCTCTTAAAATCAATAAACTATACGCTTGCTTTCAAGGTGTTTAATCATTTTAAGATATTAAATATTATTAATAAAAAATGATGTCATTGTGCGTGATGATTTTTGTGTCATTTGGTTTTTAAAAATATTTTTTATTTAGAAATACAACAAAATAATATTTTTAAAAAAATTATTTTTTATATTAGAATATTAAAATAATTTAAAATAAAAAATAAAATTATTTTTTTAATTTTTTAATAGACCTAACGCTATGGGCTATGTAGGCTTCAGCTTTTACATCCTTAAATTAAGTTTCTATGAACTCATTTCTTTTTTTATATATAAAAAATAAAAATCATAAAATCATTCTATAAAAACTAATTTGGATATATATATATATATATATAAATAAAAATCTGAGAATTTTTTAATATAAAATGAACATTAATATCAATCGAAATACAACTCATGAGTTCTAAAAAAAAAGTAATTAATACACTCTCGAAACCCCATAAAATCATATTTTTCTAATTTAAAGTTTTCATATTCCATTCATGTGGCTGATCCATGAGATTTTATTCCAAGTCAAGAGATACCGTGCCCCAAATAGGTTTAATGCACAGTTGGAGTTAGGTATGAATAGTAAAGACAAAGTTGGGTTTCATATGGATATTGAATATTGCTTTGCTAGACCAAATAGTTTATACAAAATTTATTAATGTTCATAAATTTAATGAAAATTACAATATAGTAATTAGTTGGATATATACTATATAATATTGGTACGAGCCAAATCAAATTTTCATAAATGTAAAAAAACAAGTTTAGTGTTGATAACGAATTTTCTAATAAAAATAAATAAATCGTGTGAGACTTGACGTGATATGAACCAATCTGTTTGTGAGTATGAAGGTAATTTGAAAGAAAAAAATAAATATTTATAAAATTAAATACCAATAAAATAACAAATATGTATTTAAGACCACTATAATTCCATAGAAAGTTTTACTCCAAAAGAACTTTAATTTTCAATCATTTTCAACCTAAAACAAATACAATAATTAGATTTACTTTCTCAAGTAATTTAAAATAAAACATCACCTCATCAAAATTGCTCTCAAAAATAAAATCTATTAACTAAAAATAGGTCATTATATACACACACACGATCTTGACACCACCAAATTAACAAAAAAAAAATTCTCTCGCTCCTCTTTGACCTCTGTTATTTTCTTTTAATTTAATGGAATCACACTGCTGATGATAGCATTTTTTAATTGAAAAGCTTAGAGGCGTGACTTAAATTATAAGCGAAAAAATCAAGTTGGTATACTTGATCGGTACCACCCTAAATTAATGCATGAATAATTTCATAACTAGGACATTTAGTAGGTGATTTAATTATAAAAATTTAAAACTAAAGGTTTTGTTCTTCTATGATCTCAGACTCGAGTTCTTTAGTTATTAATATGATGATCACTAAAAGCTTACATGATTATTGATTTTAATGTCCGTGAAATTAATCGAGGTACACGTAAACTGACATGAATACTAATATTTATAAAAATAGAAGCGGTGGAACGTGGCTACTATTTTTATATTTTGATTAACGTGTTTGTTTAGATTTGTTTGTATATATTTTGATTAATTTTATGAATTTTAAAGTTATGATCGTCTAAATCTTTAGTGGCTATATAAATAATAATTTTATGTTTAAGTTTAAAATTAAACTTCTATAGATTAATAGTGTTGGGGTTATGAGATTTTATTGATTATTGAAAATATTATTTAAATTTAAAATTATTTAATCAAGATTATTAATACATCAAGGTTATACCATCCGTCCTCATGAAAAGTTTGGAGAAGATAGAAAGTTTCTATTGGACCGTACTAGATCCAACAAAGCTTTTATTCAGTGCCTATCATCTAAATTTTAAATCAATTGCTTATTTGTTTTTGAATAAAATAAATCTAATTAAATATTTTTGATAAATTTGAGAAGAAAAAAAAGAATTTCTTCCTATCCCATAAAAAGTTTTTTTTTATCATATTTAAAATACAATCTACTTCTTAATATGATTGATGATGTTTTTGAAAGTGTTTTCCGTTGAGAATACATTAAAATGATATTTTTATTATTATTTTTAAATTATTATTTATATCAGCACATAAAAATAATCTAAAAATATTATTTATTTTTTAATTTAAACTAAAAAATAAAATCAATTTTTTAAGATGCAACCACAAACAGACCTTATTCTAGACAAATCAGGCAATTTTGTATCCTTTAGAGTATACGAAGTTATATACCCATGGTAGTGAAATCAATTTTGTTGATGTAATATTTTCCTATTTAAAAAGAAAATAGATATTATGTCCAAAACTTTAGGAATTAAGAATCTGCACAAAAGATTCTTTCAGAAAACAAAAGTAGGTGTCCATAGGTACCTTCTTACAAGAATGTCTAGACAGAACTATTTATGTCCAAAAAACAAGAGATTTAGTGTCCGTTTGGCATTGCGATTTCATTGGTTTTTGGCTGAAATTTAAAAAAAAAAATCATTTTAAATAAATATGTTTTGGTGTGTTTAGATCATTTTGATGTGCTGATTTTAAAAATGATTTTTTAAAAAATAAAAAAATATCATTTTGATGTATTTCGGCATGATAAACACTTTGAAAAGCTATCGCAACCACACTCTCAAACAGACCCTTAGAAATAACATTAAAAATAATAATAATTACAAATAACATAACTATTTTACCTGTACTTTTTTTGTTAGGTAAGTAACGAGACATCCAACTACCTAATTTATGCCAAGAAAAACGGAAAGCAACCTCTAACTTTCCGTAACCATAAAGTACTTTGTCATCTTGCTTTTAGTGCTTATTTGATATTATTTTAAAACAAATGAAAAAAATTGAAAAACAATTATTTTTTATTTTAAATTAATTTGTTTTGGATGTTTTTAGATCATTTTGATATGTTGGTACCAAAAATATTTTTAAAAAATAAAAAATATATTTCTAAATAAAAACACTTTGAAAAACAACTTCAATCATATTCTTTAGTCCTTGAAGAAAACAAAAGCAGTACAAGAAAAGAAAAAAAAAGATAGACAATATTGTTTTCTTATCCAAAACTTACTTTTTTTATTCCTCAATAAACAAACAAAAAAAGCTATCATATAAACTAATGCACATATATTGGTGTAAACATTTTGTATGGTTTTATTTTATTGTTGTTTAATTTATTTAGGAAAAAAACAAAATAAATGAAAACGAATCTATATATGACCAAGAATTTGACTACTCATGTAATTACTAATATTCTTGTCTCGACAAAAGCTTGTGTAATTAAGAAGATTTATCAAAAGTAAAATAAATAGTTAATTTTTTTAATATATTTCTAAATAAAAATACACCGTGGAAGTTTTTATTTTTAAACAACATCTAATCTTTTGCCTCATTTGATTGGTTAGGTGGCAAGAAAACCCTAAACACCATCCAAACATATGAACTCATCCATATTATATTGATGGTCAAACCATTAAAACAAAGTATATTATATTAATCATGTCATGTTTGTGTATTTATGACAATATAAAGAATTAGTGACATTCTCTACATTTTTTCTCAATTTATTATTATTTTTTAAAATTTTACTACTTTTTTTCTCAAAAACACGTAACAATCGATTACATAAGAAATACATGGATAATCTTTTGATCAATCCAGGACTTGATCTAGATTTGTAGTTGGAGGTTGTATTGTCTCATAGACCCAATAGAAATTGGATTTGACTATTGATTCCTCGCAATCAGATTTGAGCTCCAAATCTCTGTCGATCCAGACGGCTGTATGATAACAAGATGAGATTTAAACAACTCGACTTGGTGTTAATGCAATCCAAATTTGATCCGAGATGACTTAAATTAGATGATTGTAGGAGCAACCGTTTTCATCGCTTGGTGGTCCATGTGGTCAACCTCATCGCCTGTCTGGTCTCGATGAAAATTTGTGCTTGCCTTCTCCTTCAATTTTTGTCCTATAGATAAATTGTAATCAAACTAATATTTTTATTTTAGCTTTATTTCTTATGTTTTTCTTTGTTTTGTTAATTTTAATATCTTTTTTAAAAATATTAAATAAAATACTAATGAAATTATTGATGAACTACTAAGTCAATCAGAAAGTTTTAGAGAGTTAAAAAACAACTACAGAACCTTTCCATTAACAAGTACATTGACAAGTGTCAATGAAAAGAAAATGCGTACATCATTTATTTAAACGTCAATTATCCAATTAAAATAATAATAAACGCACTCTACTTGCATCAATAATCAGTTAATTAATTAAATCACGTTTGACACACCGATTAGCTATCTATCATATGATAATACAACCTACCATTAAACAAGTTGTCCTCTTCTTACACGTGTCGGACCATGAAAGGCCCCGCCGGCCATCAATCAATGACTTGATGCAACAATCGCATCTGCTGTCATTTTCGAATATCATTGACCTTAATATAATTTAAAGATCATTACTTTTAATTTCTCAATTGGATATAGGTTTTGACCAAAGATATGGATGTTTTGCTTGCCGTATTATAAAACACCGGTCATGGTGGAGCTACCAATTGTTTTTTTGTTAGGTAAATATGAAATTAAATTAAGTCTCTAGGTGATGAGTGATGTCATGTTGTGCGCTGCCATTAATTATTTTTAGAGCTCAGGTACAAAAGAAAGATATACTTTATAAAAAAAAAGTTACTTTTATCAAAATTCATGAAATCATGGCTGCGAGTGGGAATGATGAGATCTAGGAGCCGATTGAACTAATTTAAGATAAAAATTGTTATTTAAGCAATAAACAAGTTATTATTAATGTCCCTAATGAGCGTGACATGATAAAGATATTGTAATCTAGACAGTAAATCTTAAGTTCGAGTCAGAACGTGTATTTTTTATAAGAGCTTGTTATAGCTGGAGTTTCACTCGCTCACCTGAATCTATAAAATATATTTTCTAGAGATGAGATTTTCTCGCATAAAAAAGAGAGAGTTGGTGTTAGTGATATAAACCTAATTAATTTGATACGTCGACTCAAGTTGCTAAAGAAATAAGGAAAAAATGATTCTTTCTAACCCATTTAAATATGAATAAACCCTCAATTCTAGTAAACCTCATTTAAAGATATATATTTTTTGAAGAAAAAAAATATATATTTTGTTTGTTTTTAATTAATTTATGTAAACCCTCTTAATCTATATCCCGAGTTTTATTCTAGTTCAAGTTTTGAAACTATAATTAGCATTTTGGCAAGCATGGAATGTGGGTAAATAACTTTGAATAAACCCAAAATCAAAATTTAATCCAAAAACAATTGGCAATCAGAGCAAGATCTATCCAAGGTGTCGAGATGGCTTTGAAAGATTTTAAGTTTATGACAATAATTAGCACACTGATTAATATGTTATTTCCAAGAGTTATTTAATCTCATTTTAAAGATTTAGCCATGAATATGTTTTACATGTATCATTTAGAATTTAAATTAAAATAAAGATTATAAAAGTGATGGTACTACTATCCCACACCAGATAGGAGACAAAGATTTTGATAACTTATAAGTACAAGGTTCATCTTTTTTTTAAAAGATGTTTTTTTTAAAATAAAATTTATCACTTAGTTTTTAATGAAATAATATCTTTTAAGAAGCTTATGATATATCGGTATGAAATTGATGTCATATACAATTATTATAATGCTACTATTCTACATTGATTATAAGATGAAAGCAAGATTGTTTATAAGCATTAAATGCACCTAATTTTTTTTAATTGTTGTTAATTTTGTTCCGTTTCGTCAAGAATATCCAATATATTTCATTTACGTTAAAAAAACAAAACAAAATTTATCTCGTTTAGAATCTTGGTTCATTCCAAAAATTCCACCTAAATTCCATTTGAAAATGTTCTGGTTCTGTTTTGGTCAAATAATATTTTTTTAAATAATATATAATTTTTCAATATCATTCATATCTCTTAATCTGACTGTTAAATTAAAATAAATTTTTATGAGAAATCTCTTGACATATTGATATATATATTAGGTTAAAATTTCAGTGCAATAAGAGAATATAACGACCTTGCGAGATTGATGATGAAACTCTTGTGATATTATCTACGCTCATAATTTTGACAAAAGATGTTTTTTTTAAAATAAAATTTATCACTTAGTTTTTAATGAAATAATATCTTTTAAGAAGCTTATGATATATCGGTATGAAATTGATGTCATATACAATTATTATAATGCTACTATTCTACATTGATTATAAGATGAAAGCAAGATTGTTTATAAGCATTAAATGCACCTAATTTTTTTTAATTGTTGTTAATTTTGTTCCGTTTCGTCAAGAATATCCAATATATTTCATTTACGTTAAAAAAACAAAACAAAATTTATCTCGTTTAGAATCTTGGTTCATTCCAAAAATTCCACCTAAATTCCATTTGAAATGTTCTGGTTCTGTTTTGGTCAAATAATATTTTTTTAAATAATATATAATTTTTCAATATCATTCATATCTCTTAATCTGACTGTTAAATTAAAATAAATTTTTATGAGAAATCTCTTGACATATTGATATATATATTAGGTTAAAATTTCAGTGCAATAAGAGAATATAACGACCTTGCGAGATTGATGATGAAACTCTTGTGATATTATCTACGCTCATAATTTTGTTTAAAAAAAATCATTTTATTATGTCTTTTTTTATATTATATTTTTCTCAATTTTATTATTCAACAACAAGTTTATTAGGAATTGAACTTTATAATTTGGTTTGATTTGCTTTATTTAAGGTTATCGTGGTCTTATAATCTAGATCACACATTTGAAATATTAATCTAGATTGTCTCGAGTTCATCCAATATATTGTCGTTTCAATATTTTTTTACGATATCAACTTAATTAACAGAATTGATAATCTCAAGTAAAAACTCTTTGGACTTGAAACTTACACACAAACCCACATTACCTTGTGCTTATTTTGTTTTATCAAATAAAATAAAGGTGGTGAGATTCAAGCTCGTGACTGCTGCGTCATCAAGACTCTGATATTGTATCAAGGAATCATTTGAAAGGTTAATCTAGATTGTCTCAAGTTATTCCAATATATTATCGTTTCAATATTTTTTTACGATGTCAACTTAATTAACGGAATTGATAACCTCAAGTGAAAATTTTTTGGGCTTGAAAACTTGCACACAAGTCCATATTATCTTGTGCTTATTTTTTTTATCAAATAGAATTAAAATAATGAGATTCAAACTCATGATCGCTGGATCATTAAGGCTCCGATACTTCTAAAATTTTAAATTACTAATACTAAGTAAAATTCTAAAATATAATTTATATTATTGTGTAATCTAAATTAAGATAATGGTCTGACATGTTCCAACGTTTTCCATTAACCAAAGACACACTCGCAAGTCACGACCAACACCTCATAATTATTGATAATTAATACAAATTACTCCATTGTTTATTTACGAAGGGTCAAGACTATATTTCTTGGAGCAACCGAAGGCACGTAATTTGCAAATATAAATACAAGAAATAGTTAATTTATCGAATGGATCAAATAAGCTAGCAGCACATTATGATCCATTTGGTTTTAGTGCTCCGTGACTCCAAGATACGAATATTTAGATTTAAGCACAAATTTCTAGTTTATATAATCAAGGCCACATGACTAACCGAGGGTCTTGCTTTATTTATTTATTTATTATTATTATTAATCCAAACAAAGTTATACCATATTATAAAATAAACTATTTTGTTCATTTATCGAGTTATCGGAGGGTTTTGTATATTTATATTATTAAATTTGATAATTGAGTTTATGTTACCTCTAAACGACATAAAATAATGGTAAGTGATTCGTTTAATATATTTTATATTAGTTTATATTTTTATATTTATTTAATATTGAATATTGAATTTGTTCACTAAGAAACATAATCATACATTATCATTCAAAATACAAACACCTCAAAATTATAAAGATTTAAAACAAGCGAGAAATGCATAGAGCTATTATTTGTTTTTTTTTAAATGCCTCTTAATTTGAGAAAAATGTAATTTTATAATTTGTTATTAATGATCTATTTTTTTTATTAAATCAAAACAAAAAAAATATGGTTTCACCATTTATTATCAATGATATATTTTTGTTATTTCAACCATATTTGCCCATCACAATTTTTTCTCTTATAAAAAAAAGTTTCATAAGAAAAAGATTCTCATGCACTTTAATATTATATAAATAAATGAAAAATACTCTTTTATATAAAAAAAATTCATTGAATTCGATGATGTACCATACAAAAACAATTACTTAGTTTTTTTAAGTGCTATTTTTTTATTATTTTCATCCTTTAATATTGGATGAATTAAAAATTTAGTTTCTCACTTTATCTTTTTTTTTTAAATTATCCTCACAATTTCTTGCATGACAACCTCGACTTAGGGCCTGTTTAGGAGTGTGGTTGCGGTAGCTTTTCAAAGTGTTTATCGTGTCGAAATACATCAAAATGATGTTTTTTTATTTTTTAAAAATTATTTTTGAAATCAGCATATCAAAATGATCTAAAAACACTAAATCGCTGGTTTTTAAAATAAAATAAAAATCAAATTTCAGTCAAAAACCGCTGGGATCGCAATGCCAAACAGGCACTTACAATATGTTTCTATCAAACTATAAAATAAAAACATCATTCGGCTCATAATTAAATTCTATTTTGTTTCAAGAGTCACGACTCACGACACTAATATATAGAATATTTCTTCCTCGATCCTCGACGTCCCACTGAACAATTAAACTATATGAACTTTAATTAGGAAAGGACACTTGTGTGATTTAGGAGGATTGATTGCCGTGTTCTTCCTCCCTAGGTTACAGTGCTGAAAGAGTTCAATATGATTGATTTCTGGCCGTCCCTGCTCCGATGGAAACTGCTCGATGAGCATTTGAGCTTGCCGTCGAGGGAAGTATAAATGCATTTCATATATTCAATAATTTTATAGACTTTAATTATATTGGTTTCTACTTTTAAATGAGATAAAATAATGTTGTTTTTATCTCGGTTTAAATTCTGGTCTATTCTGGATTTTTTGGTCAAATACCAACCGAAACATTTCGGTTTCGTTTTGTCTGTTCTGTTTCGGCCAGATAGTGATTTTTTTAAATAATAAATAATTCTATAATATCAATTATATCTCTTAATCCGACGTTAAATTGAGATGAAATTTACAAGTCTCTTGATATATTTATATATATTATGTTGATGATGACATTCTCATAATTTTGTAGAAAAATCATTTTATTGTGTATTTTTTTAGATTAAACTGCACAATTCTAAATAATTTTTATTTTTGGATTTGAACTATTTTTTTGTGAATTAATATATTTAATTATATACATACATAGACAGTACAACCTCGAAACGACACGCCGAAACGCTCCGAAACATTTCATTTCAATTGAAAAAATAAAACATCAAACAAAATAGTATTAACAACCTTGATTTGAACAGTTTGTATACATCTCAGCTAATTTTAAGGCATGAATCATTCTCTATTTGTCTATAGCTTGCTGCATGCTCATATAAAGAACTTAAAAACCCTACAACATGCCCACGAAGACACATCTCATTATAATGAAAATATTATCTTTCAAGACTTGAGAAAGGTGAAGAAAATCGCCGGCATGGAGGTTTATAAAATAATGCCAATGCCCTTTTAAGTGAAGTGGCGTGATTTCACTATACATTATTCTTTTCCATGGCGATTAAATTACATTACATATAGAATCAATTGTCGTGGATAATATCGCACTAACGTACAAAAAAGACCACGACTTCATACTTAGGTTTTGATCACTACTATGATATACTGACAGAATTACCGATGAAATATATCAACTGAATCATCAATAAAAAATACCGATAAAATATTTTATGGATGATTCTTATGGTGTATATAATTTCGAGAGAATCATTGACGGATTAGAAATTATTGATGAGAGTTTTATCAACAATAGGTTTCAGTCCATGTGGTTGTCGAGAAAAAAACTACAAACATAATGGATATTTTCATTCATAAAACAATTTATGCAATATGCTTCCCACAACCACCACCTTCTTCTTCTTCTAGGGGTGTGCGTGTTCATGGTTTTGCCAAGCAAGCGTTTGGATTCATAGATTGTGCAAGAGATGCTTTGTTCTTGTTTTTAATGTCTGTTTGGAGGAATGGTTGAGACTACATTTAAAGATATTTTTCGTTCAGAAAAGCACTAAAATGATATTGCTTTATTTTTAAAAAATCAATTTTGATATAAGTACATGAAATTGATCTAAAAACATCAATTTTTTTAATTTAAAATAAAAATATTTTTTTAATTTTATTTTTCAAGAGCGCTTTAAAAATATAGTGTCAAACACACCCTTAATAATAGAACTTTGGTATAGTGGAAGGTCATGAATTCGGTCTAAAAAAACACTTCATTGTAGTAGAGAGTAAGAGAAGCCTCTCAACTTTATAATATATAGTAACCAATTCAATCTCTATAGTAGTAATACAACCACGCTGCCTTGCTAATTATCAACAATTAACATTGACAGGTCTCATAAACCTCGGATCGCTGAAAGTTTATATGGTTAATAACTTCAGAATCATGAGGTTAGTTGAGATATGTCCAATTTAGCTCGGACATCTATATTATTAAAAAAAAACAATTAACGTTGACAAAACTCTAATTATTGTTTATGGACAGCTCCTATTTTTGAAAAAAATGAAGCAAATTACACGTGGACTCTCGTCACCATGAAACAATTAATGATGGAATGAATTATTGGGGGTCGATTGAATCTTTCAACCTTACTCTGCCTTACATGTGGGGAAAGGCAATTGTTTGCGTGGGGACTGGGGAACGAACAAGCATGATCGGGTAGTGAGTCAGCTTTTATTTATTTTTATTTTTATTTTTATATATTTTATTTATCAAAGATGAGAATTTCATTACTTTCTCTACCATTTCGGTGTTATAAAAAAAGGACAAGTGAATTATAATTATAAAAATTACAAGCCGTGAAAAAAACCTCTCCTCCCTTTTCCTTGCATAAAATTTCTTATATCAGAATAGGCTCATGGCCAAGAGATGGGCCGTCCGGCCCAGATTGATTATAAGAATTTTCAAAATCTTCTTCAGGGGAGGTATATAAAAATAGAAGGACAATATTCAGCATTGATAGAGTTGGGCCTAAAGAGCCTTAAGAGCCCAATTAAAAACTACAATTGCTAGGCTTCGTCCCATTTCTTATTTAACCCACTAGGCCTCCAGACTCGGTCAACGCCCATGATGAAAGAGTTCTTCGAACCTAGGCAGGGGTATACGGGTATTTGCCTCCTTGTGTTCTCATATGTTTTCTTTATTAATTTTTTATTTTTATTTTTGACATTACTATATTAAAAACATGAAAAAATATTATATTAATATTTTTTTTTTCAAATAAAACACATTTTTAAAAAACATATAAAACAAACAATTAGTAACATAGACAAATATTAAAATAGTCTGGAGACAATTAGTACACTAAAACACTTAGGGATTTAGTGTAACAATGAACTTTAGGCCTTTTTTTTCATTTTCATATTTTTAAATTTCAATATTCTATGTACAATTTCTAAAATAATTTATCAAAATTTGTTAAAGGTACATAAAATTCAAATAAAAAGGACCAAAATGTAAAATAAAAAGAAACCTCATGACTATTGATGACCAATATCGTTGTTCTTAGTGTCAATAAGTTTCATTTGATGATAAGAGATTGATGGTGGTGAGTTTTGTTTTTCTATGAATATGCATTTTCTTGACATAGATCACATCCTGCATTGGAGAGGCTAAGTGAAAGAAAAAAAAGCATTCCAAATTCATAAAAAAGGTTCCCAGTGATTAAAAGTACCTACACAAAGCTGTGATAGAGGGCATAAAAAAATTCATAAAGTCAAGACATTTTAAGCACACAATATAACAAACATGATAAGAGCGCTCAAAACCCAATAATAAAAAGAACAAAGGAGAAAAGCCCAAATCAAACACTAGGAAGCATGTCAAACTATTTTGTAAGTCATTTATAAAGTTCCAAAGTCGAGGAACCAAAAGAAATCTAGAAACATACACTAGTGTTGCTTAGTCCTGAAACCCTTTAAATACCTTTTGAGCTTGCAAGTTTTCCTTTATCTTTGTAGCCAAAAGCTAAAACCTCCATTAAATACCTAATCAAGCCATTTATGATCAAGCAATCCGAGCTGGTAGAAAATGTTTTTCCATTTAAATAAGCTTTATAAACACTTCACTAGATTAGGTTTAAACTCTTTCAACCAATAAGATGTGAAACAAATGTATTCACCTATCCATAAAAAACAACACAAAATTTTTCAACCTCTGTGAAAACCTAATAATAATAGGAATTACTTGAATTCTTTCGGGTACAAGATTGTTTTAAACCAACATTAAAATAGTTTTTGAGTTAGAATGACTCTGAAATTCCAAAAATTTCTCATGAAAGTAATCCTTATGAATAATCACCTTTTTTCTCCATAACATCTTCCTTAAAAGAGATGCAAAGCCTACACTTAGAGGACATGATTAGATGGGGGATAAAAAAACACAATAGTATTTTTATTTTTTTTATTTGTATTTAAAATTTTAATTCATACTTTCAAATTGATTTATCTTTGGATTTGAATTGAAATTATGCTATTTGAATTAATATTTTATCTAACTTTTATTTTTTTTAATTGTATTTAAATTTCAAGTTAGCATTTGTCTGCAAGATGAAATTTTAGCATGGTTGTAGTTTTTGCCTGCTTTTGTTTTCCTTGTGATGATGTTTACACTTATTATTCACTTTTTGGCTTATTAAGTTAATAAAATCCTGATCGATTTTCATTAAGAAAATAAAAAAAACATTGATGATAAATTATTTTCAGATAGGGTTCATTATACATATAAAAAATTATATGTGGAGAAAAGTGAATTAATTAATTAGTTATTAATATCGTCAAACTTAATTTCGATGATAAATTAAATAACAAGAGATTCACTTATTGTGTGCCTCATTTGGGAGATTAAAAATATTTTTTAAAGTGATTTTTATTTAAAAATATATCAAAATGATGTTTTATTTTTATTTTTTGAAATTTATTTTTGATACCATATTAAAATAATTTAAAAATATCAATAAAATAAAATAAAATAAATAATTTTTCAAAAATATTTTTAAAATACAGACAAAAACCTGATTATCGGGGTCTAAATTCTCACAATTGATTAAACACCACCTTACTAACGAAAATAGGTGTTCTATTTATAGACAAATCGCCACTTAATTACATTTGCAAGCACGAACACAAAAAAAATGGAAAGCTGACACAGTACTGTGAGTGCTAGCTGGCCAAGAAGGCAGTGAGACTTCTGAAAGTCGATTCATCGCAAGGCAAAACAATTCCATTTTTGTTATCGAATCCATATTCCTCTGCAGATTCATCTAGCAATTTCTGGAAGATCGGGTTCTTCAGGTAAGATGTGGGGACGACGAACCTTTTCATTTCATCGCCCACATAAACCACAAAGTGCCCTTTCTGGCCTCTTCTTCTTCTTCTTCTTCTTCCTCCTTCATTTTCTGGGCTCAGAAGGGAGAGATTACAGGCTAAGCAATGCATTGGAGCTGGATAAGAAGTTATAGGCGTGCCAGATATTTATATACAGATCCAGCTGGGAGAGGACGTGAGCCCATTTCATCATCAAAGATATGCGACGTCGTATAGAAATGTGATTAACGTGGACTTCTGCATTTGCAGAGAGAGAGAGAGAGATGGAGGACTGTGAACTCCATTAATGTATTTGTTCTGGTTCAATGGCCTAAGTACTGCATGCGTTGTCCGTCTCTGTTGCACATGGGATTTGTGACCTGGCAACGAAATCTCTGCAAAGTGAAGACAAACCAGCCGAAAGAGCATCTAGCAATCGAGTTGATTTGAAAAATTGTCAGCTTTGTATCTCCACACGTTGCCGTAGTGTGAAACAAGAAACCAAGTTTGTGTTTTGGTTGATGTTTTGGTTTTTTAATTTGTAACAGAATATTTCAGTTTTGAAAGGTTTTGGTTCACTATTTTGGAGTTGTATTATTTTATATTAATTAAAAAAATTAGTTTAAATTAAAAAATAAAATTATTTAGAATTGTTGAATTTAATTTAAAAAAACACAATAAAATAATTTCTCTGAATAAAATTATGAATATTTATAATATTATGAGAATGTCATCATCAATCTCGGAAAATCATTATTTCTCTGATTGCTTTAAAATTTTAACATAATATATATAAATATATCAAGAGACTCCTCGTAAAATTTCATCTCAATCTAATGGTCGGATTAAAGATGTAATTGATATTGTAAAATTATTTATTATCTAAAAAAACTATTTGGTCGAAACGGAACAGACATAACAAAATCAGAACATTTCAGCTGGTATTTAACTGAAAATTCCAGAACAAGTCAAAATTTAAACCAAAATAAAAACAATACTATTTTATTTCATTTTTTTAATCGGTACAAAATATCTCAGCTGTTCTGGTAAAAGTAGAATGAAACTAACAACCCTCCAAGAAACCGATCCATTGCCCCTTTACTGTGCAGAAAGTTTTGGCAGCCACCTTCATCAGTTAACTCGATTTGATCCGTGTGTTTGAAAAATATTTTATGATAAATTCATAACCTTTCGTATATTTTTTACTTCGAAGTTGTTTGAGACAGTTTTTAGAATTATATTTCCAAAAAATTCATTTTTTTAAAATAAATATCTTTGGTATTTTTAGATCATTTTGATGTGCTGATGTCAAAAATGATTTTTAAAAAATAAAAAAAACATCATTTTCATATATTTCGGCACAAAAACATTTTGAAAAGCTACAACAACAGCTGTCCCAAACCCTTCATTTATGAACAATCGTGTTTCTTGTAGTAGAAAAGCAGTTAATTTTTACATTAGTGCTACAAATTTTAAAGATTTTGAAACTCTCTTCAGGGATGGTATCTTTCTGTGTTTATTTGAAGATGTGATTGAAATTATTTTTTAAAGTGTTTTTCATTTAGAAATGCATCAAAATAATATTTTTTATTTCTTAAAAATTATTTTTGACATCATCATACTAAAATGATATAAAAAAATACTATTTTTTTAATTTAAAATAAAACAAATTATTTTTTTTAAAATGCTTTCCAAATATATTCCAAAACACCCCATTATTCGTATCATTTAAATAGAGAGAAGTTGATATTGATAAGATATCTTGAATTTAATGAGGAATTGGAATATATATATATATATATATATATATATATATATATATAATATGCATGAGCTACTTCCTTCCAATCATTGTCATCATTGTACAAGCACATGTAGCTGAGGTTCAAGCTGTCAGGACTGATAATTGGCTCCATTTCTATAACATCTTTCTCTTACCTCGTGGATACAGCTGAGAAAGAAGAATGACGAAGACAACACTTGGTCATGATTTTCGTTAGCTTAGGGGAAGAAAAAGAAGTTTTCCAAATTAGGTTACTGGTTTTGTTTCCCATCTCGTGGATCCATTTCCTATAATTAATCAACATTCTTTGCAATCCCATTCATAATGAAAAAGAAAAAAGAAAATTGCTACAATTAATGGACATATTTTGCAAGCGATCCACTGCAATTATTATTATTATTATTATTATTAAACATAAAAAATATTATTTTAATACAAATTCAAATAAAAAAATATTTTCAGAAATATCCGAATAAACGGTCACCTGTGGTTAATACAGTGCAACTATCAACACTGCATAGACGCAGGGAGAGTGGGAGACAGGTGAGGAATAGAGTATGGGCCGAAGAGAGAGTTCATTCATATTTATCGTTTAGGGTTGGAAAGGACAAAATTTCTATCATTGAACCTGTACGTTCCCCCTGTATACATCTACCCTATAAACTTCTTCCGAAGAAGAAACAAAATGAAATTATTTAATTAATTAACACCATCTATGGGGCTCTATCCAGTTTTTGAGAGAGAAAAAAACTTGTCAGGAGATCGGAAGATCTGTTTTTCTGATTTCCTCCTTCTCTTTCACTCCTTTATTTATTTATTTATTTATTTTTAGGTGTCAGGGGTGGGATGATTGGGGGGAAGCAATCTTGAAAAAATCCAAGGTACTTATACCCTATTTTGCACTGGGAATTCAAGAGTATTTTTTTTAAAAAAAAAAACTTTATATATATATATATATATTAACTTGATTTATGTTAACAATATTTAAAAAAAACATCA
This sequence comes from Salix arbutifolia, assembly GCA_025169955.1. Lineage (NCBI taxonomy): Eukaryota > Viridiplantae > Streptophyta > Magnoliopsida > Malpighiales > Salicaceae > Salix > Salix arbutifolia. Next base: position 13,560,438 of record CM045920.1, read on the forward strand.
TTTTATACATTTATATAATTTTTTTAAAATAACGTCAGTTACATTCTCAAACAATCATTTAATAACAAAACTTCTTCGAATGGATAGGATAAATTGACTAATGATTTGTTCTTCAAATTGCTTCACTCTTCTTAGCCAGGAAATCCTAATGTCGATGGTTATATTATTGCAAAAGGTATTTTATATATATATATATATATATATATATATATATATATATATATAGTTTTGAAGACTCTAAGATGCTTAAGTAAATATATATGTATAGATAAAGTGCAATAATATTTAAAAGATTGATGCTCTGAAAAAATTATATATGCAATAAAGAGTGAAAATTATAAACTTTCACCTAAATAATAAAATAGATAAGGAGTCATTTTCTCCAGATAATATTAATGAGTGATCAATACTCATTACATGATATTAATAAAAAAACAAATATTTTTTTATATAATATTAAAGATGATGAAAATATGATGAACTCTTAGAAGTTTTTTATATACCTATAGGTGTAGGGACATGAATATTCTTGAAATTAAAATTTTATTTAAACAATCAAATCCTTATAGCCTAACATGGAGCCCAAAAGGAAATAATTTAGCTTGATAAAATGATTTTATACAAAAGTTCTAACATGATGACAATAGATAATAAGAGCGATTTTACTCATAAATAAAAGTAATTTAAACTTAAATATTTTGAAATACAAACTTAAGATAATAATAATAAAAAATTAATTTAATATAAAAAATTAATTTTGAAATACAAATTAAAGATAATAAGAGAGACTTAGGGCTTGTTTGGCACAGTTGTTGCTGTTGTGGTTGAGGTTGAAAAAAAACAGGTTTATGAAAAGCGCTTTTTTTAGCTGTGGTTCGTAACTGAAATTTGTGTTTGGTTAAAACTGTGGTTGATATTGAGTTTAATGAAAAGCAGTTTTGTGTGTTTGGTTACCATGCTTTTCATATTGCTGTCAACTTGTGAAATTAATTATACACACACATGTATACACACACACACACACATACACACACATATGTACACATATATAAATATTTTGTTGGAATAATTTTGTATATTTATTTCAAAATAATTGAAAAAATCAAACTACTTGCAATTCCATCACGAACTAATCCATACGTGAACGCGTTTGCGATTACTGACTATTTGATCGAGGAACAACATCTAATAAAATATCTTCAGGAATAAAATTAAGATTGTGATCATATTTAACAAAAATAATATCACATTGTGATCATCTTCTAATAAATTAAATAATAACGTTTTGCAAATTAAAAAAAATATTTTATTTTATCATTAATATTTTATACGATTTATTCTGTTTTATTACTATTATTTAAAATAAAAATGAAAAACCATGAGATGGATGAAAATGATCATTATCCTTGTCTCCTTGTCCTTCTGTGTTCTCCTCAAATCCCTTTTCACCCGTCTCAAGCCCACTAGCAGGCACAACCTTCCTCCTGGTCCTAGTGCCATTCCCATTATTAGTTGGAATCACGCTTCCTTGCTCAAGTATATGTATACTGGGTCACTGAAGTTTTAACACTACTGTATTTTGTACAGGTGAGAGTTATGACAAGGAAAATCTGTGAGCCACTTGAAGAGGACTCTTTCCGGCCAATTCTCCACCATTACGATGGCCCTAAGTTTCGCCTCGAACTCAACATACCAGAGGTAATTTGATCCCGACTTGGTGTCTATTACGCCGCAATCTCACTTCTGAAATCCTCCATCCATTGCGTATACGATTCTGTTTTGTTGGAGTGTTTATTCATCTTCTTTTTGTTGCTAAGAAAGAAAGAACCAGTGGTAATCAATGATGGATTTGCTTGCTTCTCTCTCTCTCTCTCTCTCTGGTGAAATTAGGATGTAAAACAGAGGTAGAGTGTGCCGCAGATGCAAAAGCAACTCTCAGTTGCTTTTGCAACTGCGGCTGAAATTTTAATTTATTGGTGGGGCCCACCATATAATTTCACCTTCCTGTTTGGTAAATATACGTTTGGCTCTGCGGTGAGCCTCGACCGCATGTCGCAACGCAGAGCCAAACACTCACTTATTTAGCATCACTGATAAATCTGAAGGTAGTGGGATTTTGACCGATTGCATGTGTATTGTTCATTCTTTTATATATTATTCTATAGGGATTGTGTAGATTTTTTTTTTAAAAAAAAATTACCTTCATTTTTTTATTTTTTTAGTGATTTTATTCTAACTGAAGACTGATAATTTTTTTTTTGAAATAATCATGTGATTGAGATAAAAGGAACTAGAATGAAAAAGATATCAAACATGAGTGGCGTGTCATAAATTTCAAAATAAATACATTTTGATTCTCAAACTTAGAAATCATCCAAATCATTTAATTTTGATACCTCAATATTTTTCAAATTTAATTTTGATGTAAAAATTTTTATTTTATTATTTTGTAGTTCTTGGTTGAGAGAGGTCACTAAATTCTAGTGGTAGAGATGAATATATTATTAACACCAGTTTATACCAAGCCTGGAGTGATGATTTTTTTGTTAAGTGTTTAATTTTTGAAGAAGTTTTTTCTTATTCATTTGTAATATTATTTTAATCTTTTATATTGATGAGCTATATTTTTTTAAAATAAAAAATGTTTATTTTTATATAATATTTGGTAATATATGTATTTATGCATAATATTTTTATTTTATTCATTCAATTGAATGTATTTATATATTTCTATTATCATTTCATTTAATAAAAAAATAAAGCAAATTGCCTATACTATAAACAATGTGACTCTTTTATTGTAGATCATCCCTAGTTCATCCTCTTACAATTAATTATGGATTGTAATGGTGTATTTTTAATAAATTTTATTTTAGTCCTTAAACATTTTCTTTGTGCAATCAAGCCCATTTAAGCACCTAATTAAAGATCATTTTGTATCTAGGTTGATTTTGGGTTTTGGTGTGGACCGTTTTGTTATTAAAGATCATGGATTTGTTTGACAAGGTTTTTAGTGTGTTTTAGATTTAAAAAAAAGAAGTTAAAATGAGTTTCTAGAAGAAAAAAGCAGTAACCTTATTTTTGCTAGGCCCACAACGCCTCGCCTTATTCTTTTTATTTTTTATATAAATTGCAGCTTTTTTTATATATATTTTTTAAAAATAATTTTATCATTTATTGTTTTACCCAATAATCCTTTTATGTAATTTTTTTGGCTTATTTATCCTTTTTTGAAATATCGATTACTTTTTATTATGTCGAGTGAGTTTGATTTTCTTATGAGATTCGTATGGTTCATTTATAATTCTTTTTATATTTTTTATATATTAAATTTATTTTTAAAATATTAAAACACTTATTTATCTTGGAATATTTTTAATATGTGTAGTCTTAAATATTGCAATATTAAATATGTTTGCCTACAATCATCTCTCAATTTTTCTTTTTTCTTTTTATTGTTAACGACTTATTTATTTACATAATATTTATTGGTTTATTTGATTACACAGTTACATGAGCTCTTTAATTTATCCTTTGAATTTTCTTAGAAAATAACCTACATAGATAAGATTTTTAAAAATGATAAATTTATGACCTGTTATATCGGGTAGGTAAAACACTACCAGGATTAACTGTTTTACCGACAAATTTTATTTCTGGTATTGTAATGTAATTTCCATCGGTAATGTGTATTTACAAATAGAATTACCAACTAAACATTTCTATTGGTAACATCATCGATCTTTCTGTCAGAAACAATGTTATTTCATCATATATCATAAGTTTTTGAATCTCACTATAATTTTCTCGGTGTTTATCATCACTAGTTACCGATAAAACCCTTCTGCCGGTAAAATACCGAGGAAAATACTTATCGGTAAACATTCTAATAATAATATTATTAGCTAACTACCAACTAAATATTTTAATCGATAATTCCGTATAAATTAGCCAATTTTCGCAGTGAAATAGCTAGTTAACTTCTATACCAAAACACCTTAGAATCTTGTGGAGTGACACCGGTAAAGCTCTTATTTCTTTTTTTCTTTCAATTTAGCTCCATTTTGTTTTCTATTTCCCTTCTTTTATTTTAATTTCATTCTCATATTTTTTCAGGTAACTTCCAGAAAGTTTAATTTTAAACTCGTGATAGGAAAGTAGGTAGGTCAAGATCTTTTTCCTATCAATTTAATTTTTTTTCTCAGTTTCATTTTTTTAATAATTTAAAATTTAAATTGAGATGGTAAAGTGATGATTAGTGTGGATTTTTTACCTACATATATATGGCTATCATAGAAGTTTGACGACCAGGGCAAGAAATAAGAACATGGAATGGTTGAAATGGCTCTGTTGCAATGGATTCTGGGATATATATATATATATATATATGCGTGCACGCACTTTTGAGTTTGAGATAATTATTGAAGATTTATATGGTCGTTAATTTTAGAATTTATGAGATTAATTGAGTTGCATATAAGCTAATTTGGATACCCATATTAATAAAAAAAATAAAAAATCTATATTTATGGATAAATAAATAAATTACCAACTTGCTTATTTACGGCATAAAAAACATCTATATAGTTGTGACCAGCTTGCTTGGTTGCTGCGAGATGACATCTGAATCAAGCTTCGCCTTCTGATTTCTATAAATTAATTTGTTGAACCGGTGGACTGGTTGGTAATAATTAATTATGTAATAATTGTTATATTACCATCATTATCATTATTATAACAACTAAAATTATTATTATCATTACTGCCCAAAACATTTAAATCATTAAACAGCCATAAAGAATAAAAAAACAAAACATTTTTACAAAAAAGCAAGCATGAAAATAATAATAAAAACAATTACTAAATTATCATTATTATTGCGCAAACAAAGAAACTATAAAATTATCTTGAAGAATAAAAAAAAGAGCAAACAAAAACAACATCAAAAAAAGAAAAAAACTAAAATAAATATTATGAGCATAAAAAAAATCATTAGATTCAAAAAACAGATAAAAATAAAAAAAGAACAAAGGGAAAAAGGGAAGACGTATTAATTCTAAAATGATCACCAACATAAATTAAAATTTCAGAACTGAAACGAATAAAAATAAAACCCCAACAAAAAATAAAGCAACAAAATTAAAAACAAAAACTAAAAGCATAGATGCATAAATACATACAAAAAATAAATATTATCCAAGAAGGATTGAAAAAAAAAATGAATTAATACTAAATAAAAAAATTTAAAAGAATAAGGGTTGAAATAAAAAATAAAATATATAATTAATTCCAATCAAAGGACAAAACTACAACAAATCAAAACATTGAGATCGAAAAAATTAAAGGGATTTAAAAAAAAATAGTAGAGTATTTTAAAAAAAAATCAAAAGAATAAGGACCGTAATGAAAATTAACATATATGACCAATTTCAATTGAAAGACACAATTGAAACAAATTAAACCTGAAAACCAAAACAATTAAATGCACAAAAAAACCATAAATCAAAAGAATAAGAGCTAAAATAAAAAAACAATATATATGATCAATTTCAATTGAAGGGTATAATTGAATAAGATCAAAATTTCTATTGAAAAAATCAGGAAGAAAAACAAATCAAAAGACTAGGGAATGAAATGAAACAATGATAAATATAAAGGACCAAAATGCATCTTACCACTACAAGAGAGAGAAAAGGGGGGGGGGGGGGGGATCGTCCATCGACGATCCTTTGACTGCCTTACAATGACGCACACCGTCAAGAGAAAGAGGACATGACAGCGCACTCAGAGACACGACGACCAAATGTTTTACACCACTAATACACACGATACGCCCCACCTGAATGGAACGTACGCAAAAATTGACGGCACGTCAAAACGACGTGCTTGCAATATGTCTGATTTTTTTTTAAAATACATAATTACCTAAACACCCATGAACCTAGCAATAACCATGAAAAAACTGGACATGAAAGCACGACCATGCCATGAGTGCTAGGCCTTTGTTTTGTTATTTCTGAGGGTATTTACGTGACAGTTTTACTGTGCACAAAATATGAGAAACCTAAATTACTCTTGCTTCCAGCCCCCTACTTGTGTCCCACCCAAGGACAAAAATGATATTTCACTGTTCAATATCAGATAAAAAATAAAAAATACTCCTAACCAGCCCTCGTCCTTTTGTGAGTTCCCAATGATAAATCAATAGTTTCATTGTGCAAATAAATATGGAAAAGATTAGAACATGTCCAAATAATCTGCAAATATCACATAAGTCCCTTGTAAATGACCAAAATACCGTCAATTCCGAGTGTTAATTTTTGTGGTATGAGAGGCAAAAAGATAATTTCACTATTGAAATCCACAGTTATCTATGTTTAGAGATATAGTGAAACATCGATGCCCTTTATATATATATATATATATATATATATATATATGAAAGTGATTTTTTTTTTTTGCATAATTGAAATATGAAAGTGAAGATTTTTTCCCACCCCCCTATTTTCCTTTCTCCCCAATTCCACGTCAATTTTATCTTCGTACTTTTTCTTAACATTCATTATAGTTATCTTTTAATTAACTTGGTCAATTGGCTCATGCTGAGGTAGCTTCCAAATAGTTTAATTTTAAACTTTGGTTAGGCAAATAGTCAGAATTGAGAGGTTCTTTTTCTTTTTTGTTTTAGTATATGTTGTCTTTGAATTGACCATTTTCTAAGGTATATCATATCAAATAGTTTTTAGTGTTCTACATATTTTTTGTTATGTTAAAAAAAAATATTGATCCGCCTCAAAATATAGAAATTGGGTAAAAGAATTAAGATCAGTTTAAAAATCTCAAAGTTTTTGGAAAGAAAAGGAGAATTAGATTAATTTTTTTATTTATTTATAAAAAATTCAATTAGCGGTGTAAAATATCAAACTCATATTTTTTCAAAGTACAAAATAAGAAAATAACACAAAGTTATTTGTTTTGTATAAAATATTTTAAATAATATCTCTCGATAAAATATTTTATTTGAAATGTATTTTATAATAAGATGACACTATCATAGCAATGTAATGATAATAACAACAATATTATTAGTGAAAATGATGATGATACCAACATTGGAGTATGTAGAGGGATGACAATGAAAATGAAAATGAAAATTGTGGTTGGTTGGTGATGATTAAATTGCCTGTTAGTTTAATAAATTATTTTATAAGATTTTATGAGCTAAAAATATTTATTTAAAAAATATTATGTTGATATATTTTTATTAATTATCTAATAAAGTATTTTAAGGAGGATAAACATAAAAAAAACAAAACATTTTCATGTAAATTATTTTTAACAAAACCAAATTTGCAGTCTCTCAAATTAGCCATCAGAATTGAAAATTTAAGAACAACCGAAAGAGTAGAATGAAAGTAAAAAAAACAGAGAGGACTTGACTTAGACTAGATCCATACCAATTAATCAGGTGTTAACTGCACTCTGATTAATGTTAGTATATTTTCAACTCTCATTCTCTCCTGTCTTCACGAACAGATGTATTAAATCCAGAAGAAACTGCTGATCTAAAAAAAATCTGAAAAAAGGATCCCATTTTAAGTCAAAAACTCCAACAATCTTCTCTTTCTCTCCATAGAGAAAGAGAAGTTAGACCCAGTTGAAAATTCTGTTTAATCATGCAATTAAAACCCCTCAACACTTACACAATCACACTAATGCTGTTCCTTACAGTCATAATCCTTTTTTTCTCAGGTTTTCTTGAATTCCCATCCATAACAACCTCAATTACCTCGCCTATTAAAGATTCAAACTTTTCTGTCAAAACAACACCAGATCCTTTCAGTGATCTGTTCGTTGCTTTCAGGAAATGGGATTCTCAAGTGGGTTGTATGCAGTTTAGAGAGAAACACAAGAATTTGAGGTCAAATGGGTCTGCGTCCTTGCAAGTTGTTGATGGTGATGCGGGGTGTAATGAGTTGAAAATGGAGCATGTTAGTGTTTTGGTTAAAGGGTGGACTTGGATTCCTGGCAATTTGGATAATTTATATTCTTGTCGTTGTGGGTTGAGTTGTTTGTGGACGAAGTCTTCTGTTCTTTCTGACAAGCCCGATGCCTTGTTGTTTGAAACAACTACTCCTCCACTTCAGGTATTTTGTTTTGACACAAAATTTGTTTGTTTGGAGATTTTCAGTTTATTGGAATTTAAACAATAAAAACATGTATATGTTGTTAGAAACCTGTGGTGTAAACTTTTAGATAGACGCCTTTTTATTATTATTGCTTAAATGATATCATAAAATTATGTTTCTAATAATCAAGTTATGATAGGTGAGCATCAAATAGGTAGAATACGGTAATTAGTGAATGCGATCTTGTAGTGTTTAGAAATGTGGTTTTGTGCTCAAAATGTGAGGTAATCATTTTTTTTTTGGTTTAAATATCTGTGCTCTCCGTTTACTGGTAGCTGATTTCTTTGATACAGTGATAGGATTTGAGGTTGAACCTAAGATTCCTACATTGCCTATTGGAAATGGTTTTTGGATCAAAACATGGAACTGATGTTAGAGGATTCACTAGATAGACAGATTTGCAGCAAAATGTTTGGACCAATTTTATTGTTAATAATGTCTTTCTGAGTCCATTAATCTACAGATTGTACACAGTATGATTGACATTTGGGAACACTGTTCTCCACATCAATATTTGTGTCCATGTTTCTAGCTTATGTAATATTTAGGGGGTCTATTCTATAGTTTGTTTGATTTGGATTGCGTCTCATAGATTGAGGAGGAAGAATGTAAGTCTCTGCTTTGGAACATTTTAGGGGGATGTTATCAATATCAAATGATTCAAACTGTGGACATCTATAGGCTCAGAAAAAAACACTTGGACCGAGTGCCTTATCTATAAGAATGCAATGCTCATATCTAACAATGGGAATTTTGATGTGAGAAAATCTTTAGATAGTTTTGTTGAAAGGTAAAGATAAACAGGAGAAGATTGGTTTCCTTGAGAGATATTTGGAACACCAAAGTTCTCTTTGATGCCTTTTTTTCACTCAGGTGGCTGCTTGGTATATTTTTACCAGTCATAAACTTCATCAGTGGGGAAAAGTATGATAAAAAAAACCAATGGGGAAGGTGATGCATACGAGTTAGCCTTGCAAGGAAATAGCTGAGTAGGTGTTTGGCCCTGCTTTGTGGCTATGATTAGCTTCAGTGTTTGGTGAATACCTTTTTGGCATCCCAAAACCATCTTTATTATTATTATTATTATTATATTCCAAAAATTGTAGAGAGCTGATTTTAGAAAAAAAGATCCTGAATCTGACACTCACCTGTTCCTTCTCTGATTCCAGTCTTGAACTTTGTGGTAGTAGATATATGAAGCTATGTGTCACTTAGGTCAAATTTCATGAAGCACAAATAAATTCTTTGAGAGCTGCAGGCTTTTGAAGATGAAAATGGGAGTTCTGGGGTTATACTTCATTAGGTATTTGTTGGCTGTCATGGAAGGCGCAGGCAAAAGCCATCCTTTTATTACAGTTTAGGTTAAATTCCAAATTGAGCAAATTCTGCTGTATACCATATGCTGCACAGAAGAACTATTTAGGCGAATTGGCAAGCATCAGTACTGCAGCTGGCAGTGCTCTGGATCCCAGAATTTTGACATCTTTGTATATGACATGTGGTCATTATTATTATTTCTGTGGTTAACAATGACAAAGAGATGATCACCCTGCTTCAGCTTTTTAACTTGTCATGAGATGTTAGATCCTCTCTGGTTGTTTGCTCAGTTAGCCTGGTTATATTTTTTCTTGTAATTTGTGCATCCCTATTTTGTTCAATTGTTTTTTTTAGCCCACTTCAAATTGGCCATTTTTATTGTGTTTGTTAGAGGCACAATGGGGATCCCCTTCGTGTTTACATGGATCTTGAGGCTGGTAGGAAACGCACTGGTCGTGAGGATTTGTTTATCAGCTATCATGCAGAAGATGATGTTCAGTCAACATATGCTGGTGCACTCTTTCATAATGGTCGAAATTATCACGTGTCTCGTCGTAAGGACAATGTAAGTGCTGGGCTTATGCTCATCCCCTTTTCTGTTCTTTTTGCTAGATAGCTTTTAGTTTTTCAGTTTCCATTGAAATTATGTTATTGCCAGTAAAGAAAATAGTGGTTGATTTCATTATTTTTTTTCTTCCAAGGATACACTTGTTTATTGGTCTTCATCACGCTGTCTTGCTGATAGAAACCAGCTTGCTAGTAGCCTACTCAGCTTGCTGCCTCACCATTCCTTTGGCAAGTGCTTGAACAATGTTGGTGGCCTAGACATGGCCCTTTCTTTCTATCCTGAGTGTGCCAATGATGCCAGTCTGAAGCCAAAATGGTGGGATCATCTACATTGTGCCATGTCTCATTATAAGTTTGTTCTTGCCATCGAAAACACCTGGACAGAGAGTTACGTGACCGAAAAGCTATTTTATGCCTTAGACTCTGGTTCAGTTCCAATTTACTTTGGCGCACCCAATGTTTTGGAATTTGTTCCTCCACATTCAATAATAGATGGGAATAAATTTAAGTCCATGGAGGAATTGGCTTCTTATGTCAAGAACATAGCTAATGACCCTGTAGCCTATGCTGAATACCATGCATGGAGAAGATGTGGTGTATTGGGTAATTATGGAAAGACTCGGGCAGCAAGCCTTGACACGCTGCCGTGCCGATTATGTGAGGCTGTTAGCAGGAAAGGAGGGAGAAACGCTAGAGCTTAGGGGAATTCTGTTAGTTTTGATCTCTTTTGGATTGCTTTTGCCAACTGTCATAGTGAATCCAAGATTTTGCTACTCCAATGGATGGATTGGTATTGATGTACACAAGCAAGACTGTCGTTTGTAGAAAGCAGGAATACACGATAGCGTATATATACAATGGGGTGAGTCCATTATCATTTTCCACTATGAATTTGTCTGGTTTAAGAGGTATGATTTGTATTTAGTTTGATTGATGGATCTCGTAGATTACATAGAACAAGACTTTTCATCTGTAGTTTCTGGCTTACCCCATACAAAATGTTGACCTTAACACCAGCTCATTTAGAAAAACTTGTCCTATTATTTTCTTCTTTTCTCTCTGTTTTCCTGTTGCAAAACATATTTGACATAGTTTCTTTTATCAACAGAAGTACTTGTTTATTTGGTACCAGATTGAGATTTTTTCTAAACCTGAACCCAGATACAGAAAGCATATATGTGATCATAACTTCACAACCCAGCAAATGAGTTGTGTTTTGTCCCCTGTAGTGGTTTATGTGTTTGTTTGGTTGGATTTTATCGCTGCGCTTTGTGGTGCCAGTTAAATTTTCTGGCCGATGCATTGATGTGGTGTATTGGTAAAACTTGCTCGGAATAAGTGCAGAGTGTGGTTGGAGTTGTTTTTGAAAATGTTTTTCGTTCAAAAATACATTAAAATTATGTTTTTTTTTAAATTATTTCTGATATCAGCACATTAAAATGATCTAAAAACACCAAATTTTGTTAATTTAAACTTAAAAATAATAAAAAAAAAAAATTTCAATTTTTTGAAAAGCACTTTTGAAAACCTAAACTGTAAGAAATCATTCAACATGTGTTAGCTCCAAGTTCTGTGCTTTTTACTTATTTTCTGTGACAGAAGCTTATACCTTACTGCCAAACCAAGCACTTCACAATGGATGAAATTGATTGTTTTAATGGACCTCATTGCTGTAATTGGTTAGAATAATCGGCTCATGTTATATAATTTGGTTTACACAGATCAATTTCGCATGGATTAAAAAAAAAACTAAAGAAAATGATCAATTCCCCCCATTTGGTGAAGAAGAAGCCTTTCAAACATCAGGTCTCACAGAGTCCTCACTGTCTTCTTTATGAAATTTCCACACAGAAGCCATTATTCCCATTGAAGCTGATGATTTAACCTTCCTGAACCGATGAACCTGAACTGTCACCAGCCATGATCATCATCAACCCAACCCTTGATAATTTAAAAAAAAAGCTTCAAATTCTTACAGTTTCTGTTATCTTTTCCTGAACGATTCTCCAAGGAAACATGTTTAAAATTTAAAAACAAGAAAGTGTCTCACTTTTTGTCTGGGCTTGCTCCTTTGGATCTTCACAGTCTTTAATTCTTCAGGTCTGTTTTTCAGGTATTCCTTCAACTGCTCATCATTCATAGCATCAATCATTTCAGTCTGTCATGGGAAAAAAAGGGGATTTTTTCAAGAAATAATTACAATGCTGAAGTTTTTATTTTCTGGAAAAAAGAAATCATAAAACGAATCAGAAGTTGAAAAAAACACACTCAAGTGTTAATAGAATATATATATATATGTATATATATATATAAAAGGTTAAATGATTTGTACCCATGATCTAAGATCTTCGATATCTTTTACCAGGGCCTCTTCTTCTTTGTCAGCAACATCTTTTTTCTGTTTCCATGAAATAACCGCAGGCTCCATAGCTTTCTTCTTCCCATCTTTCACAGTAGACATTTACAGGAAATCAATGCAGATAAACCCAACTGGTAAATTCACTGAAATTTGGACATGCAAATATAGCAGGGATATCCCAATGAAGTAACGGTTGCCCATATTTTACTCGGTTCACCATGATACGTTATGGAAAAGAAAGAACGCAAAAAAATAAAAAGAGGGTTGATGCATGAAATATAGGGCTAAAGCATGAAGCTGGTAAAAAATTATCTTCTCTAAAAAATTAAGTTAGTAAGAGATTCTAGAATATGATTTATATTATTCTCTAATACACTATCTTAAGTAAAAACCCTTTGAACTTGGATGATCCACATTTACTTATATTTGATTTTTATCAAATAGAATAAAGATGATAAGATTTAAACTCGTGATCGCTGGGTCAACAAGACTTTGATACTATATTAAGAAATTATCTTAACTAAAAAATTAAACTACTTAATAAGATTTCAAAATATAATTTATATTAAAAAATCATCTTAACTAAAAAATTAAATTATTAAATTAAATTTTAGAATATAATTTATATTATTTTTTAATATTCTCGTCTGTTAAGCGGGCTTGAATTGATTGCATGATATGCATCGTCAGATCAGTGACATTCGTTTACAAGATCAAGATTCTATGTCGGCTTTTAATGGATATACCGACAAATTCCTAGCATGCTTTCATCAAATAATTTTATTAAAAATGTAAAAAACAAACAAATGGTAGTTTGTTTGTTTTTTAAGGAAAGATGTTTATTTGCAAGAAACTTAAGGTGATTCTAATATTAGTCCGTATTGAGAAATATTAAAAACTTTTTTATTATTTATATAATGTTTCTTAGATGAAAATATATATTTCTATTAGTAGCATGTCTTTTGAATCAAAATTTAAGGCAGTTAAAATAAATGTTTATTAAAAATCGAATTATTTAAATTAAGAAGGAGAAAATATCTCTTCAATAAAACCTCCTTTCTTTATTTATGTATTTATTTTTTATCTTAAGAAAATATATTTGATTATTTTATTTTATTGTATCTTAAAAAACTTTATTTCAACTTGTTCTCACATGTAAATAGTCTAAAAATCTCATTAAGTTGTCTTTTAACTCAAAAGACTCATCAAAACAAATTTAGCTTTATTTATTTTATAATATTCTGTATAAGACGTGGAGCAATCAATTTTATTTATATTCCCATTATTTATTTATTTATTATCTGAAATACTTCTCGGTTAAATTACAACGTAGATGAATTAACTTCAGTCAATAAAATTATCATTTTCTTAAAAAGTATTTAGTGAAAAATATTAAATTAATATATATTTTGTTTATTATTACAACGTAGATGGATTAACCTCAGTCAATAAAATAATATATATATTTTTAAAAATATTTAGTATGAAAAAAAATTAAATTAATATATTTTTTTATAATTTTAATATACTATATCAAAATTAATTAAATTCTAGAAAACTTATTTTAATATATATATATATATATATTTAAAAATAAAAAGTTATTTTAACAAAATATCAAACACATTCTTAATTAATTAAATACAATATTGCAGTAAACTTTTTCCAAAACATTTTAAAATTCATAATAATTAAAATAATATAGCAGCTAGTGTAAATGTAAATATCTAAAAAAAGTAAGAGAAAATAAAAAACCCAAACCAAACTAGTCTCTTTCTTAATTTTACCAAAACAACTTTATCTTGACAAATTCCAACAAAAAAAACAAAAACAGAGTGAGTTTGAAGCCGATCACCATCATCACCCATCCGTCGAAGGAAATGAAGACGAGGCAATCACCTTTGATCCTTCTCGTAACTACACCTCTTCTATTGTTATTATTATCCATAATCTCCTCAGCAGAATCAACAACTCCACCTGAGAAAATAAATACTGTGTTAGAGCTTGATGATTCAAATTTCGATTCAACTATTTCCACCTACGATTATGTCTTCGTCGACTTCTACGCCCCTTGGTGCGGCCACTGCAAGCGTCTCGCTCCCGAGGTATCTATCTCTTCCTCTGTATTCTTCTTCTTCATCATCAAAGCTTTGCTAGATAATATTTTGAATTGATCTCACTTTTTTATGTCTTAAGTTTTGCTCAAGCTGATTTTTTATTAATTCGTTAATTTAGGTCGAGCAGTTTTGATTTATGGATACTGATCAAATTGAAGAAATCTAGGGTTTCATTTCCTAGTAATTGGCGACGTTGCTTGTGTATTTTGTTATTTTCAACTTGTATTAAACTTTGGCATTGCGATATATTATTTAATTAGTTTAATTGTTTTTGTTTCAGTTAGATGTGGCTGCTCCTATTCTTGCTGAATTGAAGAAACCTATAGTCATAGCCAAAGTGAATGCTGATAAGTATACTCGTCTTGCAAGGAAACATGAAGTCGAGTATGTATCATTCACTACTTTGTATTTATATGATACTGTGCGCGTTTAGATAATGAGTTTGTGTTGCCAATTTTTGTATAGCATCATTATGTTTAACCACTACTTGTCTTTACTTTGATTGATGCAGTGGGTTTCCGACCCTCAAGATTTATATGCATGGCGTTCCATCAGATTATTATGGACCAAGGAAAGCAGAGTTACTTGTTCGTTTTCTGAGGAAATTTGTTGCTCCTGATGTTACTATCCTTAATTCAGACTCTGCTATAAGGGAGTTTGTTGAAGAAGCCGGGACACATTTTCCTATATTTATAGGTTTTGGTTTAAATGAGACTGTGATGTCGAATCTAGCCATAAAGTATAAGAAGAAGGCTTGGTTTTCTGTAGCAAGTGATTTTTCAGATGATGTCATGGAACATTATGATTTTGACAAGATTCCAACTCTGGTATCTATTCATCCAAGTTTCAATGATCATACCGTCTCTTATGGGCCCTTTGAAGGTTTGTTTTCATCTTATTACCTATGAATTAGTGTTAAGTTTATGTATTTCCTTTCCAGTTGTTATTTTCAGTTTCACTAAGAATTTCAACTGTTAGTGTTTGCTTATTTGATGATAGCCTGATATATATATCTCATGTTCTTGACTATCTGGTACTTGTGTCTAGATACCATCAGTTTCAAAGAATGGAATTAATAATAAAAAATACTTCTGTCTATCATAATAAAAGGAAGAATACTGTTATTTCTGTGCGCTTCATTTGCGTTTGTACTGTCTTTGCTTTGAGCACCATTTCAATGGTGGAATTTGCATAATATATGCTGGATGAAATTGAGATAATCATAGGGTTACAAATTTGTTGCTGTATTACATATAAAGATTGGTATATCATTTAATAGTTTCAAATTTGGGTAGATGCATCATGTGTGTGCAGACAAGGATGTTTGAGTGAGAAATGCTACCTGACTGATAATTTGCAATAATAGAAATTTGTCATTGCACGGTGTATATATATACATCGCAAACAGGGAGCATGTCCTCACTGAGAACTCAAAACGTAGAATACTGAATTTTTGCTTGGAAATTTGTGTGTTGGAGAACTACTCATTCTGAGTTTAGGTCAAATATTACCCTGGTCAATTGAGTTGCTCATTTATCACTCTCAACGGAGCTTAATGTGGTATATTTTAAATACCCATAGGGTACCGCAAAGAAGTCTGATTGATGGAACCTAGACAAGCAGGTGCTTGCATGTTCAGATTCTTGCTCAATTATCATCTTGCAATTTTCCTCGTCTATTTCTTTCTTAGTTTCTTTCATGATTGATCACTTATTCTTTGCTGCATTACATAATTACAAGCTGTTCTTACCTTTCTATTAAACCTGCAGAGGAATTTTTGGAGGAATTCATAACACAAAATCTTCTACCTTTGGCTGTGCCCATAAACCACGAAACATTGAAGGCACTGAAAGATGATCACAGGAAAATCGTCTTGACCATCCTGGAGGATGATTCTGAAGAGAAATCACAAAAGTTGATCAAAATATTGAAGGCTGCTGCATCTGCAAATCGTGATTTGGTATTTGGTTATGTTGGGGTCAAACAATGGGAAGAATTTACTGAGACATTCGGTGCCAATAAGGAGACAAAACTACCAAAAATGATTGTCTGGGATGGAGATGAGGAGTATCATTCAGTAAGTATAGCTGCTGCAATACCATTAGTCAAATATCATATTTCAAAGCTCTTGGAACTTCTAATCTCCATTAATTAGTTTCGTAGTTTACTGGCGTTCTTTTACGTATATAATACAGCATGAGGAGAAGCAATACACGCACTAATTTATTTTTAATGCTGTAGGTTATTGGTTCAGAAAGCATTGAAGAGGAGGACCAGGGGTCTCAAATCTCACAATTCCTTGCAGGATATAGGGAAGGAAGAACGGAGCGGAATAGAGTTAGTGGTCCAACGCTGATGGGCTATATTAATTCGCTGATTGGAGTTAAAACTGTGTACATAATTGTGTTTTTGGTGGCTATGCTGATGTTCTTCCAACATATTACCAAAGAGGAACCTCTAAGGGTCGGTACTCGCGACCAAGCTGAACATGCAACAAGCTCTGAAGCTGAAAGCTCGGATTATAGACCTGGAGATAAGCAGGAGTAGATTCAGTCATTTACTCGAGGATACTGTAAGTGCTAGGATGAATCAAAAGACGGTTATACAGTAAGAAAGCAACGGCAAACTTCCAAGTTATTCTGAATTTCTTAGCTTTGATAGAGAATGATCTATTCCTTGAATTCTGATGTGCTTAAATAAGACCTATCTTGAGTACTAATGTTCATCAGCTTTTGCACACGTTTGTAAATTCGATGACTTTGTTTTAGGTATAAACTATTTTCGTATATTTTTCTCCATGATAATTTTTCCAATTGACACACTGGCTCCTGACACAAAATAGGAATGTCAAAACCCTGGTACATATCTGGTTGTGGGTGGTTTTTGGGTCGGTAGTGTCTTGTGCCGGAAACTGGTTTAAACCATGCTTGTCAATTCCGTTCCGTTCCGGCTGGAACGGTCGGAACGTTCCGTGCCGTTAAAAAAACCGAGACGAAACGGCGTCGTTTTTGTCTCGGTTTTCATTCCAGTCCGTTCTGGAAATTCCGGCCAAATTCCGGCCGGAACGTCTCGGTACCGTTCCGGGTGTGCCGTTTCGGCCTTAAAATCCTCTTTATTTTGATTAACTTGTGATTTTTTTTTTCTAATTTTGAGATTATGTTTGTTTGACTTTGTGTTTATATTGTATAATTTAAAGTTAATTTATCTTGAATTTTAATTATGCTTGTTAAATTAATATTTTAATTTTGTATATATATATATATATATATATAATTAATTATATATGAACAGTACAACCCCGAAACGCTTCGAAACCAAAACGTTCCGTTCCAATAGAAAAACCGGAACGGTATTGACAATCTTGGTTTAAACAAATCAGTTTTGGCTCAATTTAGGTCGGTTTGGTTTAATAGGTTTCAAAAGCATTAAATGAAAACCATCTCATGAACCATTTTTTGGTTTTCAAATTGTCCCCCCCCCCCATTTAGTTTTTATATTATTTTTTTGTTTTCTTTGTTTAATCTATTCTTTGATTTTTTTCTCAACCTTGAAAAAACCATTCGGGTTCTACATTGGTTTTTGATAATATTAGAGTTATTTGTATATCTAACTAGCTTGATTCTCGCCATATAGGGCAAGATGAAACATTTTTTTTTCTTAACAGAAAAGGGTACGAGTGTTAATATATTTTTATCATCAAGAAAAAATTTAATTGTAAATTTTATATTTATGTGTATTTAATAAAATAAATTAAAAATTATATGTGCTAGTAAATGATGATGGGGTGTTTGGAAGAGCTTTTCATAAGTGCTTTTGAATTATTTTATTTTATTTTAAATTAATTTTTTTTGGTGTTTTTAAATAATTTTGATGTGCTAATATCAAAAATAATTTTTAAAAAATAAAAAATATATCATTTTGACGTGTTTCTAAACAAAAAACACTTTCAAAAGCAACCGCAACCACACTTCCAAACAGGCACAAAATGTTGTTTCCAATAAAAAAAATGAGTTGAGAAGCTAAAATAAATTAATATGTTATTTCTTAGAAAAAAAGGTTGAATATTTGTTTCAATTTGAAATTAAGTTTATAAAGTTTTGATTGGTTTTAATCAATAAAATAAAATTTTATTTTGCTAAATCAAGTATTAACTCAATGTTAAAACTTATTTTTATCATTGTGAGAGCTCCATATAAAGCCAACCAAAACAAAACAAGAAACACAATACTAAATCAATTCAATATAAAGGAATAAATTGAAAATAAAAATAAAAGTGACAAAAAATATTAAAACAGAAAAAAGGAAGAAGAAAGTATTGTGGGTACCAAAATGAATTGTGTTTCTCTCCTAAGTTGTAAAGCCAACCAAAACAAAACATGAAACACAATTTTGCAAAAGATGAAACCCAATTCATTGTAGTTCATGTTTGGTTTTGTGTTTCCTATCTCCATATAAAGCCAATCAAAACAAAACATGAAACACAATACTAAATCAATTCAATATAAAAGGATTAAATTGAAAAAACATAAATAACAAAAAATATTAAAACAAGAAAAAGGAAGAAGAAAGTATTGTGGGTATCCACAATGAATTGTTTTCTCTCCTAATCAAAGTTGTCAGTTTCGCTTTGGTTGGTGTTTCATTTTTTCAATTGGAATGAAATATTTCGGTTTCAGAGCGTTTCGGCATGTCATTTCGGGATTGTACTATTCATATATAATTAATTAATTATATATAAAAAATTAAAATATGAATTTAATAAACATAATTCAAATTTGCCAAAGATTATTTTTCTTTTAAATTAATTTTTTTATATATATCTTTATATTATTTTGATGATTCAACTAAAAAATATTTTTTAAAAATAAAAAATATTATTTTAATATTTGTTTTAAAAAAAATATTTTGAAAATTAAGAACACCTATTTAAAATACTAAGCAAAGCAAAAACCCTTCACTGCAGTAGCCATAGCCTCCGCCTTCTCTTTCTCTGCTGCTGATTCAATTCTTGATGTCAGAAGGCAAGCAAAGGAGCAAATTAAGAGGTTAACCAAAGATCCTCAAACGGTCTCCGCCCTTGCCCAACATCTTTGCACCGTTAAAACTCTCAATGTTCGCCAACTAGCCGTCGTCCTCCTCCGCAAGAAGATCACTGAACACTGGGCTAAACAACTCTCTCCTCAACTCAAACTCCTTGTCAATTAATCTCTCATTGAAAGCATCACCATGGAACACAGGTTTTGGTTATTTTCCAGTGAGGAGAGCGAGTGCGAATGTGGTGAGTATAATTGCTAAATACGCAGTTCCGGCTGGAGAGTGGCCTGATTTGTTGCCCTTTTTGTTAATTTAATTCTTTGATTTGTTTTTTTTCATGGCGGAAACAGCACAACCGGTATGATATCAGGACGTTTCAAGAGTCGAAAATTAAACTGAGATAAAAACAATACTATTATGTCTTGTTTTTTTACTAGTACGAAACATTTCAACCTAAACAGAAGAAGGATGCAAATGATTAACAAAAACCAATTGACTTGGCTGAGTTAAAAATAATTTTGATAAGATAAAAATATAATTTGATTTTTAAAAAAAATACACCTTTCTTTTTAATATTTGAACGTTTGATTTTTATATTAATATGGACTTTTCAACTTAACTCGTTAAACCTATTGATCACTAATCAGTTAAAATGTGATGGAATAAAATGAAAAGTAATATATTAAAAAGGAAATGTGATGGAATAAAATGAAAAGTAATATATTAAAAAGGAAGTGACGAGGGAAACCAATTTTTTGTTATTATAAATGAAAGGAAAAAAAAAACTTGGTGTAATTAAATTTAAAATAATGAGGAAACCTAATTAAATTTAAAATCTGATTGCGTAATTATAATAATATAGAAAAAAAAAATTCTAACTTAATTTGTGACCGCATGATGTGCGACCCATGATTGCAAATCGCTCACAAACAATAAAGATTTTTTTCAAGAGAATCATAATTATTCGAATGTATTTATTTTGTTGGTGCAAATAATTGTCATCAAAACCTTTCCTGTTCTAGACATGTTTTATGAGAAAGATTTTATTCTAACCGTTAAAATCCTCTCCTTAACTCCCTTTCGATATGGTAATTTCATATGTTCATATAGGAAATTTCGAAAATATTTTTCACTAATTACAATATAAATATCACCATGCTCATGCTCTTTTCCCATCACACTTCTTTTTATTTATTTATTTATTTCTCTCCAGAAAATGGCTTCAAGCAAAGTTGTCGTTCCCTTTCTGCTCATTGCAGTCCTTCTGCTATGCCTAGGTTTTTCTTTGCTTGTATTACTACTAGCATACAGTTAATATCGTTATATATTAACATGTAAATCAACATGAATTCTTATATATCACCAACCAAATTTTGATGTTCATGTGTTTTTTCTTTTTCAGATTATAATAATAAGGTGGCAGCACAATCTCAATGCTGCACCGAGCATTATGAGCTTGGAAAATGCATCCCTGGAGTGGACGACAAGAATCCAAGTGGAAATTGCTGGAAGTATTGCATGGATAATTGTGATGAACAAAAGGGAGGTTTCTGCAAGAAGAATGGCAATAAACACCATTGTCACTGTTATTGCTGATCTTGTTGCTCTATCATAGACTAATAATGAAATAAGATTTCATATTATAAAGTTTTAATGATTGTTATGATTTTGTTGCTCTATCGTAAGCTAATAATGAAATAAGATTTTATATTATAAAGTTTTATTGCTTTTTATTTTCCTGCCACTTAAATTAAATTATGTTCTCTTTTTTAATCGTGTGATGATTTTCAATTAGTAAAGGTTAGATTTTATTATCTTTAATGGGATAAAAACCATATGAGAGATTATATATATATGGTCCGCGTTTTTCTTCTGCTAAAAAATAGTAAATAAATCTTAATAATCATGTGATTAGAAATTCAAATATCATCATTTTTATTGTTTTATTTAACTTAAATATAAGATAATGGTGAATATATGCATGGATGTATTTATTGAGTTTCTCTTATAAAAGAAAATTTAAATTGAATTGATTTTATATATATATATTTTTTTTACTTTGGTCTCTAATTCAATAAATAGTTCCTCAATGAAGCCTCAAATCTCATTTAAAGTGTTCAATTTAATTTGATAATAACTTTTTAATTAGAGCTTAAATCTCATCCCATCTGAGATAAACTCTTTTCTTTCAATTTAGATCTATATTTTCTATTAAATCTTCAATTTAATATTTATTTTTATCCAATCCAAGCTCAAATAAGTCCTAAATAGCACTAGAATAGAGGAAAGGAAAGGCAAAAGATCATTGATGGTCATGTCAGTTTTGTGTGTGATCTAATATATTATTGTTTTAATATTAGAAAAATATAAAATATATTAATAAAAAAGATCTCATTCTTACCTTAAACACCTCTCCCTCCTTTTCCGACACAGTAAGATCATATGGTAATATATGAGTTTTTCTTATTAATGTAGGTGGTGTCCAGGTTGATTTACCTGTATCTTACTAATTATATAGATCTGAAATTAATGATGATATAAGTTTTTGGTGACCATTATATTAACAATTACAAAGCTTGAACCTAACTAAAACCATACGAGGAACAAATTCTTTAATTTCAAGTTTTTACGATTAGAACAACTAATATAAAACTGTAATGTATGAGATTTTGAAAAGAACAATCATGGTCTTTCCATCAATACAAACTTAAGTTTCGCACGAGATGACTTCATAGAAAGTTACTATTTTTGTCGGGTTAGGTTTTCTATGATTTCTTTATGTTTGGTTTGGGTAATATATGACCATTATGTCGATATAGAGAGAGGGGTGCCCTATTTACTATGTGTTTGTAAAGAGAAAACCCTAAACAATGTTATGAAGATCATTTCAGTTTTGATCAAATATTTCGATCAGTTTCCATGAGCAGTAACCATGATTTCATGGTGAGAACTGTCTAGAACCCTTTGTGGGTTTCAGTTTGTTATCAAGAAGTTGTTCTTGAGATTGTATGCCTCTATTTCTTTATGGAAAGAAGAATCGAAACCCATTATTTTCTGGGTGCCATGATTTTTCCTCCAGCATCGAAGAAGGTTTTTGACGTAAAAATTGCTTTGTGCCTTTGTGTATGGGGTTTTGGTTTGTATTGAATTGTATTATTCTCCATCTAACCTCTTCATCATCAAAGGAGAGGAGAAGGTGATTGCTTTGTAAGGGAGAGATCAACGAAAATCCAGATTTGAGTCGGTGCCATTAACGGGTAAACATTGATGATTCATCAAGGGGTTGAAGAAAGTGAGACTTGTTTTGAGGATCTGGATGTTTGTGGGATTTGTTTGCGAAGAATCGAGGACATACTTTTTAGCCATGCCTATCACGGATCTTCCATTGGCATCGGGTTTAAAACAAAATTGTCAATACTGTTCTGGTGGCAGTGCTTCTTTTTTTTTTTCAATTGAAATGAAATATTTCGGTTTTGGAGTATTTTGGTGTGTTATTTTAGAGCTATACTATTTATATATGTGTGTATATATATATAATTAAATATTAATTCATTTTTTAATTCAAATTCAAAAATAAAATTATTTAGAATTGTGCAATTTAATCTTAAAAAGACACAATAAAATAATTTTTTCTAAACAATATTATGAACATGTATAATATTATGAGAATATCATCATCAATCTCGCAAGGTCATTATATTTTCTGATTGCTCTGAAATTTTAACATAATATATATAAATATGTCAAGAGACTCGTCGTAAATTTTTATCTCAATTTAACGCTCGGATTAAAATATATAATTGATATTGTAAAATTATTCATTATTAAAAAAAACACTATTTGGCCGAAACAGAACGGGTGAAACAAAAACAGTACGTTTCGGCTGATATTTGGCCTAAAAATACAAAACAGACCATAATTTAAACCAAGATAAAAACAACATCGTTTTGTCTTGTTTTTTTTACTGAAACAAAATGAGATTGATAAACCTGGTTCCAACAGAAATTTTGTTTTTTTGGGTACATAAAAACGGATGATTGTTGAGTGTCTCAACGAGTATTCAGATCCTGATCCCACAATGCGGACACCATTAGAGCATCTCCTTGCAACCAAAATAATAAACGAAAGAAAAGCTTCTAGCCTTCTGCGTGATTCGTCAAATTGGAACAAAAAAACAAAGAGCACACTGGACAGAGCATACTTTATTGTTTTGATCTTACATTTAAATTTTGAAGTTCCTTATCGTCACGCAAATCTCCAACTGCAAACTCTACATGGCACAGTAGTTAAAGAGTCTTTGGGGTTAGCTATGTTGATCTGTACAACTATTCGAAAGATTAATATTAACAAAACCCAATACAGCAGGAATACACTTGAACTTGGTAAGAATCCGCCAGACCTCATTTTCCAGGACCAGAACTCTCACTTGATATTGATAAAAAAAAAAGAAAAAAAAGAGAGAAGGCAACTGTATATGCTACAATGTACAAATCAAGCAGAGAATGAATGCCAATTTGATATGGCACAAGAAGACCAGTTTATATTCTGATGAGCCAGAATGTGTGAATCAGAGGTTCATAGAATCTGACATGTCGGTGAGGTTCATAGAATCTGACATGTCGGTTCACATCCCGCATTTGCGTGCGGTTACTCGAGATTTCCCACTCGCATGTTATATTTTCATTTAGCAATCTGGAAGAGAATGGGCAGAGGCAAATGGAGAGAAACTTGCAGCAGACTCGCTGCAATGCAATGGGCGTGGCTGGTGATAAGAGCTAACCAAACTTGGTGAGGCATTACTTGGGCTAGTTATATATGAAGACATGTATCTGGTGTTCAAGGGTGAAATTGAAGGGTAGCCTAAAGAATGGGGTGAAATTGATGGGTAGCCTAAAGAATGGGATGAGATCAAAAAGGAACCATGGAATCTTTGGGAAGACATGTTCCTAAGATCAGCTGAGCGCTGGCTTAGAGTTATGGAAGGTGAGTGCCGATAAGATCTAAGAGACTGCGGGACATAAGGAGTGCTGGAATGAGAGGGAATATGGGAAACTGAAGGGGTCCTTGATGGGGTAATTTGTATGGCAGTTGATGTTCCAGATCTAAAAGATGATAGCATGGATGATGACGCGAATGAGGATGGGTTGGATGAAAGCAATGGTGTGGATTCTGTTGCTGGTGGTTCACCTGTGCTAGTTCTTGCATCACGCTTGCATACTGGACAAAAGGTCCTCCACGTCGTAAGCCAAGAATCCACACAGAAAGCATGGAATTCTGCACAAGGTTTGAGAATATATGATTCAGTTAATTGAGATTGAGAAATTAATGCAAAACCTGTCAAAAGCTTCAAGAAGATGCTAGCATTGTTTCTAATTGCAGAGTGAAAGGGGTGACGAAAATAGTCCTGCCATAAAACATCAGCCACAACTGGTTTGTTTGGTTGCATTATTTAATATGGTATTGAAGTGTTTATGCGCAACTCAAATCCTACATATCTACTCTTACACCACGCTATCTAAGAGGACATCTTCTAGAGAATACTTCAAACCTAAATTTTCTCTACCTATCTTGCGTGCTCTTCATTATTTCTTCTCGATAAGCATCAAAATCATCCTTATTTATTGACACATCAGAATTTCCATATCAGGCTACATTAGATGAACAATTCTTCAAAAGGAGCAACTTTCCACTTTTTGATGATACGAATCGACAAAAAATGAAATGGGGGCCCCTAGAACCTCACATTTCTGATTCTTTCATTTCGGATTTCCATTTCCAAAGTTGTTTACTGTTTGATTTTTATCATACGAATCTTATCAGAATGTTGGATTGCATTTACAGAAAATATACCATAAAACTAGGTTGTCATCATACTAGTCATATAAATCTACCATTCAGTTTTCAGTTCACTTCCTATCTCTGTTACAGGTTTTACTAAACTTGCATTCACTAGATCAAGTTCAAATCCTACTTAATTCAGCTCTACTATTTTCCTTACATATCCAACTTTTCTGCACCATTTTACCTGCCTGCATCTTTGATGCTATTGAAAAATTCCCTACAAGTACTTAGTCTCTAAGGTACATCCATTTCACTAGGTGTTAATGCCAGAGAGGCTAGCATGATTTACAATCAGCAGATTGTTGATAACCATAAAATAAAGAGGACTGACAAATAAGAAGGAAAAGTATTTTCATTCTCTTTTTTTCCAAAATTGTCCCTTCAGGTACAATGTATACCATGCTCTAAGAAACAATTGCAAAACACATCTCAATATTTTCAAATGCTCACTACGACATTGTAGAGTCCCTAACCACTGAATCACTATCGACGGTAAATATTTTTTTATTTCAAAAACTTCCCTTGCTCAGTCACTTCCATGCTCTAGTGGGTTTTGGGTCCAAAAAAAAAAGAGACTTGTCTGGTATTACCAGCATTAGACATAATAACATGGGCAACCAGCACAACTAAGTCCAAGAAGATGTAAACCTGACTTGATGCACCCTATCAATTTTTGCAGTTGCCACTTCTCATAATTCTCTAAACTATCTTGAAAACATATTTGAAATTTGAAATTTGAAATTAAAGTGGCTTCACACTAAACCCACAACCTTCAAACAACATGAAACAGGATGCCACAAACAAAGTAATGTATGGAATATGCAAGTATATCATCGTGGCTTACTGTGTTGAAGTAATGTATGAAATATGCAAGTATATCATCGTTGTTAGGATACCAGGGGGGGAGGCTTACTGTGTCGACAAGGCAGGATCCTGAGTTTTTCTCCAACAGTGTAATCTTCAAGGCATATGGCGCATGTAGTTGAAGTACAATTATCCTCTAGAGGGGAAGTAAATGCGAGGCTTGGCATTGCTTTCACTAAGCGTCTGCTCATCCCATGGAATTCCTGTGCATGGGAAGAGCGAGGATGCTCTCTTCTTATGTGATGCCTGCGGACAAAGAAACAGGTTGCCAATACTGCAGCCATTGCGAGAAGAGATATGAAAGCGATTGCCATAATAGACCATGCTGAATTTTGAAAGGTCGGGATTATCCACAGCTCCAAGTCAGTCAACCCAGCATATTTCTTAAGCGTTTCCCCTGATTTTTTAGAAACAAAGACGGCAGGTATTGTTACACCAGCTGAGTTTCCTGCCACTGAAAATTTTCCAGCATTCTGGATTAGGATTTGAATGATAACAAAATACTTTGTTTTGTCATTTATAAATGAGAGTGAGAAAGAGAGATTTACTGCCCAAGGAACATTACAAAATTACAGATCCATAGAAAATGGGCTATTCAAACAAATTTCCAGGTACTCAACTAAGGATTTATCTACTCCAAGTTTTGATTAGAAAGGTCCAACAATTCACGCAACAAACTTACAAGCAACAATTCAAATTGCTCTGCTGATTAGCCAAAAGAGTGAAAAAAAGATACGAGTATGCCAAGGCTGTGATTTCACCAGGGGAACAAATCATACATATGTTTTCACTTTTCTCATATGGCTGGCAGCAACATCACGAATTTAGTAAGCTAGTATGCTTTTCGTATTAGCCGAAAAATCTGGGATAAATGTTAAGGGGGTAAGACTTAAGGGTATCAGAGTTGTGGTTATAATGGTGTTCGGTAGGAGTTGAATGAATTATGGGTAATAGTGGATTCCTATACAAATCAAATCAAATTCTAAATTAAAATAATTATTAAATAATTAAATAATATATATTTGTGGTGCAAAGGGGAAGAGGAAGAAAACAAACAGAAAATGCAAAAAAGAGGCAAAGTTTACATTTAACCCCTTTTGGCAGTTAAATGTTATCCTTCTGAAAATTCAACCCATAACAAACATATCCTTGTTGATTGTTAGGTAAAACTGGTGTACAACTAAATTTAAAGGTCAGAACATGAATCAATAGGCACAATATCATCTCTCGAATGAAAAAAATGGCGAGATGAGTTTTGTGATCTAAATAACCACATAAAAAGTAGATCAAACAAATTATCAACTTCAAATCCTAATCAACCCAAAATTAAGTGATCCAGTTGTAGACCCTTTTGGCACTTAAATGTTATCCTCCTTGGAATTCTCCCCTCCCCAAAAAATCACACTAAACACAAGGAGGTGAGATGGATAAATTTTCACCACTTTAACAGGGTGAAATACAATGTAGCACACTGCACCAAATGTCACACAACGCCTCTAAACAATGCTCCACCCACTTGGTTTCAGTTGAAACCATCAGAGGATTGCAGTTAATAGCTTTAAATAATTAGATTAGTGCATAAGCAACAATTCTTTAATAATTCACATTAGTTCATTCAAAACAATGATCCACCCACTTAGATCCAGTTGAATACAACAGAGGATTGCAGTTAATAGCTTTAAATCATTAGATTAGTGCATACACAACAATTCTTTAATGATTCACAAGTTCAGCAAGGTAACCACAGCTAAAAATTTGAAACCATGTATATATTCTTCTTCGACAACATGCTAAAATACCTAAAGGCCCTTGTTGCCATGGCAATCAAAACAAGGTTGAGACTCAAAAAGAAGGAAGGATAAACCAAATCTCATAATGGTCGACAAATCATTCGTTGTTTTCTTTTGCAGGGTAGTTGGAAAGCTACAATACTCTTTCCAAGTAACAGATCTGCTACCCACCTCAGAGGGTAAAAGAAAAACAAATTCTAGTAAATAGTAGTAAATGAGTCTAATTTTCAATTAAACACCTTAGAATAATCAGAAATTCATAACAATGAACTTGTACAAATTTTGACTTTCCTTTTCCATTTATGATAGATGTAAAATTAGCAGCAATAGTTTTGAGCTTGAACAAGGAATCACATTGCTAAAGTGAGTCCAACATAGAAGTAGCAATAGCATCAAACCTAACAAGCTTGTTCACAAAATCCAAGGAATCCCATTGTGAGACAATAGTGCAGTAACACAACAGAATTATATTCGGAGCAGACCCTTCTACAACACAAAGTAAATAAGCATTCATATGTTGGGGACAAATTCAAGAACGATCCATAAAATTATCAACAAGTTCTCATGGCAATAGAGATTCATGTTAGTGACAACAAACAACTAAGAAGTGGATAAAAATCAGTTTTCACAAAGGAAAAGATCTTACTTGCTACTAAGATTCCTTCTTCATTGTCATAGATAATAGCAGCTTTGTAACCTGCCTTTTGTGCTCTTCTAACTTTATCCTCAAAGCTACATCCTCCTCTTATAATCAGCACGAATGGAGAGCTTCTATTTGAACCCTTTTTAGCTTGATTAGTCAAATCCGAGCACGCATCAATAGGCTCTGCCAAATACAGCACCCCATGTTCACCTGAGCCCTTTATTGCCGGAGCTGAATTTAACATCAAAACCAATAATCAGCAGACACATAGATATGTAAGAAAATATGTACTTACAACATTCTGGCATCAACAATTCATGACTCAAGATCCTTAAGTGTGAACATAAACCCAATATTCTAACAAAATCAATCGAACCCATTTTTAAACAGATTAAAATCAATAATATTCTAAACTCAATTTGTATTTCCAACATTTGATTAATAAGAGCGTAAAAAAAGTCTTTCGAGATACCCAATTAGCATATTAAGTCTAATTCAATGAAAAGTTTCAAACTTTTCAGCTCTAGAAATAAAAGTTCCTCGCTTTCTTTCATTTTCCTTCACTTTCTTAGCAACCAAATACCAAAACAAATATGAACAGCAAAAAAAGAGGGAGAGGGAGAGAGAAACTCACCGAAATTAGCTTCGACATCATCGAATGCCATTGTAACATTATTGCCTATCAAAACAACATTACCTGATGCCACCAAACAGCAACTCAACAAAGATAACAATAAAACTACAACACCTTCCATTGATTTGATCTCAAAACAAAATACACAAAACCCTTAAACAATTTACAGAGAAAAGGAAGACAAAATTGGTCGCTTTTTTATTGCTACGGTTTATGTCAGGGTTTCGATTTTGATGGGAATGGATACATCAGCTTCCATCTTTTGATCCTGCTTCGGGGCTTTGATCCTTTTGATAAATCATATAAAGAAGGTTGTTTTTCAGTGGGGGAACCAATACAATAAAGGGTAGAGGGAGAGATTACTACAAGCACGAAATTGAAAGCCTTCGCCTGGATGGAAGTGTCTAGTTTAACGTCCCCTGAATTTTATCTCATTATTTGCTGCAAGATAGTAATGATAAATTATTGTAATTTCTTGGTTTTAATTATTCAAGTAGAGCAATAAATTTACTTTGTTTTTTTATTTCTATTGCTATTATTTAATTAGTCATGATTTTTTATAATTGAAGTTGTTATTATCTCATGATTTTTGATAATTGAGGTTGTTGTTATCCTTAGGATCCAAGGTAGTGTCTCTAGATTAGTCCAAAGAAGATGTGTGCTTACTGTGTTGTGGATGAGAAGCAAGAAAGTAATGAGTTTTGTATTGAGCAAGTAGGCAACTTGCATAGTCATAGTGTTTGGAAGTATAGTTATCATTATTTTTTAAATTATTTTTTATTTAAAAATGTGTTGAAATAAGTTCTTATTTATTTTTAAAAAATTAGTATAAAAAAATCATTTTTTAAAAAAACAATTCTTAAAACACCTTTCAAACACCTCTTAGTGCCCGTTTGGCATTGCGATCCCACCGGTTTTTGGCCGAAATTTGAAAAAAAAAATTCATTTTAAAGACCAGTGGTTTGGTGTTTTTAGATCATTTTGATGTGCTGATTTCAAAAATGATTTTTTAAAAAAATAAAAAAACATCATTTTGATGTATTTTGGCACGATAAGCACTTTGAAAAGCTACCGCAATCGCACTTTGTTGCTCGATTCTCTGGTTTGTGTGCATTGGGTCACCATTTGTTTTTAGTTTATTGTCTTTTAGAAAATGACAAATAAATGGGTGGGTTCATACTTCATAGTTAGGTTAATAATGCTAACTTTAGAGTGGTACGATTATAATATATGAACAATAATGTTCAATAAGGAGTGGAATCAATGCACCATCACTTGGATAGTTGGCCAATTTAGACCATGTTTAGGATTGTTGTCTACTTGCTTGTCTAGACACTATTTAGTAATGGGATTCCACTATATATATTTTTTTAAATTTCTTTCTTTTATATATAAATTAATAGTATTTTTTAATTGTTTTGATATATTTATGTTTAAAATTAAAAAAAAAAACAATATTGATTCATTTTCAAATAAAAATATTTTCAAAAACCAAATCTATGACACTCTCCGACAAAAATGTTTTTTATGATCTAGTGTTCATCTATAGAGAAATTATTTTGAATTTAGAAAAAACATGAATCAAAATCCTAAGATGAACATAAAAAATTAATACGAAGAGAACAATATAATGATTTGAAATAGGTTTTGCAGCCCAATTCGTCAAATAAATGTTGATACAAAACCCTAATTTTACCTATTTTTCAGTCCAAAACACCTAGACAATTTGGTGTTATATATAAAAATATTTTAAAAAATAAAAGTCTCTAGTATGTTAAATGCACATGCCTTTCTAGCTTTGCGGCAACACTTATGATTTCCATGGTGGCCAGACGCGTTTACACGATTGTGTAGCATCATTACTCCAATGATTTTTTTATTCTTTCCCTTATTTTCTATTTGTTTTCCTTGTCAAAATATAAAGGTGTCTTGTTATTTGTTTTTTTATTCAATTTGGTCCTCATTTTTTAATCACTACTTGTTTTTTTTTTCTTCAATTTCATCGTCTATAATTTGGTTTCATTTGATCTTACATCAAATTTAATTTTTATTTTTTTGCAAATTGATAATTGTAGACCCCTCACCACTCCACAATGGATATCACCCATGACCAAAAGAGTTTGTGGAGACGGTTCAAATCCCATTGCAATAGGATGCAAGAAGACAATGAAAGAAACCGCATGAGCTGCTAGAGCAATGCCCTTGAAAAGCAAACTGAACAAAACGCGATGAAGTGAGTGTTCATTTGTATTCAACAAATTAATTCTATTTAATTCAAGAATTAAATCTATCTAAAATATATTTTATAAAAAAAAAACTCCAAATAACCCAGTTGAATAAAGGCAAATAAGTAATTTTAGATAAAGGCAAATAAGTAATTTGAATGTGCATCGTACAATAAAAATTACAAATTTATCCTTTAATGACATCCATCAATGTATTACTCTTTAAGGATATTTATGTTATTTTATCATGCAATTTAAAAAACAAATATCCATCTTGTCCTTGGTCAATTTAAATATTCGAAAATGTTTTATTGGAAAGAGAACTCTAGCAAGATGTTAAATACATTATTGTTGTCTAGAATTAAAAACAACATAAAGGAATAGTGAATTCACTGAAAAAAATTAATTTAATTTGTCCTTCTATAGTCCTCATGAACTTCTTTATTTGTCCTTGGCATATCTACTATGTAATGAATTTTTTCATGAATAATTGTGTATGAACTTATCATTTAAATGAGCTGTTTTTGTGATTCTTATGATTCAATTTAAAAAAAAAACTAATATTACTTTTAGGAAAACACTAGTTTGCGCAATTATAAAATAAAAAAAGGAAAAAAAAACGAATAGTGCTTTTATCTTTGCCCCTCTTGCGAATGGATCTCAAGGCCCTTTTGTTTCATGCGAAATTAATTGCTCTTGAAAAACATTATATATATATATATATAATTAAATAATTTTTTAAATAAAGCAAACATAGTTTTGATATAGGAAAGATCATGTCCCTAAAATACATTACACCATTAAATATTAAAATTAATTTCTTAAGCTTTAGTTGGTGATAAGTACACTAGAAGCATAGATTTTCAAAAATATCAATAAAAAAACACCCAAGTCCAATTACAATGACCTTTTTTGAGATCTTATTTAATAATATAGACCATTCAAAAACACGAAGATATGACTTCAAGAACTTAAAAAAGGTTATTGTACCTTATTATATAACTAAATAAATAAATATGAATCCCATTATATATAAAAATCTTTTTATTAATAAAAAACATAATTAAATTAAAAGCTTAAAAATTAGAGAAATAATAAATAAAATGGACATGATTGTTATTTAATTTAGTAGATGAACATTATTACATTCAACTTGGGTTTATTGTTTTAATACTATTTCTATAATTTATTAATAGTTTTAAATTTAAAAATTATTATTGTATTTTACAGGGGGGGGGGGGGGGGGGGATGGAGACAGAAAGAAAAAAAACCCACATAAATTGCCAATGAAATTTTGACAGCTCCCTGTAATAATAATAATAACAATAATAATAATAATAATAATAATAATAATAATATGATCTCTCAATTGTGCATATTTTTTTTAAAATATTTTTTTTATGTTTTTAAATTATTTTTATGTGTTAATATCAAAATATCATTTTAATATATTTATGAACAAAAATTATTTTAAAAAATAACATAATTCATTCTCTTAAACAATCCGTAAATCCTCCACTAGTAAACTATTTTTCCTTTTCTGTTTTATAATCTCCCTTATTTCGATCAAATATTTAAAGATATATCACGCAATATTTCCTCCATTTTTGGTTTATTTTTCTTTGCACAAGTTCTAATACAAATTGCTGTGGATTGCGAAGATGCATGGTGTAAACTTAGACAGCTCAACTCAGAAAGAAACTTGGCGAGCTGGGCACATGTGGCTTGCTCATGATACTTCTGTACATGGCAGTGAAGGTCATCTAGTAGCACAAATCCAGATTCTCAATTTTATTTCTGTTAATATTTTGTTTTTTCAAATGAAATGAAATAGTTTGGTTTTGAAGTGTTTTGGCACGCTGTTTCGGGGTTGTATTATATATATATATATTAAAAAAATAGTTCACATCCAAAAATAAAATTATTTAGAATTGTGCAATTTAATCTAAAAAATACATAATAAAATGATTTTTCTGAACAAAATTATGAACATGTATAATATTACAAGAATGTCATCATCAATTTCACAAGATAATTATATTCTCTGATTGCTCTGAAATTTTAACTTAATATATATAAATATGTCAAGAGACTCCTCGTAAGATTTCATCTCAATTTAACGGTCTCGGCCGATATTTGGCCGAAAAATTCAGAATGGATTGGAATTTAAACCGAGATAAAAATGATATTATTTTATCTCTTTTTTAACTAATATGAAATATTAGATTATTTCAACTAAAACAGAACTGATAACCCTGTCATATACAAGTACTAATTAAGATTTGGGTAGATCATGTGGTAGCAGCAAAAGTGAAAAGAAATCCATATATATATATAGATAGCAGTATTTCAAACTACATCCAAGCAATCCAGTAGCACAAACTTGCATACATAAGACAGGAGGAATGGAGAATGTTAAAATAGACGAAACTAAATCAGAAACAAACAATCGAGCACCTCACACAATCGAAGCTAACAAGGATATGCTAAAATGACGTGCAGTCCACTGTAATGGTAAACGACCACTGCTATTGAGGTATATAATCATAATCAAGGACAGCTAATTAGTTTCCAGGTGGTGGGGAGAGGAATGGGATGGAGGGAATCGTGGTTGGGATAGTAGGGAGTGAAGGCATGTTTGGGAATGCAGGCAAGGTAACCTTCGGGAGGCTTGGCATGGTGGGTAAGCTCGGAAGTGGAGGCAATGTAGGTTTGGGTAGAGATGGTTGGGTTGTGGGCAGTGTCGGGATGGCAGGCAAAGGTGGCAATGTAGGTTTGGGTAGAGATGGTTGGGTTGTGGGCAGGGTGGGGATGGTAGGCAAAGGTGGCAATGTGGGCTTGGGCATATTTGGCGGCACCGATGGGAGCGGTGGTAACTGGAGGAGCTGGCGAGCAGCTAGGGCTACATTGATGCCTGAGAAGACCAAAGCAAAGGAGAAAGCAATGATGAAGAACTTGAAAGAAGCCATCACCATGGATTTTACTGCAACTCAAAGTTTATGTAGAAGTTTGAATGAGGAAAACAAGATCTGCGATGGATTTATATAGAAAAGAAAAACTTCTTCTGTTTCTTGGTTAGCTCACCTTCACATCCATCTTCCATTTCAAAGTGTCAAATGTAGTTCCAGTCGGTGAGAATATTGGTGTTTGAATATATGACAAACACTATAGTTGTTGATCTTATAGCTAGACAAAACATTCGGAGAAGGTGAGCTACCAAATAATTTCGAGGGAAATGGATCCTCGATCCTTTTTTCCTAACTAAACCTTTTTCACTCATTCCTAATATAAACAAGGTTTTCAATTCTGTTTTGGTTGGTGTTTTTTTTTCAATTGAAACATAATGTTTTGGTTTCGAAGCGTTTCGGCGCACCATTTTGAGATTTTATTGTTTATGCTTTATATATATATATATATTCAATAAAAAAATTTTAGTTCAAATCCAAAAATAAAATTATTTAGAATTGTACAATTTAAATTTCAAACATAAATAAAAAATAAGAGTTGAATGATATAACTCGACCAATTTGACAAGTTCAAAGATAACATAGAAAATTTATAAAAATATAGTTTAACTAAAAAAAATCAAGTTGATATCTAAAAAGAATATTGAAACAATGATATATTATATTAACTCGGGTAAACCTAGGTTAACCTATGTATAACTTTCATTATAAAATCATGATAACGCAGATTCACTGAAGGTGTGAGCAAGAACGCTCCATTAAAGATGGCCTCTTTCAAGTGTTTCATTCTTACTCTCTTCGTTGCTTTGTCATTTTCAACTCTCCCGCAGCTCACATTGCAAGCCTTGCCGACTACCTAACCATCTCTACCTCAGCCCACACTGCCTCCACTTCCTAGCTTCCCCACCATGCCTAGCATCCCAAAGGTTGCGCCGCCTCCATTTCCGACCATACCCAAACTCCCAACCACAATTCCTCCAATCCCATTCCTCTCCCCCACCACCTGGAAACTAAGTCTTCTCTGTTGTTGTCTCCATAGGAGAAAGAGCTTGGACTATTACCATTGCTTTGGAAAATATTTGATGACTCGATTTCATTTACATCCTGGAAGATTGCATTGCAATTGACGTGATGGTAAAGAGGTTGAGATCTGCATAGTAAATTTCAAGTTTAAATCAAGACATTTATCTCTTGCAAGAGCCTAAAACAACAAAGATTTTATTCGCTCATCTGGATCTACAAAATACGTTTTTCGAGAATAGAGTTTCATCGAATAAAAAAAAGTCTCTCTTCTTTTAGTTCATGTAATTTCATTATAACCAATCACCAATTTATGTATATATATATAGATGACATAGATAAAAATAAAAAAGTAGAAGGGACTTAAATGGCGAAGAGATCAAAACAGAAATTCTTAACAAATCCGAGAGGCCGATGATAACTGGTTGTGCCCAAAAATAAAGAAATAATGCAAATTAAAGGTCAAAATAAATAATTATTGGACATATATGCATTAAGATCAAGTTCAAGGGTGTAATTAAATTTTAATAGACATGTCAGATTTAATGATCGATCAAATTAAGAGTTTAATGATGTGTGACTAATTGATACCATCCACGCGGCGTCACAACCATAAATTGACCAATTTAAATATCCTTGAATAATTAAAATATAACATTCTATTTTATGATAGCAACTTTGAGTCAATTGTTGAGATTCTTCGAGGTTTAATCAAGAATTTTAATAACCTTGAATAATCAAAACATAACATTCTATGATAACAACTTTGAGCCAGGGATTCTTCCGGGCTCAATCAAGAATTGAAATTTTATCCTTATAAAGACAAGATTGCCCTTTTACATCATCAATAAATTAGAGTGAATTTCATGGTCAGATCATCAAGAAATCGAGATCCAAAATTGACATAAAACCAACCCCTACCCCCGATTTTTGTTTTCCCTTTTTCG
Source organism: Salix arbutifolia (assembly GCA_025169955.1). Classification (NCBI taxonomy): domain Eukaryota; kingdom Viridiplantae; phylum Streptophyta; class Magnoliopsida; order Malpighiales; family Salicaceae; genus Salix; species Salix arbutifolia. The sequence continues at coordinate 13,596,951 of CM045920.1, forward strand.
TTCCAACTTTCTAGCACTTATCCTCCGTGCCTCAGCCATCATTTTTGCCACCGATCACGCCTTCCTCTTTTTTTCCTTCTTCTTCCCTGCACAAAATAGCTGCTGCATGCAATAACAAATTAATTCATCCTTGACAATGGTTTGGGCCTTCTTTAGCCCAATGTATATATATAGTAGCTACGTTTGTTAGGTCATTGTTGGCCCAACTCGACCCGATTGGGTCCTTCCTATTTTTCTGGGCCGAGCTCAGCCCATACAATATTAATACTATATTTTAATAATATAGTAATAAATAATATTTAATTTTTTTTTAAATCTCCAAAAAACAACTTTAAATGGGCATTTTAAATTATTTGTGATTTTCTCACAGGTTTTACAAATAATTTTGCATTATATTGGATTGTTGACTTAAACTATAAGATACAAATCCGAAATTAAAAAAAAATAGTTTTCTTCAAAAATTTGAAAACAAATTAAAAAACGATTACAAGGGTATTTCAAAATATTTGTGATTTTATCACATGTTTTCCACCCATTTTATTTAATATCGGACCATAGAATTATATTGTAATATATGAACTCGATACAGATTACCTAATTTTTTCCGAAATTTCAAAAAAAAAATCTATTTAAAAAATTAAAAAAAAATTGTCTTCAGGCATAGAGCTAAATCCTAAAACGTTTCCTAATATATTTTTATAAAAGAAAAATACATGTTTTCTCATGTTTTAGAAATACAAAAAAATAAATATCCAATTGATAATTATCCATTAGAATTTGATCAAAAAATTTCAAAAACCATTTACCAATAATTTTGTTCACTTTACATTATAAGTGTTAGGGTTTAGTTTTAAACTTTAATAAATAAAGGTGTAAAACTAGAATATAGAGTATATCTTTACGTTTTTAAAATACAAAAAATAAAAGCGATACTAAAATTTAGATCGTAAAATAATTAAGTTTTGATTCAATAAATTAGAAACTTCTTATAAAGAGAGATCTATCTTGAACTTTAAAAGAGGATCAACCAAAATGAAATTTAACTTACAAAACAATTAAATAACGATGCAATTTATTTTCGATAAGAGTGTTAAACGTGATATCTTTTCCATGCATAACAAGTTTTCTTATCAAGACTCGTGTAAATCATTAAATTTTATAGTAATCTTAATCGGGGATGATGACTTCTATATTATATAATTTACTCTCTTTTATTTTGTTAGTTGGAGCTAATTAATCTAAAACATGCAGAAGCATTCCAACTACCCCGTTCAGGAGGTATTACTGCAGGCAGCTGCAGGGTCAAGTTCCTTCGCTTTCTGTTTTAATTATGCATTCTGTATACATTAATGGGGATATATTTCATTTGAGTAAAATCATTTCGTAATACAAAATTTGAAAGCAATTCCAGAATATTTGTCAATGGCGCCATTAATCAATTGGGACCTGCATTTTTATCACGTTTAACTGCTACAGCCAGACCTGTTCCTTTGAAGATTCAACCACTGGAGCCGCACTCATATCACCGACATCGTGACCTCAGCAGGCAGTCAGCAGATTACTTGAAGAACACTTGTGTATTAAGACATGAAGTCTTATGGGTTGGGATCATTATTAATTCAGTTTATTGTCTGCCCGTTAATTCTTTTTTTCAAGATATTGTGAAGGTTAGGTCAATTTTTGAGTTTAATCACGATTTTCACCAAATTAATGACGAAAAACAAAGGTAATACTTGTGATGCTTACATGGTTTTGCTGAACATTCGAAATGATTATCCGAGAGGGTAGAAAATTGAGGAGGCAATGTTATTCTTTCATGGTAGAAAGAGAGGAAAATCATGGAGAGAGTCTCACCCAAAGTAAATATTTTCTAAGAATAATTTTTTTATATATGAAGATGGAAATCCATAGGAGATCCACCATCACTCAATTGTGGATCTCACACATTACATAAAGAGTTTGCTTAGATGATTCAAACCTTATTGTAAAAGTTTGGATGACAACATCAAAAGAAGTTGCATGAGTTGTTAAGGCAAGGTCTTAGAGAAAACATGTCAAACAAAACAAAATAAAGTGAATATTTGCTTATATTCAATCAACTAATTCTATTTAACTCAAGAATAAAATTTATTTTATAAAATAACAACAAATAAAAAGACCTAGATAACTCAATTAAAAAAAAAATACAGGGGGGGGGGGAAGACCTAAAATTAGAGGATGTATATTGACATTCCTAGGGATGAGATTGCATGAAATGAAATGTTTATGGGGTTAATTGAGGGTGCATGTATTAAAATTAAAAGTCCAAGATTAGAATGAATTCCTAAAAATCTAATTTAAACCATAATTTTTAGGGAAATAATAAACATGTCATTTGGATTTTAATGAAAATAAGAGATCACATGTCTGTTATACATTGTTCTTCATTTTCTTTTTCAGTAGAGAAGATTGGTTGAGGAAACACCTTCAAGTGAATGAATATGATGTCTCCAACTACTTTAGGGGCTTTAATTGGTTCTAAATGTATAAGATACATTTTCTCTACAAAGATTAGTCATCCTCGTCAAATGCTTTTACTCTATTTACCTTAAAGAAGTTGACAATTTTATCCCTAGTTAGCCTTCAATGCTTTGATAAGTTCAAGTTGATTGAACACTAATATTCGAATTAATGAATGTTGAGTTTTAATATTTTTTTAGATAGTTCTAAATATTTAAATATCAATCTATTTATTAATCCAATATTTATATCAAAATATTTACCATTAATCCTCATAAATTATTGAAATATTGGTTAAAATGTTATGGATTTAGTAAACTACTTATTACAATCCAAAATACATGCAAATATGTTTTTTTATATAATATTTATATGGAAATACCAAATGATATGACTTCTTGTGTTTTTGATATACTAAATGATATTTATTTTTTAAAAGAGATTTTTTGTGGTTATTTTTATGGAAATGAACCTAATCATTTAATATCAAAAAACAAATATCTCGTGTGTAGGTCATAATTCCACGTATTAAATACAAGAGGGTAAAAAGTAGGGAAATCGGGATTAATTGCAAGTTTGGCAAAACACAAATAAATTGTTTTTATCAAGACTATTTTTAAGCATGATATTAATTCAAAATAAATTATTGTTTATAAACTCATAAAAAAACAACACCAAAAATCCACACAATTTTTATTTAACATCACCCACTTTATTCAAATTTCATGATAATCCAAATAAATCAAATTGAACCAAACATAACTCATGCATCTATGTTTAACTTCCACGAAACAATCATAAATCCCAAAAAACAAACCCATAAATCAATGCCAATCATCAAATTATTTCAAAATCCAAACACTAATCAAAGCAAATTAACAATATAAACAACCCAGTTATTATACAAAAATAATATGCATTTTGTCCTAATATTTCATAAATTTAGAAATTTGTCCTAAAATAATTTGAGTTTGTCTAGGGTATATCCAAAACCACGCACTTCTAATATTGTTGGCGTGAGTTTTCACTCGCCGTCACATCTAGAGAAGCGTGGAATCACTCTCCGATGACCCAAATCAGACAGAGACCCATTGGTGAAGCATATAGAGGTTTAATATTGTCGCTTGTGGTTGTTTTTGATTTTTTTGTTTAAAAATATATCAAAATAATATTTTTTTTATTTTATAAAAATTAGTTTTGATATGAACACATGAAAATGTTCTAAAAATACCAAAAAAAATTCTAAAATTAAAAAAAAAATCAAAAATATTTTTAAAATACAGATACAAACCGCCTTCAAAGAGGGAGAGTTGGCCACTTTGAGCTTCAATTCTCTTATCTTTTCTTTTCTCTCGATTTTGTCCGTTTTATTTGTCTACGAAGACTTGTCTGCTATGGTAACATGGAAGACAAATAGGATCTAGGGTATGGCGGTAGTTTTAACGGTGGGGGTCTAGAGGTGGAGCCTTTGATAAAAATATGAGGTTTTTCCTTTAATAAAATAAAATATTGTGAAAACATATTATATTTAATAAAATACTTTTTGAATTTTTTTTTATTTCACGTTCTAACATTGTGCATTGTTTTATTTTTTTTTTGTCCTTATTATATGCTTGTACGAGAGTGTATTTGTATTTATTTTTTAAAATATTTTTTATTTAGAAATGCATCATAATGATTAATTTTTAAAATTTTATTTTTTACATCAGCATATGAAAATGATATAAAAACACCCAAAAAAATTAATTTAAAATAAAAAAATATTTTTTAAAAAATTCAAAAACATTTTTGAAACATAGTTTTAATTATGGCTTATGATATCTAATTTTGCCACTTAGTTTAATGATGTAAGAAACAAACATATAGATCATACATTGTCAACATGGTGGACCAATTATTCGTCATATCGTCCTCTGTGTTGAGCTTGGTTGCTTGGACAGAGCCCCGAACATCGACGAAGTACAACTTAGAAATATTCGAAGTAATTTCAATAGTTAAGAGAAAAAGATTATTAATAATGGAGTCTACTCAAATATAATTCCAACAAGCAAGAAAGGTACAACATTATTGATCAAATAATCATCTAATTATCTTATCTAAAAACTATAACTATTAAATAAGATTGTAAAATATAATTTATATTATTTTTTAATATATTCTTTCAAATGAAAATACTTTAGGTTTAAAACTTACATAGATCCACACTATCTTATATTTGATTTTTATCAAATAGAATGAGGATAATGAAATTTAAACTCATGATTACTGGATCAACAAAACTCTGATATCATGTTAAATAACCATCTCAAACTATCAAGTAAAATTATATAATATAATTAATACAAAATCAACTGGATGTGCAGTATAACACATGCCACTTACTCATAAGACGATATTAATAAAAGGTGATCTTGGCGCATAGTCTGTGCAAATGAAGTCATCCTTTCACCTCAACAGTAATCCACCAATTATTTAGGGTTATCACGTTGAATGATGCCCTTTAGTGACACGTGTCCAAGTGGGACTGACACTTCCACCATCGTTCCCGTTCATTATCATCTTCCTCATACGCTCTCGACGGAACATTCACAGAGCTCATCTGGGCTCACCGACTTCTTTTTCAAAAACCATCAGAGTGAAGGAAGGGAGGATGAGATATCGCTGAACTGACAGAAGAAAGAGAAGGGAAGGAATCGTCTGTCTCGAAAGGGGTGTATGAGAATAGGAAGAGTTTTTCAAAAAAAAATCGAAAAAAAAACTTTTATTTTTTATTTTAAATTATATTTTTAGTGTTTTAAAATAATTTTCATTGTAAAAAATAATTTAAAAATAATAATTTTAATATATTTATAATTAAAAATATTTTCAAAATCACACGAAGACGGTAAGAATTTACAATCAATCTCGGATCCTCTTAACATTTGAGTAAGGTTTCTTCCTTGTGATGAATGAACAGCAATTTTATTTTATTTTTGAAAAATGTTATTTTGGATACTGGATGCTTAATTAAATGTGATTACGGACCACTTAGAGACCACAGATTAAATGTGCATGAAGCAAATTAGAAACTTCTTTGTGATAATAATAAATTAGCTCCTTTATTATATTCCTGATTTGATCAAGATAATGATGTTCTACGCAGTACTATTAATTTCGGCTTCATACTAGTTTAAAAAACGAGATAAAATAGTTAAAATTTTGATCTATTTTGGAAAATTTGCCCAAATATCGATCGGAATGTTCCGATTTCATTCCGTCCATTCTGTTACGGCTAAATAGTATTCTTTTAAATAATGAATAATTTTACAATATCAATCATATCTCTTAATTCGACTTTTAGATTGAGATAAAATTTTACGAGGAGTCTCTTGACATATTTATATATATTATGTTAAAATTTCAGAGCAATTAGAGAATATAATGACCTTATGAGATTGATGATAACATTATCATAAAATTATACATACTCATAATTGATATTAATTATTAATTATACATGCTCATAATTTTATTCAGAAAAATTATTTTATTATATTTTATTATATTAAATTATACAATTTTAAATTATTTTATTTTTGAATTTGAACTAAAACAAATTCAATTAATATATGTGTGTATATATATATATATAAATAGTACAACTTCAAAATAACATGTTAAAATACTTTAAAACTAAAATATTCTATTTCAATTAAAAAAACAAAACACCAACCGAAATGAAATCAATAACTCTGATTCTACCTGTGCCTAGCTATGTGTTCGAACTTTTGACCCCCGGGCTTCAAGATAGGGGAAAGGTGACAAATTTTAACTTTCTGCCATATTTTAGTATTTTTACAATCCCCAGTAAACTAAAGAGTGTTTTTATTTTTATTTTTATTTTTATTTTTACAGAAAAGAGTCACAGGATGAGTTGAGAACACAAGAGTACAAATCTTGTAAGAGAAAACCAGAGACAGCCGATCAAGGGTGGCCCAAAACACACCGGCCATGGTACCAATAATGCGTCAAAACTTGGAAGTAATAGATATTATTACATTAATCAACAAGTCAGATTAAAAGTGAAGTCCCTCTCTGCTGTGGCCCCTTGTACGTTTGTTCTCACATGCTGTGATGTAAGAAGCTTCACTCATGTTCTCTTACAAGGGGGGGTGTTGGAGAATGCATAGCATTCTGGAAAAAAAAAATTGTTATTTTTATTTTTTATTTTAAATTAAATTTTGTTGTGTTTTTAGATCATTTTGATATGTTGATGTCAAAAATAACTTTTAAAAAATAAAAAAATCATAAGTTTGCTGTATTTTTGAACGAAAAGCACTTTCAAAACAATCTCAACGACACTCTCAAACTAAACAATTTTTAGATCATTTTGATGTGTTAATATCAAAAATAACTTTTAAAAAATAAAATAAAAATCATTTTGATGCATTTATGAACAAAAATCATTTTTAAAGCAACTTCAATGACACTTCCAAGTACTTAATATCACTTTTTTTTAATTTGAGAAAACTACACCCTTTGGAAAGCGTATTTTGTGGGCCTAGATGAGTGAGTAAAACACTGTCTGTCCCAAACTATTATAAATTTACAACAAATGCATATCCTGATTCGAACTCAAGACTTGTTATACGTATCTTAACCTCTTTGTCACCACACCACAAATCTCATAGGACTAATATCACATGAAATACAGCAGAGATGCTATGTATGATACGAATCTTGCCAAGAAAACATACAGAACCTAAGCCAAGACATTGCATTTGATTCATTAAACAAAGCAAGCTACTGGCTTATTCATTCTTCCGAAGTATATCAACATGATACAGTAACTTGAGGTTTTTGGGACAACACCAAGAACGCAAAACAAAACAGATACAAGTGAAGTACTCAATGAACACAGATTCCAGAAGATGAATCTTGCAAATTCAGCGAGAACGACGACTAATTATATCATATGATGTCCTGCTTGATCTTGGAAGATACACTATTGACTCAGAAACAGCACTAGATTTTTTACAAGAAGTGTAGAGATTTATGAAACCAAACCTGTCAGAAATGCTCCTTGATACCTTAGGGCCAGCCCAGAAGCTATTATTGGATGAGTCTCGGTCATCTTCATCCTTCGAGCATTCAACTAATGCAGCAAAAAATGGATCCCTTCGGAAACTATCGTTGTTGTTTTTCTTTCGACCTCCTATTTCCTCGGAATTGAATCTTTTGGAGATTGATGTGGAAGCGGCAGGAGGTGGCAATGGGAGATCCTTTGATGAGCAGTCCTTTTTCTTGTAACCTTGGTTCTTAGGAATTCCAGGTGAATGTTCCCAGGAAAACGGAACACCGGAAAATCGAAGTGGGGTGGCCGGACTAAGGGGTGAGTCGTCAAGAATATACAACGATGAGCACGGTGAGAGTGATGAGGAGGAGGAGGAGGAAGAGGAGTGAGAGACGGTTCGGAGGGAAGAAGCAGTTTGGGTGGCCGGAATTGTGGTGGCCCATTCTTTTGAAACCTTTAGGGAACGATCACTGAGAGTTTCTGAGGAATCCATAACTTCTGAGAAAGAGAGAAGAAGAGAAGTCGCTTTTGTTGTTGGGCTCTTCAACTTTATTTTTATTTTTATTTTTCTCTTGAACTACTTAACTACATGCGTTTTATAAATCCAAATAGAGGAAAAGTCTTACAATTTGTTGTTTAAGGCCATTATTTTTGGAACATAATGTTTATCGAGAAAATATAATTGATAAGACGACCCGACAACATTGATGTCAAAGAGTAGGGGAAATAAAAGGACAAGGGTCAAACTTGGAAACTAAATGTGGTGGTAATATCACATTTACAATAGCTAGTGTAACTTCCACTCTTTCATTTCTATTTTTATTTTCTACAAAGGGATATTTTTTTTTATTAATATAGATGTCCGGATCAGCTTGAGTGTACCTCGAAATATTTCACGGGAGTTGAAGTTAACGACTATATAAACTTCTAATGACTATCATATTAATAATCATAGGGTTCGAATCTAAAACTATAAAAAGAATAAATTTTTTAATCTCAAACTTATAATACTTGAAGACCTAGTTGAAAGTTGAAAAGGCCATCTTTACCCATCAAAGTAGAAGGATTTTTTTATTTATTTATGAAAATCAAAGTAGAAAGCAATTTCTGTGACGGTTTGAGGATATGATTAATGTTATTTTTTAAATTGTTTTTTATTCAAAAATATATTAAAATTATATATTTTTTATTTTAAAAAATCCTCAAATGCGGTTATCATCACAATACCAAATAATTCATAGAGCAGAAAGTTATATCATTATATATATATATATATATATATATATAGTTATAATTAATTTTGAAAAAAGAGCAGGATTAAGGAATTCGATATAAATTAAGTAAATATATTGTAAGAATTGGAATAAATATTTCGCCATAACTGTCCAGTAATTAGATCACATCAGCTACCACAGCCCCTCATTTACAAGCCTCGATAATGGCTTGAAAGGCACCCGTTATGGACATTATACGTCAAACTATTAATTAACAGATTGTGGTCCATCAAATACAGATGTAATTTAATTTTCTCTGCAATTATTTTCTTATATCAAGGGTCATAAATTGAAAGTGATTATGAAGTTATAGAGCACCACTATATGCTTTGTTTGGAAATGTGGTTTAAATTATTTTTAAAAGTGTTTTTCGTTCCGAAATACATCAAATTGATATTTTTTATTTTTTTAAATTATTATTGATATTAACACATAAAAATAATATAAAAATATCAAAAATATTTAATTTAAAGTAAAATATAAAAATAAATTATTTTTTTTCAAAATCATTTTTGAAACACAGTGTAAACAACCGTTGTATGAAATACAAGCAAAAGTAACGGTATTTTTTTTCTTTAAAAGCTTTGAAGATATAAATCAAATATAGTGCCTGTTTGGGAGGGTGATTACGGTTATTTTTAAAGTATTTTTCGTTTAAAAATACATTAAAATTATGTTTTTTTATTTTTTAAAAATCATTTTTGACATCAGCATATCAAAATAATTTAAAAACACCAAAAAATTTCATTTAAAATGAAGAAAAAAAATTAAATTTTGACCAAATGATAGTTGTACCGCTGAAACAAACAGCTTCATAAGTTTAATAATAAACTTCATGGATGTGTGTTTATAATCGTTGATTTTTTCAAGGAGATGAAAACTATATAGAATTAAATTTGGTCGTTGCATCAAAAACACATAATTAATTTAATTTCTTAATGCTTTAAAGAAAGTTGATCGTGTTTCACATAATATATGTTTTCTCTTTCTCATATTTTTATGGAACCTACTTGTCAAATTTGTCGTCGTCGTCTTCTAGTGGGCGAAACGACATGAGATTAAACAGTACTTATCACTACTTGTCTGCAGAACAAAATTACAAGGACTACATAAAATAATGTGGTGAATTATAAATTAAAAAAAAAATCCCATCGGTACCTAGAGCACTAGATCCTTGGTATAAGCAATATTCGTATTTTTTCTATTAACATGAATGTTCAGTTTAATTTTTTGGGGATGCAAGGAAACTCATCTCTCGAAAAATATATTTTGAGAGTCCAAGTGAGCGAGTAAAATCCCGGTTATTCCAGGTTTTTACAAAAAATACATGTCATGAGTCGAACTCGAGACCTATTGTGTAGACCATAAACTCTTTATCATCATGCTACGCTCATTAAAAACTCAGATCAGTTTATACGTATCTCAATTAACATGATACATGATGTTTGTATCTTATTCAAAATCCGAATTTAGACTAGTTAAACATTAAGTTGTTAATAATAATAATAAAAAAGGAAATCAAAGTTTCATTAATTGAATGAGATTTGGGATCGGATAATTAAAAGACTTTCCAAACAAACTAGTCTCAAATATAGCTTACTCTAAAACATTTTATTAAGTACACTAGTTCTCTACTCTAGTCCAAATCCCAAATCTAGTTCCGGTTTGAAATTGCATTATAAAAACTCTTTTAAAAAAATTAAAAAAAATATTTTTATTTTTTATTTTAAATTAAAAAAATTATAGTATTTTTAGATTATTTTACTGTACTAATATAAAATATACTATTTAAGTAAAAAATAATTTTAACCACGGGCCGTAGAGCCAACAACAGATATAGAGAGAGAGAGAAATAAAAAGGTCAGTCAAGCCTAGAACCCTGTCCCAGCTGGCTTTAGTGAGAAGCAAACGAGAAGGAAAAAAGAAAAGATAAAAAGGAAGAAAGAAGGGCTCAACTAAGCCCAAAACCTCAACCCAATTGAGCTTAAGGAAAGAAAAAGAAAAAAGGGAAAAGAAAGCCCAAACAGGCCCATATCCATGACCCAACCGAGCTCATAGAAGAAAAGGGAGAAGAAACCAAGTTCGATGAAAGAGAGGAAAGCAAATGAGAAAAAAAAAAAAAAGTTCTTAAATTCTCTACCATATCATCAGCGTGTAACTTAAAAACCCCATTTCCACTCTAAATAATCCATATATATTTTCGTATTTATTTTTTATAATTTCAAAACAAGAGAGTTCTTTGGTCGATGATGCATAACATTCTGGGAATTTAATATTGTTAACTATATATTACGTAAATTATAATGTTTTTAGATTATTTTCATGTAATAAAAAAAAAAGAGTTTTATCCTTCGACTGTAAAGTTTATAGGGTGGAGTTATATAATAAAAAAATATCTATATTTTGAAAAATTATTTGATATTTTATTAATTTTTTTTCAAGTTAAAATTAAAATTTCTTCATCTAAATTCTAGTTCGGGATTAAAATTAAACTATATTTGTATGGAATTGGGAACAAATGACATAAGAAAACCTTTAAATCTAATTTATTATATAACTGAATTTAAAATTAAACTGTATAATTTTTCAGCTCAAAATAATTAATAATTAAAAATAGTAATAATCATCATCATCTTGACCATTTTAAACAATTTGTTTTCCTAAAGAATTATCAATAACCACCATCATAATTTTCGAATGATTAGTACAAATATAAATTGTTAGCACAACATTTTTTTCTTTATGGAGATTAACACCACCATTATATTTAATTTAAAGAATAAAGTAAAAGTTTTAAATTAGTTTTCCATCTAGTCCATTTATTATCCAAGAGATTTAATTTATAAGTGATGGATGAGTTAATGAAATGACGTGAGGTGATAGAGGGGAAGATAATAAGTTCAAGACAAAGGAATTGAGTTTAAGTATGTTTGGGAATGTAATTGAAATTGTTTTTTAAAGTATGTTTTTTGTTCATAAATAAATTAAAATGATTTTTTTAGTTTTAAAAATTATTTTTAATACAAAATAATCTAAAAATATCAAAAAATTAATTTTAAATTAAAAATAATTTTAAAAAAATAATATTGTTTTTTAAATAATTTTAAAAACGAAGGAAATATTGTTAGTCATCTATAGCAATAATTGCTTTTCCACCACTCCAGTCCCACATTTCGAAGCTCCTTTTTCTCTGTTTTAAGATTTAAAATAATAATGATTATTATTAAACATTAAATAAATTCATGTTTTCTTTTTGTTAATTTCTTCAAAAAGAAAAGGAGATGAGAATCAAGGAAAGAAAGGGGTGTCTGAAAGTGAACGGTGCTCCATTGATCACTTTAGTTGGAACCACTTTTGAAGAGCTGTCACATGGATCATATAATTGCCACGTAGCCCATTTCTGTAGGCGTTTTCCTTTGACGTGGCACCATTCGCCACCTTCTCTCCTAAATATATACCCCTCTCTGCTCCATGCACTCTCATAGTCCTTCGCCATTCTTCATTTCATCATCCACTCCCTCTCTCTCTCTCTCTCTGAAACCAGAATATAAAAACAATACCCTCGTTTCACATCATCTCTCTCTCTCTCTCTGTCCCCCGCCCTTTTTCCACTATACATTTTTTTTTTCTTTACCCGAAAGAGATCATGCCTATGTTTAGTACTGGTGTAGAAACTTCAAATAGATACTCACTGGACGGCCCAGATCAATCCAGAGTTTGTCCTCCTCCTCCTCGAGATTCCTGTGACCTCCCATCTTTAGTGTTGTCGTCTTGTTATCCTATTACGCTCAAGGTACTACGAAGGGATCTAGCAAGAGGTTTTTTCTTTCTTCTTCTTCTTCATCGTTCCCAACTCATTTTGACGATAAGTCTGACCTTTACGTTTTTCTTTCATGCAGTTTATGGACGTGGGGTATAGAGTGAAATTTGAGAACAAGAACAGAGAAAGTAATATCAAGAGGGTTTTCGGCCATGGCCCCACAATCTCTGATCAATTTCAAGAGCGTACAATCTTGAATGGGATCACTGGCATGGCTTCCCCGGGAGAAATCCTGGCCATTCTCGGTCCATCAGGAAGTGGAAAATCAACGCTTCTTAATGCACTTGCAGGAAGAACCCTAGCAAACGGCTTCACAGGGACAGTCCTCACAAACAACAGGAAACCAGCAAAACAAATAATGAAAAGAACTGGGTTTGTCTCTCAAGATGATATTCTCTATCCCCACCTCACAGTCCGTGAAACCCTAGTCTTTTGTTCTTTACTCCGCTTACCAAAATCACTATCCAAGCAAGAAAAAACTCTGGTAGCTGAGTCAGCTATATCCGAGTTAGGGTTAACAAAATGTGAGAATACAGTAATTGGAAACGGCTTTACACGAGGGATTTCTGGCGGTGAAAGAAAGAGAGTGAGTATAGCACATGAGATGCTGATAAACCCTAGCTTGCTCATTCTCGACGAACCCACGTCAGGTTTGGACGCCACTGCGGCTTACAGGCTGGTTTTGACATTAGGGTCGCTAGCACAGAAGGGAAAAACTATCGTTACATCCATGCACCAACCTTCGAGTAGAGTTTACCAGATGTTTGACTCAGTTCTGGTTCTGAGTGAAGGAACGTGTTTGTATTTCGGCAAGGGAAGCGAAGCTATGGCCTATTTCGAGTCTGTTGGATACTCGCCGTCTTTCCCCATGAATCCTGCTGATTTTCTCCTTGATCTCGCAAATGGTACGTAGGCTTTAATCTTTTGTTTAATTTGTGCTCTTATCTGATCTCTCTTTTCCGACTCAGTTGAGTTGACCAGTCATATTGGAAACCTTCACCTGTGTAGCACTAGCTAGAAGATAGATCCTTGAAGCAATGTGCCTAAAGATAATAACAGAAGTATATTAGTTTTGGAAGAGTAAAAGAGATGAGATAACTGGAAGGAATAGGTGAATGGGGTTTTTATTAATGCGTTTTTAAAAGTCTTTTTTAAAAAATATTTTTAGTTTTTACTGTAAATTATTTTTTTTAATGATTTTATATCATTTTTATTTTCACGGGGTTGGTGTTAAAAATATATATTTTGTTAATATATTTTTGATATATTTTTAAACAAAAAACACTATACAAACAACATTATATTCTTACCAGAAAGGTCAAAAACATAATTTTTTAAAATATTTTTTATTAAAAAATGTATCAAAATAATATATTTTATTTTTTAAAAATAATTTTTATTATCAATACATAAAAATAATTTAAAAATATCATTTTTTTAATTTAAAATAAAAAAATTATTATTTTTTAAATTATTTTTTAAATATAATAAAAAGATATGGGCGCAGACCCACACTAGGGTAAGGTGACCCACTGAAGGAGCAATAACTATTCTCAGCCACACAACATTTAACTGTAGAAGTGGGTGTGGATATCTTGTAGATTTGACTTGGCATTCATTTTTAATCTTGATTTTAGTTCGAGGAATACTTTGTTTGTTTTTAAAAAATATACTTAAATGATGTTCTTTTTAATTTCTTATTTTTTATAATAATAATAAATAAATTTGAAGTAAAGAACATTTTTTTAAATAAAAAAAACAATATTCAAGCTCATCTTTACCAGCACTTTTCAAAAACATATTTAATTAAGGAAAAAAAGAGACCCGACAAAGTGATAAGCAAGCAACTTTAGCTAGTGGTGGTGGTTGTTGGATGGTAGTGGTGATGATTATTTAATAAATCAATAATTTTTTCAGTGTGTTTTGAGTTATGGGATCGTGATGGCAAACAATGTTTCTTCTGTTGCTCTCGACGTCTCCTTTATTTACCTCTTTTAGCCAACTCGATCTGACTCCTTCGAGCATCCATAGAAGAAGAGAGAAAAGAAAAACTAAAATAAAAAACTTTTAAAAAAATTGTTTATTTTTTATTTTCATAGCTTTAATAGCGATAGGAGAAGAACTATATTGAAGAGATAAAATAATATTTCTAAGTTAAAAGGTCAAAAGGTTATTTCTAATTAAATGAACTAAAAAATTGTTTAATATATTTCTATATAAAAAATATTTTTAATTGGACTTGTATTATTTAATTATTATTAATAAATTGTTATATCAATAATATATATATATATATATTAAAATAGAATTAACTTTTTTAAATGATTTTTATTTTTTATTGGAAAACATATATAAAAAAACTATATTTATACTATTTAAAAAAACATATTATTAATTTGATTTTTCTAAATAATTTTTTCCCTTAAGATTCTTTTATACTCCAAACTACAATTTGCCTCTTAATTATTTTGGAAAATATTAAATTATAATTGTCATTCTATCTATGATTCAACATTTTATTGAATTATTGGGAAGGGCTACTATGTTAATTCTGGTTCATTGTTGTTTTAAAATTATTGAAAAAATCTCATTAATTTTAATTTGATTAAAATTTGATCGAGTCAATCAAGTTATTAGAAAATCAGAGTACGGTTTGTGATCAATATTAAAATTAATTAAAATTAAAAATTAGTTTTAATTAGATTTTAAATAAAAACTTTAAGATTAACCCATGGAATTGATTAGGAAAAAATTGCTCCCAAGGCAGTGCGCTTGTCATGTTTGTTAGGTCTTTATTCACTTTTCATAAAATGAAGATATGGTCAAACATTTCTAATGCATTTTATTATCAAGTTTTGAAGTTCAACTATTTTTTAGAAGAACAATGAATTTTTTAACTTTAAATTATTCTTTTGATGTTATTTAATTAATTAATATGCTGAAATTAAAAGTATATATATATATATATATATTTAAAAAAAACTTTAAAAACGTCGTGTACCAACAAGACACTAAAATAGACAAGTTGGCGTTCAAGGGTTGAGTGATGTTTGTGTGTTGGAAATAAATTCTCGTGTTTCTTAAAAAAGTTTTTGGTGAGAATATAAGATTACCCGGAAACATTTTCCCGATGTGGGATCCGATAAAGGACAAAACAGTATTGTTTTTCTCAAACTTGTGTGTGTATATATATATATATTTTATATATAAAAGAGTTGAATGAAGTTAGTATGCTCCCTCCTTTATTGAAAAAGGACTTAGACCCACAGCTGATACTGTAATATGCTATGCTTTTAATAAAGGTGGGAGCATTGTGATTTATCTCTGTGGAACACACTCAAAGTTTGAAGAAAATACATACATACATACATATATATATATATATATATATATATTTTGATTGGCACTACCACAATGGATCAAATTATAGATGATATTTGAAAATAAATCTAGGTTTGAAATGTACGATTAAATATTATTGTTGAGAATAGATGGGTGGGGGCATGTCATTAAGACAAAAGTCCACAAATAAATAATTGATGTACGTAGTACAAGTTTACAACCTAAGATCAAGTGTTTGTAGTGTTAATCCTTGGGTAATCTTGTCTAATGCTAGGTTTATTACATAGAAAACGTAGGAGAGGTTTGTTTAGTTATTTATTTTTTATTTTTTTATCCATTATTGTCTCTCGATCATTGGTGTCCTTAGCCTCCTCTACTTACTAATCAATCTGTATCCTCCTAGCTAGTAGTGGATATGTAGGGAAAGGTTCGAAGATTTTGGCAACGTGGAAGTTTGGGCAAAAATATAGTTGACGTCCAATAACTTCTGACAATATTATTCCAAGTTTTTGAACTTATCGATCGTCTTGTTTTCTTTATTTTTAATATTATTAAACAAATCATTAATTACACGCTTAATTAGAAGAAACACAACTTGATGTTCAAGTTATTGAAATGTTTTGATCCATTATGATAACTAAGTAAGTTGGGGTCCTAGCTAATTCTGATGCTCTTTGTCTCCTAAATTGTTTTTCCATTTCATGCATTCTCCTACTCCTTGGTAAAATCTGCTATTCACATAGAATTTGCCATCGCATACAACGCTCTGATGTTTGATTTTACGGTGAGTGTTGACTCTCTTAGAAAGATAGTGACTGTTAGAGAATAATAAAATTATATTATGAGATTTTATTTAATAATTTGAGTTTTTAGTTGAGATGATTTCTTGATATAGTATCAAAATCTTGTTAATCCAACAGTCATGGGTTCGAATCCTGCTATCTTTATTCTATTTGATGAAAAATCAAGCATAGAATAATATAGATATGTGAAAGTTTCAAGTCTAAAAAGTTTTCACTTAAAAGAGTATGTTAGAGAATAATATAAATAATATTATAGAATTTTACCTGACAACTTAAATTTTTAAATAATTTAAATTTTTAAATGAGATAATTTCTTAACTTTCTTTTGATACTTGTTTAGCCGTGGTTTTAATAGTGATTTTCCTATCCAATTAAATTTCGTGCTACGTTTGTCACTAGCTAGAATTCTTTCTTCTCTTCTGACTTTTTTGGTCAGGTGTCAAGATTTTAGTGGCAAGTATACTGCTTGCTACGCATGATTGTTTTATAAATTGACCCGAGCATTTTGAGGATTGCATGGCCGGCCACATCACATAAGTCATGTTTGACATTGTAATCACACCGGTTTTTGGCTGAAATTTGAAAAAGAAAATTTATTTTAAAGACCGGCAATTTGATATTTTTAGATCATTTTGATATGCTGATTTCAAAAATAATTTTTAAAAAGTAAAAAACCATCATTTTAATGTATTTCAGCATAATAAGCACTTTAAAAAACTACTATAATCACAATCCCAAACAGCCCAGTCTGCAAATTGTTTTCTCTCTCTCTTTTCCAAGACTTTTAGCAACTCTTTAACTTGGGATTTCTTGAGGGAGTGACACGCGTTGGGTTGTCTTGCATTTTCCCAGGAATCCTCTCACAAAAGTTTCATAAAACAGCTTTATTTTCTTTGATTGATGTTAAAATAATTGAAATCATACACTAAAGAATTCCATGCAGCACAAACACTAGTGGACGCCCACCTCACCACAAAGATTGGTCAGCTTTTGTTAGCTAAGCTGTGCTGCTCATTAGTCGTACGTTCTATGATTTTGTGCATATTTATTTTTTAATCTCTAGTGCATTTCCTTTAAGCTGTTTCTTTGCTATTAGGTCGATATTTTATACGGTTGATCCTATGCTATCCATAGGAATTTAAATTATTAGATGATGATTTATAATATGATTTATATTATTTTTTAATATATTCATTCAAGTAAAAGATCTATGGATTTAAAACTTGTACAGACCCGTGCTTGATTTTTATTACATAAAATAAAGGTAATGAGATTCAAACTTATGACCGCTAGTTCATCTAAAAACTTAAGTTATTAGATAAAATCGTAGAATATAATTTATATTATTCTCTAACAGTCCCCTCACTTTTTGCTTCCAAGAAAAGCAACTCCACTCTATCAAGCATTGTCTTTGGATGCTTATCCCTTAATTTTCAGTGCCATGTATTTTCAATGATTCTGTGTCTTATTCTGAAACTCTAGCTGAACTTGATAAAGCAATTCCCCTTTTAAAACAAATCGTAGCTAGCATATTGGAGATATATTCCAAAGGTCCCAGCAAAAGATGAGGTAGTCTCTATTCAGGTTACATTTCGATACATAGAATTCTTCTGGCCCGTTGGCATTCTGAAATGATTTTTGCTTGTTCAATGATTAAACTGCAACATTATATCTAGCTCCAAGGAAAATACCCTTTTCTTATGAACAGGCTACAGCTCTATGTATAAATCTCAAAGTGCATGGTCCCAGTACCTCGCTTTCCTACACTCGGAAAATCTCGAAATTCAGTTTTTAATCCAAGAAATCTCAAGCTCTATAAATCCCAGCTAGGAAGTTTGTATACATTTCTGTGGGAATCACTAAACAGATTTCAGCATTGAGGTTTGGTGCTGTATTAATTTGACGGTCCTGTGTATTTTGTTAAGAAACCATCTCACCTAAAAGTTTAAGCTATTAGGTGAAGTTCTAGAATATGATTTATATTATTCTCCAACACACCGCCTCAAGTGAAAGTTTTTTGGCTTGAAACTTGCACAGATCTATACTATTTTGTGCTTGATTTTATTAATTAAAATATCACTAGGTCAACAAGACTCTAATACCATATTAAGAAACCATCTCACCTAAAAACTTAAACTTCTAGATGAGATCTGATAATATGATTTATATTATTCTTTAATATATTCTACAACCAAGATATCTGTAGTAATGACTTCGTGATTGTATAGTGAATAGCATAATAATTGCAAAATTTTATGTCATGTATCCATACATGGATTGATTGATTGCTAAAAATATATTGAAGATTTGCTGGTTTTAATGTCATCTTGTTTGATAATCTATACCTCAACAAATTTTAACCTCTTGATTGATTAACTTATGCAGGTGTGTGCCAACTTGATCATGGTGTAAGCGAAACAGATAAGCCGAATGTAAGGCAATCTCTCATTGCATCTTATAACACCTTGCTAGCTCCGAAGGTAAAAGCTGCCTGCATGGAGACCAGCAGTATTTCAACAAAAGAGAACGGTTTCATCGGAATCCATTCTTCCGAAGAACATAGAATTAGCAGCGACAGAATTAGCATCTCGTCTTGGTTCAACCAATTCAGTATTCTCCTTCGAAGAAGCCTCAAAGAAAGAAAGCACGAGTCTTTCAACACCCTGAGAATCTTCCAAGTAGCCATGGCTGCAGTTCTAGCTGGTCTGATGTGGTGGCACTCGGATTTTCGAGATATTCAAGATCGTCTGGGTCTCCTCTTCTTCATCTCGATTTTCTGGGGGGTCTTCCCATCTTCCAACTCGGTTTTTGTTTTTCCTCAAGAAAGAGCGATCTTTGTGAAGGAAAGGGCCTCCGGTATGTACACTCTCTCTTCATATTTCATGTCTCGAATAGTCGGAGACTTGCCAATGGAGCTCATCCTCCCCACAATCTTTCTTTCTGTGACGTACTGGATGGCCGGATTGAAACCGGAACTCGGTGCTTTCCTTTTGACTCTGCTGGTTCTTCTCGGCTACGTCGTCGTTTCTCAGGGTCTCGGGCTTGCTCTCGGCGCAGCAATAATGGATGCCAAACAAGCTTCAACTATAGTTACAACCACAATGCTAGCATTTGTGCTGACCGGAGGATTTTACGTGCATAAACTGCCACCATGCATGGCTTGGATCAAGTACATTTCGACAACATTTTACGCCTACAAGCTACTTATTAATGTTCAATATGGCGGGGGCAAGAATCTTTCGTCTTTGTTGGGTTGCTCGCTATCTCATGGAGGTGATAGAGCAAGCTGTAAATTTGTCGAACAAGATATTGAAGCGCAAATTAGCCCAGCAATCAGTGTCGGTGCCCTGATATTCATGTTCGTGGGGTATAGGCTATTGGCCTACCTCGCATTAAGGCGTATAAAAGCTTAACAAGTTGTAGTTTTCTCAGAGGTAGTTCTTCTTACCTCGATGGCTCTAACTGTAATTCTCCCATATATATATATATATCGTTAATTTTGATTTCTTTTTGTTTTCTTTATGAATGAATATAATTACATGGATCTTTCCAATAAAGCAAGAGTGAGATTTGTTCTATCTCTAGGCGATTTCATCAGCTTAATTAATTACTAAATGATAAATTGATTGCAAAATTAAAACCTTTCAATCAGATCAGCGTGAGATACAAACAAGTAAACACTTTGAAAGAAATCAAATATTTTTTTTTTATTAATCTGAGTGTTCGGGTCAGCTTGCGCGTACCTTAACTAATTTTATGACCTTGAAGTTGATGATTATATAAGTATTCAGTGATTATTATATTAATAACCACATGACTCAAATCTAATATCACAAGAAAAAAAAAATTTAATCTTAAGTTATTAACCACCTATTAAATCAAACACTATGTTAATCATGCCTTTGATACATCTGTGTGTAAAACAATTGGTAGTAATCCTGACATAGATTTTCTTTAAGTGTTTGGTTTTGTTGTTTGTACTTTGTAATCTTTTGTGTCCATATAATATAATGTTTAAAAATTAAGAATGATTTGCAAATACCATTTTAATAAATTTATTTAAAGAAATTAAAAAAAATAATCGAAAGAGTAAAATAGAAGGTGATGCGACAGAATTGTTTTTTTTAAAATATGCTAAGCGCGCGCATGTTCTAAATGCAAAATGCCAGGATTGTTCTTTAACGGCTAACCAAACTTCTTTCTCTTTTCTCTGCCCTTTTCTGATTCTGATATTTTCTTTTCTTTTCTCTCAACAATTAGAGATTGTAACACTAGTTAATTCATTGTGTTACGTTGTGTGTGTCGAACTAAATTTAAAAAAAGAATTAAAAAATATTAAGAGTATATAGATTTTTTTAACATTTTATTTTATTTTTGGATAAATTTTGAAAAATAACTTAGAAATTAGGTTATGACAAGTATCATTAAATTCAATTAAATAATTCAATCTTGAAACATACTAATCCGGCTTGATATGTAGTTCGAGTTTCTAATTAAACTATATAGGAACTGACTCAAAGTGAATCAATCAATTTAATGGGTTTAAAGAAAACTTTATAACCAATGAAAAGAAGATATAATTTAAAATAACATATTAGTTTGATGAGTAAACTCGTCAACCCATGAATTAGGTAACTCGGGTCAAAAACTTCAAACCTATAAACTGACTAATATACTCTAGTAGAATTAATAACTTTTTTTTCTTCTAAACTATTGTTTATTTAACTATAAATAACAAAAATAGATTATCAACTATTAAAAAAATCATAGAAAAAGAAAATCAAAAAGGCAAATTGAAATTAATTGAAATTGAAGAATAAAATCATGCAGTTTATTTCCCAGCCAATATAAAAGAAAAGTTAAAATAAATTATCAACTCTATATACCAATAAATACATAATTTAAGGACCAAAGTAAAAAGAAAAAAAAAACAATAAGCAAAGAGAAAAAAGATGGGTCAAAATGAAAAATAAAATGTGGATTACTATTATATCCCACAATACAAATTAGATGTGAAGAAACAATGTTTCTCCTATATATTTTTTTAAGTATAAAATGTATTTTTCAAATAAATTCTAAAAAATCACTTATCTTAACCAGGTTTTTCACTCCCATCCTCTATTTTTCAATTCAACCTTCATACAAAAAAAATGAATTTGGGTGTTCAAAAAAGCTTGATTGTGCAAAGAAAAAGTTTGAAAACCAAAATAAAATTATATGAAAGCACTATTATAATCCAGAATTAATTGTAAGAGGGTGAACAATTGAAGAATTTACAGTAAAAGAACCACATCGTTTATGTTATAAACAATTTGTTACACTTTGTTTATTATTATTTTTACTCAATCAAACAATAAAAAAAACCAAATGCATTCAATTAACTAAATAAAATAAAAGGAAAATAAAAATATGATGCATGGCTACACATATTAGAAATATTATTTGAAAGTAAAATTTCTTTATTGTCAAAAAATAATTTATCTACTTAAAACATTTAAAAAAAAGAGATAAGGGGTATTAATCTAAACATGACCTTGAAACCATGAAAAAAACATGAAAAAAGAAAAGAAAAAAGGGTTAGGAACTAACAAGCTTGACTCATTTATGTTAGGCCCACGCGCCGGTTGTCAGCCCTTGTAATTGAATTCTTTTTTTTCCATTGTTTTCAGGGCTCTCTTTTTTTCTTGAAAAAAAATATTATCAGCACACATGTCATTTGATCTCACCTAAATTCTAACCACTATTGTGGACCAAGATGAAAAAAAATTGTACACAATGGGTGCATAGTGACAAACCCACATGTTTTAGTTTTTTAGGTAAGAAATAAAATGAAGCTTAGGATCGAAACATTATTATAAAATAAAAAGAGATTAGTGTTTCATTGTAGCATGTGATTGAAAACAATATGGATTGTAATAGTATTTTTGGGTCGGTTTGGTTTTTCAATTTAGTCAGGTCACCAGTTTATTGATTTTATTATATTTCTTTGCACAGTAAAATAATCATTATATCCCTAGAAAAGAAAAGAAACAATCTCTGGTCGGGGGGGTGCCAAGGTAATTTTGCATTCCATTGCTCAATCAAATAACCTTTTTACCCTCATATAAGACAAAACTACGGTTTGTCTAAGGAGGTGTTTTTGATATTTCATATTTATTTGAAAATATCAAATACTAATCTGCCCCCCTAATAAGACAAAATAAGAGAGTTGGTTGTAGGGGTGCTTAGGTAATTTACCATTTTTATTATTATTTACTATCGAATAGTGTCCGCGCGTCTGACGCACGCGCCGACAGTATTCGGCCTTACGCCTGCTTTGTCCGATGCGTGCAGAATTGTTCAGTTGATGAAAATGTTCTTCCAAAGTCTCACTCGATGCGCCTTCATGTGATCTTCCTCAAGGTGCAGCATCGTGGCACACGGTGGCCGGATTTGTTATGGTGGTCGGTTGAATTTTATTTGGCCCTTTTCTCTATCCTGCATGCTACAGTATAGGGCAAAACCCTGGTTTTATGGAGTTTTCATTTTAGTCCGTGATCTTTTAATTGTTTTAAATGATCCTAATTTCTATTATAAAAGTTTTGATCTGTTGCAATTGGTTCCTTTGATTGAAATTAATTATATATTTAGGGTTCAATTTGATCCTCATTCTTTTAATTTCCTGATTGGTTTTAAATCCCTTAATATATTTGGTACAAAAGTTTTGATTTTTTCCATTTGATCATTTGATTGAAATTGATAATATATTTGGTTTTTATTTCAGGCCTTATACTTTTAATGTTTTATTTTAATTTCTTTCTTTATTTTTTATTTATGAAATAGTCCTTATTTTTTTCCATGTTTATATGTTTGTGCTCTTAGCTTTGTTTTTTTAATTTTATTATTTGTTGAGGTGATATTTTTAAAACAATATAGTTCTTAAATTTTAGTTTATGTTTATGATCATTTGAAAATTGATATTTCTGTTTTTTTCCTCTTTGTTCTTTCTTTTGGTTTTTTTATTAGTTTTTTTTTGTATATTTTCAAGTCAAATGATTTTTTTCAGCTAATAATTTTTATTTTTATTCTATCGTTTATTTTATTTTTTTGTTTGCTCTTTTGTTAAAGTTTTTAGGCTTCTTTTAGTCTTTGATTTAATTTTTTATTTCATTATTAATGCAATAATAATTATTATTATTAGTATTATTATTTTAGTTTTTTTTCTTACTTACTTTTTTGTTAATGTTTTTGAGTTTTTTTTCTCGGGTAATTTAATAATTTTTATTGTTTTGACAGTAATAGTAATGATAAATTTAGATGTTAAAACTTGGATGTTGCTGTTATTATAATAGGGTATATTGATTTGTTTATTATATCAAACTTTACATGTATAAATATTATATTTTATTTTTGGACTAGCAAACCTATTAATTGCTTTAATTCCAATAATTATAAAAAATATTTGTTCGACCTGCAACATAGTGTGAACAATTTAACTAGTGATTTTCTAAATAGCTAGAACCAAATAAAAAAAAGTCAAAGTCAAAGGGCCATATTAAAATTTTCCACGTCTTTGAATAATACAGATGAAAAAAGGCTTTTTTTTTGGTGTATATTAATTTTGATCCTTGCTTTTTGTTAATTTAACAATGTTCTAAGACTCTATTTTGTAAAAATTGATCTTTTATAATGTTAGGATATTTTCTAACACTTTGTATATGAGAGATTGTATAAACCAACACAGATCCGAAACTATAAAACATAACAACATAATTTCTAAGGACCAAGTAAAAAACAAAAAGAAGTTGATGAAAGTGAAAAGAAATAAATATTTGAGGGACCTATGATAGAAATGCTATGTAAATAGTGTTAAAAATCCAAGATTTTTTTTAAGTCCTACTATAAAAAATATTAAAAACTTATTCATAAACTACATAAAAATTAAATTATATTACATTAAAAAGAACAACATAAAAATGAGTTGAAATTGCAAAAAAAAAAAGAGTCAATAAAACCCTAACAATTAAGGGTTGGAAGGAAAAAAAGAGAGGCCTAGTGACCTAGTTCACTCATTGACCCAAAATCAATTTTTTAAGTGGCCTAAATGCTTGTTTGAAAGTGTGATTGAAGTTATTTTTAAAAGTGTTTTACATTCAAAAATATATTAAAATAATATTTTTTATTTTTTTTCAAATTATTTTTTACATCAACACATTAAAATGATATAAAAAAAATATTTTTTTATTTAAAATAAAAATATATTTTTTCAAAAACACTTTTAAAACACAATAATAAATAGGGCCTAATCATGTCAACTAAGACCTTTTGTCTTCATCATTGAAGTTTTATGACTTTATCTCTCATTTATCAAATTAGAGCCTAAGAAAAATAAAGTTCTGGACAAAAACTAAAATCTAAAAAACCAAAGGAACTAAAAAAAGAGTTGAAAAGTATAGGGATCAAAATGAATTTTTTTACACCAATTTTGAAGTGCCACCTATTTTTCGGTCTTCTTTATTTTGGTCCTCCATAATAATAATAGCATTTTCAGAAACATCATTTAGAATCTGTATGAGAATATAGTTGAGGTTGTTTTTCAAAATATTTTTCGTTTAAATATGCATTAAAACAATGTTTTTTTATTTTTTAAAATCAGTTTTTGATATTAGCATATCAAAATAATCTATAAAATACTGAAATTTTTTTAATTTAATTTAAAATAAAAAATATTTTTTTTTTCATATTTTTAAAATACTTTTGAAATGTAGACATTGATTTATTTTAAAGGCTATTTGGAGTTATTGGAATTAAACTCACTTTTAAAAGTTAAATCAATTGATATGTTTGGAATTCTTTTAAGAGTATTGATTTGAATTAAAATCATAAAAAATAAGCAAAACCATCTCTAATTTGCTACAATAATTTTGAATAAAAACTCTTTAATTTTTCAGTGTAAATTTTTTTGTTGACTGTTTATAGTCAGTTTGAAAGTATAGTTAAAATACATTAAAATGATATTTTTTTATAAAATATTTTTTTGATATTAACAAATTAAAATATCTAAAAACACTAAATTTTTAATTTAAAATAAAAATAAAAATATATTTTTTTAAAAAATATTTTTAAAACATAATTACCAAACATCTTTGTTTTCTATAAAAATAAAAAGATTTTCTATAAAACTACAGAAATCCTAAATTTCGTCATCAATCTTTTCAAACAAACCATCCGTATCCTTTCTCCCACCAAACTTTCGAAACTCTCTTTTGCATCCCAATTCATGCATTAGAAGTAAACTTTCAACTTGTTTCTCTCAACTGCTACATCAAATTTGGCTGCCACTTCTCTTGCCAGACAGGTTAGATTGCTGTTTCTTGATTTCCTCCAAAGGTTTTTCCTGAATTTTATGATGAACAGGTCGTCTTTACAGTACTTGTGATAATAATTACGTAAAATTTTAAATCCAATTGTAAAACAATAGACGACTTGACGGTTTTTTCTTTACATGTGGAAGGGACTTGAGGAGGCAAAGAAAGGCTTGATTTGCCTTAGGAACACTTTCCAGCGAGTTCTAGAAGAAGAGAAAGAAGAAACGGAAACAACTAAAATCGTCATCAACTACCTGAAAACAAGACCACAGTGGCATTTTGATTCAGTTATTGAAGCAGAAGTGAGATAAATATAACTAAAAACCAATTTAATCGATGCAGATGGAGAAACAATCACCGTCAACGTCGCCGTCTCCGCCGTCTGTGCAATCAGAATCGAGCTCGTTAAGAGAACTACAATGCGTCGGTACACTGGAAATCGCTAGACCTAAACCACCTGTCGGTTTTCTCTGCGGTTCTATCCCTGTTCCTACTGACAAATCTTTCCACGGCTTCAATTCCGCTCTCGTTCCTTCTCCTCGCCAAACGTAATAATTCCTTTTTCTCTCTATTTTTTTATTCATTATGTGTATAAATAAATAATTACTTATGATTTTTAAAAAAAAATATATGTAGTGTTAGTGCACCGAGGTACCGAATGTTGCCGACGGAGACTGATTTGAATACGCTCCCTGTGGTTTCTAACTTGCCGGAGAAAGTTCTTCCGATTAGTGCTGCTGTACAGTCTAAGTTCAAAGGAGGTAAATTTTTATTTATTGCGTTTTGTTTTATTGATAATGGTGGTGACGTGTTTGTTTGATTTGTATACTGATTGAATGTTTTCGACCTGGAGTTGGGACATTGATGAAAGGAATGAATGGTGTGGCTTATGATTTAGGATTTTGTTGTTTCGAGAAAGATGCTAGAATTTGCACATTTTCTGTTAGTAAGACGAAAAAGAATATCTTTTACTGTGATCTATCGAAGCTGTTATTGCGGGTGGCAATGTGATGATTGTAGTAAGTTTATGTATTGAGTTGGTAGAAGGGTATGTTGGATTGTTCTGGTCGAGGTTAAGAGGGCAATTGAGATTTGTTATTTTCTAGTATGGACGTGTCTTTGAATAGTGCATGGTCAGTGCTGTAATCGGATGCTTTATGTTATGCTCTGAATATGGAGGATTAGCTAGCCGTAAGCCCTTGGAATATAATGGAGTTTCTATCATTATCTTAGTTTGCAGGGCATGTCCTATATTTGGAAATTTCAGCTATCCATTGTGCACTGGAATTTGCTATCTGCTTTGAACTTCCTCTAGCGTGTTGAATTGTCTTAGGAATTTAATGAAAATTTTTAGTTATTTTATCTGACTCTTTGACTTTTTTCATGCTAAATAGAAGTGCAAGTGTAGGTTTTCAATTTTTTCTCATCCTTATTTAAGCTGTAACTTTTGAACTTATGCGTTTGGATTTTAAACTTGACAGAATTTCCTTGGGATGCTGATGCCATCTCATCAAATCTTACTAGGAAATGTGAAGCCCTTGCTGTATCTGGTTTGGTGGAGTATGGAGATGAAATAGATGTGATTGCTTCAGCTGACATTCTTAAGCAGATCTTTAAAATACCATATTCCAAGGCTCGATTATCCATTGCAGTACGCCGTATTGGACAGACTCTTGTTCTCAACAAAGGGTTTGTATCTTTATATTCACAGTTTTGTTATTTTTCTTGCAAATATTTAAACATCTTGAATATTGTTATATGCAGACCCGATGCAGAAGAGGGAGAAAGGTTGGTCAGAAGACATAAAAACCAATCAAAAAAATGCACAGATCAATCTTTATTTTTGAATTTTGCTATGCACTCAGTGAGAATGGAGGCTTGTGATTGTCCCCCCACCCATCCTCCTTCATCAAAGGGACAGTCAAATTCATCTGTTCTTCCAGGGGGAGATGCACCCCAGTTTGTGGGGCAGAGTGATGATGTCACTAGAAATGAAGAATTCAACCATTGCGCAGAATATCCGCATGTTAAACAGGATAACTTTTTTTGGGAGAGTAAAAAAAATAAAAGAAATAAGGACCATCATCCTGTAAAGAAGTCTTCACACCTTGGTGAGAAGCCCAGAAGCTCAATGCAAGAATCTGAAAAACATAAAAGAGTCAGTAGTGATGGATTTCTAAGGGTTTTGTATTGGCAATTTCACAATTTCCGCATGCTTTTAGGAAGTGACTTGCTTCTGTTCAGTAATGAAAAATATGTTGCTGTCAGCTTGCATTTATGGGATGTAACTCGACAGGTAATGAAAAAATAGTAACCTTGCCACTGTTTTATGATTTGCTGTCTTATAATTTTTTCTCTCCCTTTTTAACAGGTCACTCCGTTAACTTGGCTTGAAGCCTGGCTTGACAATGTCATGGCTAGTGTTCCTGAGCTGGCCATATGCTATCATCAAGATGGTGTTGTTCAGGGTTATGAGCTACTTAAAACAGATGATATATTTCTTTTAAAAGGCATCTCTGAAGATGGCACTCCTGCTTTCCATCCTCATGTTGTCCAACAAAATGGCCTTTCTGTTTTGAGGTTCCTTGAAGAAAACTGCAAGCAAGATCCTGGTGCTTACTGGGTATACAAGTGATTTTAAAATACATTTTGACTTTTTTTTTAATTAAGACTTCCAGTTAATGCTGTCTTTTTAATCTGGATTGAAATTTTTACAGCTTTATAAAAGTGCTGGTGAAGATATGATTCAACTTTTTGATCTTTGTGTTATTCCCAAAACTCGTTCCTCCAGTGATTGTGATGACGGCACAAGCTCCCTGCCTTCTTTGATGAACAGAGGGAGAAGCGATTCCTTATTTTCTTTAGGAACTCTCCTTTATCGTATAGCTCACAGGCTTTCCCTTTCAATGGTATTAAATAAGTAGAACTTCTGTACTGCTACAACACTTCAGAAACTACAACCAGCTGTTTCAATGTTTCTAATCCCTAATTTATCTCATGCAGGCTCCTAATAATAGGGCAAAGTGTGCCAGATTCTTCCAACAATGTTTGGAATTTCTAGATGATCCGGACCATCTGGTATTGATGTTTTCTTGAATATTGAGTAACATTTAGATTGAGGGTTGTGGTCCTTTTTCTTCTTGTTTTTATTTTTTTTATTTTTTTAACATATGATTGAGGGCTCGCTGATTAAAACAATATGATATAAACAGGTGGTTCGTGCATCTGCTCATGAACAATTTGCAAGGCTCCTTTTGAATCATGACAAGGAGCTGGATTTGACATTTGAATCACTCCCAGGAGAATGTGAAGTTACAGTTCCAGTTGACTCCTCTGACCCTTTGAGTAGATTCTCTGAATCAGTTACTTATGAAAATGTCTCTTCAGTTGCTGAAGACAGATGGAGCGAGGAGGGAAAAGCTTTTCAGGAAGTAATATCAGAAGCCTCAGTAAAAATGACTTTGGAGTCAAATATTTCGACTCGAGGAAATTTGATAGAATTGGATGATACTGAATCAAAAGATTCAGGAGTTTTGCCTAGTTCCAGTAGTGATGAAATGGTTGCTGTGTGCAAAGTTTCCCCAACACCTCCCCATGCGGTGCAAGCTGTGGCTGATCCAGTTTCTTCTAAGTTAGCTGCAGTACATCATGTTTCTCAAGCTATCAAGTCTCTCAGGTGGATGCACCAGCTGCAAAGTTCTGATTCAGCGTTGCTTGGCGAAGGCGGTTATTATGATGGGCCACCTTCCTCGATGAACTTTTCTGTTTGTGCATGTGGTGATGCTGATTGTATCGAAGTTTGCGACATCCGACAGTGGCTACCAACATCAAAAGTGGATGAAAAATTGTGGAAACTAGTTCTTCTTCTTGGAGAATCTTACTTGGCACTGGGACAAGCTTATAAGGAGGATAAACAGCTGCATCAAGCTTTGAAGGTGGTAGAATTAGCATGTGCTGTATACGGATCAATGCCACAGTTCCTGGAAGATAGTAGGTTTATTTCCTCAATGGTTACATATTCATCCTCAATAAAATGCAATGATGTAGATGAGAAGATGATAGCGTGTATTAGCAACAGAAAAGAAGTGAAATCCAGCTCCAATGACAGTTTTTTTGCTTATGAGCAGTTTTCTTCTACGTACCTCTTTTGGGCCAAGGCATGGACACTGGTTGGTGATGTTTATGTTGAGTTCCATTTCATGAAGGGTAAAGTGCTCTCAAATCAATCAGAGACAAAATCTTCTGCAAGAGAGTTGAGAATATCAACAGAGGTCGTAAAAGAAGTCCAGAGGCTGAAGAAGAAGCTGGGGCAGCATAATCAGAACTGCAGTTCATGCTCCTTGGTGAATTGCAGCTGCCAGAGTGATAGGGCAAGTAGTGGTAGCAGTGCAAGCAGTAGCCGTGGAGATAAACACTCTGTAGCTTATGGTAGAAGGAACAGTAAAAGATCCTATGCTAGGGGTGCCGCCTACTCACTCATGGGAGATTCTAATGATAGCCGGGCACATCACAAAGAGGAAAGTAGGAAGTATTCTGGAGAATATCTCCAGCTTGACAGAGGTGATAATGATACTGCAATAGATGCTTCTGGTATTGCAGTTGATAAGCATGAGATCAATTCCTTGGCAGATACTAATTCTGATGTATTAGATGGTGGTTTGGAAACACATGATGCAGGTTCCATTTTCCCTTCTCAGAGTGAAACCAATTCAAAAGAAAAACCTAAGCCAAATGAAGGGGGGATATTTAAATATACTAGCAATCCTGCTGTCGGAGATGCAGAATACAGTCTTTCTGCTGCTTTAAGTTGTTATCAAGAAGCTAGAAAGGCATTGAGTGGACTTCCTACTGGCTCTGCAGAGCTTCAATCTGTAGTTAAAAAGATAGGGTGGGTTTGTAACGAAATGGGTCGGAATAGGTTAGAAGGAAAAGAGTTGAACAAAGCTGAACATGCATTTGCAGATGCCATAGTTGCGTTTAGAGAAGTTTCTGATCATGCCAACATCATATTAATTAATTGTAATTTGGGCCATGGTAGACGAGCATTGGCGGAAGAGATGGTGTCCAAGATGGAAAATTTAAAACCACATCCAATCTTCCATAACGCATACAATGAAGCTCTGCAAACTGCAAAACTAGAATACAGTGAATCCCTCGGATATTATGGGGCAGCAAGGGCAGAACTAAATGCTATCGCGGAAGGGGATGATTCGGTGCCAACTGTCTTGAGAAATGAAGTTCAAACTCAATTTGCTCATACATATTTGAGGCTCGGCATGCTTTTGGCTAAAGAAGATGTTACCACAAGAGTTTATGAAAATGGAGCATTTGAAGATATGCCTGTTGTTACTATTAGTCCGGATGAAAAAAGAGACAGGAAAGAATTGAGGAAGCATGAGATTTCAGCTAATGATGCCATTAGGGAGGCATTGACAGTGTATGAATCTCTGGGTGAATTACGGAAACAAGAAGCTGCATATGCATACTGTCAACTTGCTAGCTACCAGAGGGATTGCTGTTTGAAATTCTTGAATTTGGATCTAAAGAAAACCAATTTAAATAAAAATGAAAACAATAATCTTCAGCGGGTGAAGCAATATGCATGCCTGGCTGAGAGGAACTGGCAGAAAGCAATGGACTTCTACAGTCCAAAAACACATCCCGCCATGCATTTGACTATTCTTATTGAGAGATCAGCTCTTTCATTGAGCCTCTCGAGCACCTTACACTCAAATCTGGTACGCTCTTTGACCACTCAAATCTGGTACTTTCTGATGTGATGCATCCAATTCTGAACTTCTCAAGAAAGAGCAAATATTGTGTGGCCTTTTTCTTTAGGATGACATAGCTTTGAATTTTTGAAGTTCCATTACAGCTAAAAGAGAAGACAGATTTCAGTGATGAAGAGGAATCTGTTGACATGGTGTAATGTAGTATTTATTGCTCAAGTAGACTGAATGTTTGGGACTGGAATATAGAGGTAGATAGGACTAAGATAATTGTCTCTGGAAAAAAAGATCAAAACGTTTCCTACTATCTTACTGCTGTTTCCTTTTGGTCTCTCTTGCCCTCCTGAGCCATGACTGGTTATCATTTTTAATCCCGGCAACTTTTTTAAAGATGAAAGGTAGTTCATCTATACCAGTGTAATGGTGACTTTTTGTGACTCGTATTCCTATCTCCACTATCATTTCCATCAGAATCCATGTATAGTCATCTTGTGAGGAAGAATTTCGGTATGTATTGGTAATTTAGGAACCATTTCATTGTCCTGCAACCATGTTATTCGAGCCATTTTCAGATCCTTGTTTATCCCCCCCTTAACGATTCTTATCACAGTTATTGGAGAGACACTGATCAATTGCTTCTGTTCCAGGTACTAGAATCAGCTCTAGCTCGCATGCTTGAAGGACGTCATATATCCGATGCAGTATCAGATTGTTTTGGGACTGATTATCCTGAGATACATGCCAAATTCTGGGGTCAACTACAGATGCTCTTAAAGAAAATGTTGTCCCTGGCACTCTCTGCAAATGCAAATAAGCCTGCTTCTTTTGCACAGCCAACTCCTACATCGAGCAAGTTTGGAGATGCTGCAAAACTCAGGGAGCTCTACAAAATGTCCTTGAAATCTTCTAATTTAAGTCAATTACATGCTATGCACACCCTATGGACATCGTAGCTTCAAACATCTGCACCCTAGTCTTAAATATTTGCTCCCCAAATTGCAAAGTGGCTGAGTGCTGTATATAACAAGTTTCTGTCAGTGTGTTGTACAGTATCTTATCCCTTAGCAGTCAATAAATACATAAAATGATTGGAAATATAGTGTCTTCAGTAGGATTCCAGAAGAAATAGATATTGATAGGATTTCTTTTTCCTTTTGTTTTCTTAGTTTTCCTGCCCCCCGGACCTAGATTAAGTCACTCACCATACACCAAATGGATTGAGGCATTAATGTGGGAGTCGTTATCTTCACTACTCGGGGGTCAAGTCTCCTAAATATGTAGCAATTGTTCAAGAATGTGCATAGAGAAAACTGGAGTCCTATTTGGACTAACGTGAATATATGAACGTAAAACATGTATTTTTTTTTTTAAAAAAGATATCCTATCCTATTGTTTTTATTTTGACACGAACATTATTTTAGTGCGGTCAAGATTAGTATGGATGGTAAGGTGGACATTGTGATGATGTATTTATCAGGTGATGCATTAGTGAACAAGGACCTAAAAGGACTTGAATGTTGGTTGACTGAAATGTAGACATGGGAAAGTCATAAACAAGAAATTTATTTTTTCTTTTTCTTTTTGGATATTGATAACATGTTTGAGATAGACAAATTATTCATTTTTTAAGTGTTATTCAATTGTGGGAAGGAAGACTTGAAAAAGTTGAGGCATGATGAGTTAGTGCAAGATTATGAGAAGAAATTCAGTTAGTGCAAGATTATAAGAAGAAATTCAGTTTTTTTTTTTTTTGGATATTGATAACATGTTCAAGAAAGACAAAAAAAAATTTATGTGATTCAATTGTGGGAGGGAAGACTGGAAAAAGTTGAGCCATGATGAGTCAATGCAAGATTATGAGATGAATTTAGTTTTTTATTTTTCATTATTGATAACATGTTCGAGAAAGACAAATTAGTCATTTTTTTATGTGTTATTCAATTTGTGAGCACAATTGGAGTTAAGAAGAAAGAACATTTTGAACTTATCTTCAACCATCAATGCTACTAATGGGTTGGATGATTTTAGAATATATATCAACAAAAGGATTGATGGAGTTTTTAGGGTTTCGTTAAAGGTTAAGGATAAGGGTGAGATGGAGAAAAAAGATTTGATAAGGGAAAACCTAAACAGGCTATTAGTAAGGGAAAAATCATAAGTTAGGGCCAAAGGTAAAGGTTTAAATCTAAATTTATAATGGTAACCACTAGACTACGGACTGTCCGAATAAGGGACAACTCAGTGTTATTGTTGTGAAAGATGGTGCTAAGACACCGCATACATAAATCATTTACATATATTTAACAGTTGAGATGGAATCTAGTCGTAGATGTGAATGTGGGCAAAATCAAGAGGTTATTTGACCAATTTGTGTGTTTGAATTGGTTAATTGATATTATTATAAAATATATCCAGGTGAAAATAAGTGGAGAATGATTTTTTAAGTCTAAAAAACTTGAACTTGAATTTCTAATCACCTCTCTGTTGGTTGAAAACTAGGTAACCACTGCAAGATGACATGTCATCTAATTTTGATTTTTTTTTTAAAAAAAAAGATCATCTACTCCATAAGCAAGGAGAAAAAAAGATCAAGAATATACGTCTAGCCTTGCAAACAGTGTGTGTGAACTTTATTTTAAATAGAAAAAGTATTGGATTACTTTGTTTTGATGTCATTCAAAGGAAAATTTCAGGTTGTCTTGTTTTTTCAAAAAACATCCAAACCATGTTTTTATTGGTTATCTAGATTATTTTTGAACCAGTCAAATTGATCAGGTTATGTCAAGACAACCCTCGCATGATTTAATTTGAAACTCGAGATATGATATAAGTTTTGACTTCATGACAAAAAAACTATGAACATAATAACAATGCATAAATGCTTTTCTATACATTCAAAATAAAATATATTCATAATTCAATGCTTAGGATTTGAAATGCATTTATCATCACAGTAGCAAGCATTTTTGTACATTTTCTGCAGTATGCACCGAATGTGACAATTGCCTCCCAAGAATTACATCTACAACAATGACAGAGTCTTGTGGCCAGAAAGTCAATGGTGTTGGCATCTGAGATTTGGCTTTCATAAATTGCCACTGTTTCTGTGGTTAAAACTACAACGATAAATGAGATGCTTTTGTAAACCTTCAATAGGGTAACTTAAGAATAACATAATCCTCCTAATGCAGAAAAGGGTTAGCTTTCAGAATTTAGCTATTCCGATTTCTGCTGTTTCAAGTTCGTAGCTGCACAAACTATTGCCTTCATTTAGCATCCGAGGTTGCATTTTCAACCCCCAAAGCATCAGCCAAATTAAAGTTCAGATTGCTTCTCACGGTTCTGGTCCTCCCAACTCCTCCGTCACCCTTTCTCATCATTGCAGCAAACTCCCCATAATCTATCCGCCCATCCTGTAAAAAGTAACTGTTAGTGGACCCGAACCCTTTTCAAACTCTCTACTGTTTTATCACTTGAAACAAAGGATGAGGTGGAGCACATATCTTCTGTTCCCTGTTCCCGTGCAATGGAAAGCATTATGCAAGTGAGATTATTAGATGTGGACCAAATGTAAACATACAGACTTACATTGTCTTGATCAATTTCTTTGATTGTCTCATCCAGATGCACATCACCAAGACCAAAATCTCTGCAAGCCTGTTGAAGTTCATCAATCGTGATGTAGCCACTGCCATCTTTGTCAAAATAGGAGAAAGCTGCCACCAAATTGTCCTCTCTCTCCATCTTATTTAAGTGCAAAGTTGCAGCAAGAAACTCTCCATAGTCTATCGTTCCACTGTTGTCTGTATCAGCCTGTAGAAGTTTTCGTGCAGGGTTAGCAATACATATCAGCAGTTATCTAGAAAATCTAGTTTGCAATATAAAACAATCATGTTCAGATCTGTTCTTGAACTTGTTTACCGCATCCATCAAATCTTTTATTTCAGCTTCTGTCATCTGAGAACCAACTCTCTTCAAACCGTGTTTAAGTTCTTCAAATGTTATTGTCCCACTGTTGTCTGTGTCAATCATTTTAAACATCTCTTTCAAACCACCAATTTCTTCCTCAGAAAGCCTTTCTGCTATGACCTACAAAAAAAGAAATTCCCAATACCGTGAATGAAAGGACCATTTATATAATTATCAGAAAATAGCTGTCTTGTAGTAGAAAGACAACATAGAGAAAAGTTTTTGACCACCAAGTTTCATAACAGTTTCTACAGAACACAAGTAGAAATATAAGAGAACATTTGACCCAATATTTTGTCGATCAAAATGTCTGAATGAGTGAAAGTTCCCAATGTTGCATAGTTTCTTTTTGAACAATCGATAAATGTTCGTTAACAAAACAAGCTTGGGCCGCATATTATGATAATTTGCGCATCTAAATTATGCTGCGCTCAGTGATAACACCATCAACATTGAAGGATATACTTTCTCTTTCCCGCTCATTCCATTCCTTGCACATCACAGAGAGCTGTCGATGGTTGAATTGTTCTAAGAATGGAAAGTTTAACTATCATTGGCATAATCTCTTAAAGAGATTATAAATAATAAGCTTAAAAGAAATAAGAGTAGAGGATAATCTTTTCAGGATCCTAAGTTGTACTGCAAACGAGTGCTGTTGAGTGCTGACAGAGATATCCACTAGAGAGACTATCACTCAACTGCTTTAGCTGCCTTCCACAAGGGGGGGTGTTTGACACCGCGTTTCAAAAACGTTTTAGAAAAAAATTGAAATTTTTTTATTTTTATTTTGTACTTTAAATTAAAAAAATTTGATGTTTTTATATTATTTTCATACACGGATGTCAAAATATTTTTTTTTAAAAAAAAACATCATTTTGATGCATTTCTGAATAGAAAATATTTTCAAAAGCAATCTCAACCAAACAAGCAAGCTAGAACAAATATGTTCATAGGATGACAAATATGCAGGGGACAGACCTCTATATTACGTAAAATATTGTCTAAAAACTGAAAAAAAAAATCTTCAACACTAGCAAGCCACTATCCATAAAAATTCATTCAGTGCATCCTACTATCAAAACTTAATTTTAGTTGTTGTCCCTTTTTTCCCATGAGTATTACTTGAAGCAGATGGTTTTCACTTTCTAAAAAATATCTGAATCATTAAGCTGATTATGAAATTCCTGTCATTGAATTTCCTATGCATACAAAAGTCTATATGGAAAATGGTAACAGGAAAGGCAAGGATAAGACATACACGCAAAGCCATCTTTTTAAGTTTATTCATCGCTGAGAAATGCTTCAGACGCGACAATACTGCAGAATCAAGAGGTTTGTCTGGAGCAACTCTGTCATCTACAATCCACGGGTTACCTGATAATACAGAAAACCGCTTTTATGTCTTAAACAAGATACAAAAACTTTAGCAAGATTAGTAAATATCCGCGTTCTTACAACATAAAGTCCAAAACAAAAATCCAGATGCAAAAGAACGAAACCACTTACACAAGACTTCATGAGCAGTAATCCTTTGCCTCGGGTCCCTTTCAAGCATCTTTCCGATCAAATCTTTGGCACTCTCTGAGATATTTGGCCATGGATCAGATTCTAAATCTAGCTTTCCTTGCAAAATCTGTTTGAAGATTCCTGAATCGGTTTCTGCAAGCAGTAGGAAAAGTCATCTACTTTGTTGCAAGACTAAAAACCGCAGAGAATAAGAGAAAATACGAATTAGGATGGCAACCTGCCCAAAAAGGAGGAACCCCACTTAATAAGATGTAAAGGATAACACCCGCGCTCCATACATCTGATTGAGGACCATAGTGCTTCAGCAAAACCTCTGGTGCAACATAATACGGGCTCCCAACTACATCATAAAAATATTGTCCTGTAGGGAAAAGGAACATATAGAGAATTCCTGAAATGAGTCCAAAAGTAAGGTGAAGCTTTCTGGGCAGACAGATCACGCACTGAACCGAATGTTTCTGCAAGAAATGACGGGGAAACTACAGATGGGAATTTCAAGAAACAATGGATGAAAATCACATTACACTGAAGAATTATAAGGAACATAAGCTTTCATAAAACACACCGAGGGTAATCTAATCCAATGAATTGATAAGGAACAGAAATGAAACCAGAAAACTTGGAAAAAAAAATAAAAATCAGCCATTCTTCTAATCAATCAAAACCACGGGAAATTCATAATCAAACAATAAAATTAATAAAAATATATTCCAGGATTCCAAAACAACAAAGAATGCAAGATTACCAATCACACAATAAGGTTCAAAACCAATCAAAAATAGAAAAAAGA
The DNA here is from genome assembly GCA_025169955.1 of Salix arbutifolia. Classification (NCBI taxonomy): domain Eukaryota; kingdom Viridiplantae; phylum Streptophyta; class Magnoliopsida; order Malpighiales; family Salicaceae; genus Salix; species Salix arbutifolia. The sequence continues at coordinate 13,635,104 of CM045920.1, forward strand.
GATCAAAACCACAATTCATTCATAAGGAAACAACGCCACAAGAAGTAAGAAAAAGCAACCTGGCTTGTAAAAGACAGAAAGGCCAAAATCTGTAGTCTTGAGCATGGCATCATCACCAGGTTTATCAAACAAGAAGTTCTCAGGCTTAAGATCTCTATGAATAACCCCCAAAGAATGACAATACTCAACCACCCCAATTATGTTCTTGATCAATTTAGCAGCCTCTTTCTCACTATAATGACCCTTTGCCACGATCCTATCAAAAAGCTCACCACCAGCACATAACTCCATAACCAAATGTACAAACATGGAATCTTCATAGGTATCCTTGATTTGCACCACATTTGGCTGCCCTGATAAATGGTGCATTATCTGAATCTCTCTATAAACATCCTCGTAGTCTTCTCTACAAAAAAGTTTCCTCTTTGAAATTGATTTGCAGGCATAACGAGCGCTGCTTGCTTTATGGGTACATAGATACGTGATTCCAAATTGACCCTGTCCTAGTTTCTTGCCCAACAAATAATGGTCTCTAAGTCTTGGTGTTTGATGTGGCAAAACTGAGATTGCAGGCTTTCTTATTGTTGGTCTTGCTCTTGATGCTGCTGCTGTAGATGGTCGTTGTTGTGGTGGTGCGCTGCTGGTTTCTTCATTCATTTTTTTGGAAAAGATCGAACTTTTTCTTATTTTGTTTTCTAGTTCTTGAGGAAAGGGAGGGAGGGAAAGGAGGGAAGGGAACGCACTGGTTGTTCTTGTTTGAGTTTGATATGATGGGAGCTGAAGTAGCTTTCCAATTCAGGATGAATATTATTTATTTATTTATTTACTTATTACAGGTCATATCACCCGTTTATGAAGAAAATTAGATTATTTGGGGTTGAATATCGTTGCGGTGGAAATAGTTTTTTATTTAATTTTTAAAAAAAAAAATTATATTATTTTAATATTATAATATCAAAAATATTTAAAAAATATATAAATATATATTTAATATATTTTTAAATGAAAAAAAAATCAATTTTTATCAGCGTTATGGTGTTAATTGTTGCTGCGGTGAACCGATTTTTCATTAAATTTTAAAAACAAATATTGAAATTAAATTGTTTTTAGTATTTGTATATTGTTTTGATGTTGTAATATAAAAAATATATTTTAATTGAAAAACAACTTCTCTTTCTTTTATATCTCTTGGTTTTGCTAATTTTCTTGCGGAAAATAGGGTTAGATGGTTTGGAAGATGATGGATCTGATGCCATTTATCGATTGCTTCCAAATAATTGCCTCCATTATTTTATTTAGTTCCGCTAAGGAGATGTTTCACACTGTATTTTAAAAGTATTTTTGAAAAAATAAATTTAATTATTCTTTTATTTTTATCTTTTATTTTAAATTAAATTTTTTTGGTGTTTTTAAATCATTTTCATGTATTGATTTTAAAAATAATTTAAAAAAAAATAAAAAATATATCTTTTTGATTCATTTATAAACAAAAAATACTTTTAAAAACAACCACAACATTACTCTCAAACAAGCAACGATGCAATGCAAGCATAGGGCACATGATTAACATGTTTAAATAACCCTTAAAATCCAAGGCATAAACAAATAAATATTTATACAGATCTGTATTACGACACCACACAATACAGTACCTACCATGAATAGAGGCGAGGGTTCGGATATTGTAAGCCTCAAGCTATATTAGGTGGTGCCTAAATAGAAATTGTTTATATCATTCTTTTCAAGAATGTCTTGTTGTTTTTTTGACATTAACATCTAATTATATATTTTTTAAATGTATCTTATTTATATTTTAGTTTCAATTTTTTTTTATGCAAGGAAATCTCATCTCTAGAAAGTATATTTTATGGATCTAGGTGAGCAAATAAAACTCCAGCAATCCTAAATTCTAACAAGAATACACGTTATGATTCGAACTCAAGATCTCTTGTACAAACCGCAAGTTTTCTACACCACACCCTTTGAAGACTAAAATTGGAATGATTACATTAATTACCTTATATATTTACTAGTCGAACTATATGTGATGAAGCAAAAAAACATTATAAAAATAATAATTTTCCTAATGCAATGTGTTTTTTTTAAATATAAATATATTAAAATAATGATTTTTAGATAATAATTTTATATATATATATATATATATATTCTTTATTGATATATTAAAATTATTTAAAATAAATATATAAAAATCAATTTAATCATTTTTTCTTTGCTTTAAATCATTTTTTAATATTTTTATATTGTTTTGATATACTGATATAAAAAATAAATTAAAAAATATTTAAATTACATTTTTATATAAATAATTTTTTTAAAAAAAAACAATCATTATTTCAATAGTAAAATGCTCCAAATCAGTTGGCAATGTAGAACAAGTTGATAAATTAAATTTATTTTATATTTTAAAGAGTGACTATTGTTTGATAGCAATTTTGAAGGTGCAACTTCTTGAATTATATTTTCAATTAGGCTATTAAAAGTATGTTAGAGTGCAATTTATTCTTTTTTAAAAATAAGTTTATTATTAAGTTTCCATACAATTTATAATTAGTTACATTTTTGCGAGACATACAAGAAACTTAAATCATGAGACACAATTATATTAATAAAAATATATTAATTAATTAATGTTCATAATAATAATTAAAAAATAAACCTTGGTCTAGCGTCTAACAAAATATTCTTTCATTTGCCATTAAAATTCAAAAATAAAGCATACAATGTAAAATAAAAAATAGACTAAATAAAAAAGATAGATTTAGTGTCTGAGAGTGTAGTTGAGGTTGCTTTTGAAAATACTTTTTGTTTATAAATTTATCAAAATGATATTTTTTTATTTTTTAAAAATTATTTTTGACATTAGCACTTGAAAATAATTTAAAAATACCAAAAAATATTAATTTAAAATAAAAACTAAAAATATTTTTTTTCAAAAATACTTTTAAAACGCAATGTAAAACAGCTTTTAATCTCCATGAAAGCTTGCTTAAGATACTTATTATGCAAAGTAAATTAAAAAAATATTTTTTAAAAGAGTTCTTAATTTGTACTTGCATTAATCGGAGGGAATTTACAAATTCACAAACATAAAAATAACAAATAAAAAACATTGAAAATAAGAAGAAAAAAACTTTCAAAATCTTCAAGGGCATGTTAGTAATTGAAATGTAAACGGATAGGAATCAAAGGATAAGTCAGTCCATGAAGGACCCAAGCTACATAGCTTCAAAGCGAAAAACAGAGAATAGCACAAACGGGGGAGCTTTTTTCTGCTCTCTCTTCTCCAAAATGGCTTCTGCTTCTTCTACAGCACTAATGGCTCTCTGTTCTTCGTTAACCACTCAATGCAAAATCTCCAAAAGCCAAAACCCTCCTTTCTCCAAAACCCTTTGTTTCTCTAAACCCACTTTTGGGTCTTTCTCAAACACCACTAAGAAGCTCTCCTCTCCTCCTGTCTTCTCTAAAAGACCTCCATTTTTTGCCCGGCCCAAGGTCTCTGAATCTGAAGCTCTTGTTATTGAAGCAGAGACTGAAGTATCTGTGTCCGAGGCTAGCTCTGAGCCTTCTGCCACGCAGATTATTGAGGTTGCTAAGGAAGAGCCACCTAAGCGTGAGGAGATTTTTGCTGTTGTTATGGTGAGTATTGAATGGGAGTTGAATTTTTTATTTTTTGGCATTTGAAATTTGTGTTTTTGATTGATATTGATGTTTTTGGATTGATTTCGTGTACCCAGATTGTTTCAAGTGTAATTTATGGTTAGCTAGATGGTTTTCTGGTTTGCCATTAATGCCTTGGAAGACTGATATTTCACTCATCAACGACTGAAGTGTGTTTTTTAATCCAATGATGAATGCAATGTTTTTGAGGTTTTCAAGAAGATTTATTGTTGTTCTATTGTAGTTTCCCAGCTAGTCACCTTTTGCATAATTTGGCCTGCTTTGTGATCCGGGGCTAGGGTTTGATTTCATTTTACAGGTAGGATCTCGCCAGTATATTGTTATACCAGGGCGATGGCTCTATGTTCAGAGGCTAAAAGGTGCAAATGTCAATGACAAGGTATAGTTTGTTGTCATTTTCTTTGTAGATCTTAAGTAGTTAAAATGTTCTCCAAGTTTGTTGCGCCCCCAAGTAGCTAATATGTGTTGTTTGCGTGTGTGGTAAGAATTGTTCTCGTGTCTACTCAAACTTTGATTTGGGGTTGACAAAGGAGAGTTGTTTTTTCTCTATAATGATGAATGTGAAGCTCCAATATCAAAGTAGCATCTTCAAATGCATGCTTGATTTCTGATAAAACAAGATGAGAATACTGCTTACTTCCAGCGCTTCTAATTACATGAAATTCTGTACATTTGCTAATATTTTATACAGTGATCATGTTCTCTTACAGAGAAGTTTCTCCTCTTTTAAGAGGCAATTTCAACAATGTCTTTGGATGAATTCCAAAAGCTTTGATTGTAAAAGCCTTCTTTCCAATTTTTTATTATGTTTTCAATAACCCACATGCTGTATTTCCTAGGATAACCTTTATTGGATCACTGCTTGCTTGAGTTATCTAGGACTTAGCCATGACTGGATTTCATGGATATCTGGTCATGCCAAGAACCAAAAGGCATTGTCTTTGGTAACCAAAGACACCGCTAAAAGATACACTTTTCATAAAAAAAAAATACCTTTAGAGAAACCATCTGCTGGAAGGTCAGATCAATATGCTGGTTTGCTTATGTTTCAAATCCTTCATGGGAAGGAAATGATATGCTTCCGTAACATGCAAGAACTGTTTATTATTACTACATCCTGAAGATTTGTCCGAGGAGAGGTCTAGATAGCTTTCAGGAAAAACCTGAGGCCAGGTTCCCATATTGGAGGACTGTCCATAGTTCAACATGTTCTGTACATGCTTTCTGGCTTAACATGACCTCTGGTGTTTCATCCAGCTTTCATTTCTATGTAATTTTTCTTCTTTATAGAATCTTTTTTCATCCTATTTTTGCTCTCCCTCCAAAAAGAAGAAATCTTGGTGATGCTCCTATTTCTTAGGATTTTCTTTGTTGTTAATAAAAAAAGGCGATGCTCAACCTTGGAATCTATTCATCAATATGCAAGATGGCAACACTTTCGTGATGATGGAAAGGATCTAATTGATTATTCCCTTTTCCTATTTGAGAAACATTATGTAACTGGTTCTGGCTCTAGTCTCTTTAAAAATTTGCATTTTGCATTGATTTTAAAGTTCAACTTTTGATTTTTCTGCAGATAGTTTTGAATAAGGTGCTACTTGTGGGAACAAGAACAACTGCCTATATCGGAAAACCAGTGGTGACTAATGCTTCAGTTCATGCTGTAGTTGAAGAGCAGGTAGGTTTCATGAATGTGGTTATATGTATCTTTTCTTTCAGGTGGCCTTCTACTTTCATTTTTTTCCTGCGCCTTTCTTTAGGTTCCCTAATTTTTCACTTGTATTACAATTGCAGGGATTAGATGCTAAAAAGATTGTCTTCAAATATAAGAGGAAGAAGAACTATAGGAGAAATATTGGTCATCGACAGGTACATCTATTATCTTCTCACTTCAAGCATACAAAGGCATAGTGACCATAATTTTTTTTATTACGTGAATGGATGCTTTTGGTTTTAAAAGGCTGAGATCTTTTGATGTGTGAGTGTGTGTAAGTCGCAATGGCTATTGTTTTCCCTAATGAGTTATGCTGGAGATACCAACATTTTAACTAACACTTGTTTACTATATATATATATTGATAGAAACACTTGTTTGCTATTTGACATAACACTTATCAACAGGTAATGCTGGACATACCAACATATAGGATAGCTTATTAAGATCAAAATGTTGTTGTTTTAGCATATTTAGGTAGTGCTTTTGAATTTCTTTATCTTCAAATTATTGTTTTTTTAATTCGTTTTGATATGCTTATGTCAAAAATAAATATTTTGACGCATTTCCAAGTGAAAAACTCTTTGAAAAACATCTACCGTACTCCCAAATAGGCACTTAGTGCCTGCTTGGCTTAGTGGCTGAGTTTTGCTTCTGTAGTGTGGAAGAAAAGGATGGAAAAAGCATCCATGGATAACAAGTTAGGTCAGAGAAGTGTTTGGTTAAATGATTTGTTGAGCAAAAGAATTTTTCAGAAGTATTTGATGAAAATTAGAGTTGTAGCCAATAAATTTACAAAAAATAACGTGTCATTTGCAGAATAAAAGATAAGTCATTTTTTCGTTGATTTACAGCAAATAAAGGGAGGCATGTTAGTAATTTTTGGTGGGGATTGCTATGGTTTAGTAAACCTGGATGTTTTCTCCTTCGATGCCCAAAAGCATGTTTTTGTGTGTGCTTCCTCAAAAGCCTTGTTCCAACCACGGTTTGAGGCAGTCCCCATAAGGAGCTTCCTGTATCCAAATGGGTAATAAAAATGCTATAGCAGCCCCAACTGCATTCTGGGTGCTTAACGTGGCACTTCCCGTCTACCACTTAAGCTCCCACGTCGGTTACGCCGAGAATGTTGGTCAAAGTGTTGGTTTCTTTATTATTCTTATTCTCTATAAAAAGAATCCAAGAGACAATTATTTCATCTTTAATCTTATATGTTCATAATTTATTTTATTTTTTGTAAGAACAGGGAAATAAAATAATGCTCTTGGTCTTACTTGGGTCGCAGTTGGGCAGTGTTGAGGTTTTGTGGTTTCAAATTTCAGTCATACCAATACAAAAAATAAAGTCCAGTTTCCAAAATTCCTATTAAATTCCGGTTCCGCTGCCAATTGAAAATTTGCCTTTTACCTTGCGTTTTCTCCTACCTCTCCTTGTTAAAACCTTACTCTTTTGTTCAATATTTTTTTTTATTGCTTTTAATTATCCTCTCTACTCAAATTAGACCATGGATTACCACTAAATGAGACAGGACCGCAATCATTTTCACTAACCTTGATAATTGAAATTTAAATGAAAGAAGACTCCCATTTCTTGTCTACTTTGATTGATAGAAATGACCTACTTCCTGATATTCTTAAAAATGCTCTGACTCAATTATGCAGCCAAATACTCGGATAAGGATAACAGGCATCACTGGCTTTCAAGACTACCCAGTATCTACTCTTGACTCCTAGGATTTCCTGCAGAGTTTTGGATGATTGCTTCAAGTTCAGCTCTTGATACTTTGTGAAGTTGCTCTTTTACTCTTGGTGTTGTTGTAATTCCCCTTAAAGGGCAATGATGTTGAATTATGAAAATCCATTTTGCATAAATGAATTATCTGCGGTATGCAAGAATGTAGCGTGGCATTCTTATACTTCCGTGAGAGCACACTGATGGATTGTCGATAATTTTCATGTGATCTAATGGGAAAGACTCTCGTGGTCTCCTTGAATTATCCAAATCTTTGGATGGAACCCTAAATTCCTTTCTTTTCTTTCTCATCTTGCTATCTCTCCGCAGCTTGTTTCTTGATGATTTTTCATTTTCTTGTTATTTTCTCTGTACATTTGCCAGTATATAGACAGCAGGAGCATTATCAACCATGGGACGTTTTTGCATAATTTCCAGGTAGACGCGCTTTCAGAGACACCTTCTGTTTGCTGGTCAAATCAAATGGCAGATTCTCTTAAGTTTTCAATACCTTACGATGAACCGATAGGCGTCTCTTAACATGACAAGGCTATTCCTCGCATTTACATCCTGAAAATTCCATGTGGAGGTCTGGATTGCTTGTCAGTAGTTTTCAGAAATCTCTTAGGTCAGGTGCCCAGGAACAGGGACTATACAGTCTGTCAACTTGTTCCTGAGTTGCTGCATCCCGAACGTAAAATTGAATTGTGTACAGTTCCTAATATTTGCCATCCCACATTGCTTGAATGCAGTTAATGGCAACTGCTCATGTTTGTTTTAGAGTCTATTTGGAGGAGCTGTTGTGGTAGTTTTTCAAAGTGCTTTTCATGCTGAAATACATTAAAATGATATTTTTTTATTTTTTAAAACTTATTTTTGACATCAGCACATCAAAACGATCTAAAAACACTAAACCATATTTATTTAAAATGAAATTTTTTTTTATCAAAAGTTGTGGCATAGCGGGTGAAACGCTATGCCAAACAGCTTCTTAGACGATGTTTTAACCTGATTTTCAAAAATATTTTTGAAAAAAATTAAAAAAATTTATTTTTATTTTTTTACTTTAAATTAAATTTTTTTGATCTTTTTAGATTATTTTCATGTATTAATATCAAAAATAACTTTTAAAAAAATAAAAAAAATCATTTTAATATATTTTTAAACAAAAAACACTTTAAAAAACAACTGCAATTTCATTCCCAACAGTCAATTAACCTTCTATTATTTAATGAATCGGCAAAACTAAAAGGCCAAATGATCCTATTGTCAATACTTGGTATAGTTCTTACATGATCAACAGCAATACAACCTAGACTAATCTTTCAAGGATTATGAAGGATTACAACACCTCCCTAGAGCATTGCTGGCTCTCCCAACTGTACAAATAATCCATAGTGGGAGATCATTAAATTGACATTTCATGGGAAAAGAAAAATATATAAGTTATAAAAGATTCTGCATGAACTTTATAATTTATCGTCATCATAGGGGAGAATTAATCAACCCATCTGTATCACAAACGAAGCAGGTGTCATGTATTTTGTGGTAAAAGTAGGATGCCACTCTGCAGCATATTTCAGATCCTTTAACCAAGCAGTCAAGTGATCTCTCTTAAGCTGGCTTTCGTGGGGAGAATCGCCAATACAACCTTCACTCATATATTCGCTTTCCCTTTAGAAGGGTAGGGAATATGGAAATGGATCCAATAAGAAAGAGCACAGACAAAGTTTTGAAATCGTAGAGATCCTTCACCGAGTTGAGATCCCCAAGAGCAAGGCCGGCCTGATATCGAGAAAGAGACGGCAACACAATTAGCAAGATGATGCATAGAAATGTTGGAGTTATTCATTTCAAACATCTCTAGATCTGGGGAAGCAACGTTCATGATGACGATGCTAATGCCGATAAATATTGTTATTAGCAACTACAATTTATAAGCACTCCACTCAAAAGTACTAAAGAAATCAACAATAAGAAGAAAACACTCCAGGCAAATTTACTGCCACTACCAAGCCATTTCTAGTTCCAAACATAGCAAAAGATCTATCACAACTATCATGCATAAAATTGATACATTTTAAGTTTAGCAACAAATCCAGGAAATTACTAATTTGTACACATTCAACACCTAACAAAGATGCACAAATAATCTTGTTTTTGCTGCTACCAGGCGATCATTATTTATCCAATCTGAACTGATATTATGAACTAATGAAATGAACTACTAATGATATGCAGCAAAAGGTTCCTTGCAAACTACCATGTGGTGCAATATTTGAAGAATATAAGTGAGTTTTGATGATAATCCAGTGATGATATGAAAACAAGCAACACAAATTTTTGAAAGGAAAAGCAATCACTATAACAAGAACATGAATACATCACTTTAAAAAGAAAATCACAAAAGAAGCCAATGTAGTTTGATTAACCAGGAACTAAGTAGAAAAACTCACCCTGACAGTGATATAGGAAGCAGGAATAAGACCCAATAAAGTAGCCAAAAAGAAAATATGAAAAGGTATGTCCACGATAGGAGATGCCAAATTGATAAATAGATTGGGCAACGTTGGAGTTACTCTCAAGAAGAGCATGTAATTCAGTAGTTTTTCCCTTCTCTTAGCAATCTGAATTCCAAAAAGATTCAAATTAGGGTGGTATTGCTCACATGTACAGCAAATATATGAAAATTGTAGTAAAATTGTTAATTCCAAATAATTAAAAGAATAGTACCTCTGCTTGAAAAAATCTCAACTTTTCAGGCCACAACCAATTAACTAGAGGCCTGCCAATCAACTTGGACAAGAAAAAGCACGAAGATGCTCCAGCTGTGGCATTGAAAACAACTAAAAAAATCCCCCTGACAACACCAAAAAGAGCTCCAGCTAGCAATGACATGAAAATTGTTCCAGGAATCATAAAAGTCTGCATGAAGATATAAGTAGAGCAGTAGCCCAGAATGAATTGTGCTGGATATTCATTTGCATATGTTGCAAGATTGTCCCTGAAGCAAAATAGAGTGATGTAGTTTAACGAAAGTATGATACAGTTAGAACAAGAATGTAGGAGAGGTAACAGACAAGAACATTTAGCCACTAAATAGTTAACAAAAAAATTAACACAACAATGTTAGTGCTACTTTTGAGGCGCTGACTGCCAAGCATGCAGGGCAAACATTTAGAATATCAAAACTAACACACAGATTGTACATTACAAATCTACGCAATTTATATAGACTAGTCAGGCTAAAATTGAGAATCTGATTCGCCCCTCCAATTCTGTGGCATTGTAAAAACAAATCTCTAAAAATTCTCCCCTTTCACCTAATGACTTAATCTGCCATAAAATTACCATCAACATCTTGAACAAAGAAATTTGTTCATTTCATTTCCATGACCTCAACCATAGTCTCGCACGATAGGACTAACTTAAATCCCATTCCTGATTTTCACAGCGAACAACATAAATCCTTTCACTTCTAAATTTTCCAACTAATAACAATTGCACATGAAAAGCAAATTAAATCCATCAAACCAACCTTCAAGACGAAAACCTTAACTCCAGTGCAACATCTCCCTAAACTCAAAAACAACTTCTAAAATTAGAATTCAACAACCCCTGTATCCTAATCGATAAATTAACTAACAAAACCTAAGTATTTTCTTCAGGAAAAATAGTTCCATCGATATTTAGCTGACTTTTTACCATCAAATCCTTATGATTCACACACACACAAAAAAAACCCACATCCACCCTATGCAATTTCAAACAATCAATTCATATATATAGAACCAAACAACCCTAAGAAATTAAAAAAAATAAAACCCATCAAAATTTAAGCAATAAAGAAAAGAACGAAGAAGATTGAAATTAAAAGAAAATAGAAAAGGAGGGCATACTTGAGCAAGCGAAGATCTGAAATAGTACGAGGCAACTTGAGCTTGCCATATTCAGCAGCAGGCATTGTCAAGTAGATACAAATCAATCCCGATGAAAAGACAAAAAACACTCCGAGAGAAGCAGCTAATTCCCATCTTGTCAACGGAAATTTCTCAAATTTAGCTCTTTTAGCAGAGGGCGAATCGTCCTCTTTAGCTCTCTCTTCATCTCTCATTGTTAACACCCTCCCTCTCTCGTTTCCTGTCGTTGTTTCACCACCAACTATATTCCTTGTCGATGCCATAAATTCATATAAGAAAAAATAAAATTTTCTGGCTTTTTAGTGGAATGACTTTGGGGTTTAATAACGAATCATTTCATTATTTGCATTGAACCCATTATGATTTGCGGTAAGGAAATCATGGGTTTTGATCAAAGATTTGATCTTGATGGTGAACTTCTGAGAAATTTTGGATTTTGAATTCTGATATATATTTTTTTGTCTTCCTTCTTCAAAACATAACCCTAGAGAGACAAACGGCAGAAAGAGGGGGGGATTACACTAAAATTGAAACTGCAAAGGCAATGTTTCTATTCTTCCTTGGGTGTGTGTGTTTTTGAAGAGAAGGAATGAGAGAAGGATATTCTAGGAAGGGAAGATAAATTCGATTGTTGAGTAATTTTCATGAGCCGTAGAGTTTGTTCTTGTGAGTAGGTCAATTATTATTAATATATGTTTTTTCAATTTGATTTTATGACTAGAAGATAGAGACTTAAAACGAAGTTGGTTTCCATAGAATTTTTTTTTTGTTAGGTAAGCAATCTTTATTGCTACAAGCAAATAGTGTCGATGGAGCACTTTCAAAATAATTTAATTTTTTTAAAATTTTAAATTAAATTATTTTGATATTTTTAAATCATTTTAATTTAGTGATATTTAAAAAAAAAATAGTTTTGATGAATTTTTAAACAAAAAATATTTTTAAAAATAATTTCAACCACAATATCTTAAACAATAAGTCTCTCTCTCCATTAATTTCCCCAATAAACAATGAGTGTCTCTCTCCATTAATTTCAATGGAAAAGAAAAGATTGACCTAGTCATTTTAAAGATGGTTAATTCAACATAAACAATAAGCACAAGGGTAACTCATGTGGGTTTTCCTTGTGGCCCCTTTAACTGTGCTATGATGAATTATTATAAATTAAAATAGTTTATTTTTAAAATAAATTCAATTTCATCCTTTGATTTTCCCCCCTCCCAATTCCACCCTTTTAGCCAAAATAAAAAGTCAAATGCAACTATTTTCGGGGTGAAGATAGAATTAAAAGAAATAGGGCTGAAGTGAAAAACACAAATAAAATAGATAGCAGGCCTGCAATTTATTTGAAAGAGTCATTTTTGTCCTTGATTATCAGCTCCTCTAATTAATATATATATATATATAATGAGCATATATATTTATTAATTTGTGGATTTTTACTTTTTATGATGGAGTAGATGCTACTAAAGGAATCAGTATGTCTTGTTCTGAAAGGCCAGATGACAAAATACCATTTAGGAATCAATCTTCTCAAAATGACAAAAAAAACCCTTAAATACAAATAAATAAGTATTAAACCGATTTCCAATAACTTATTCATCTTTCTTGTTATTTTTTCACTTGATTTCTATAGGAACTTTCACTAATGTTAAAAATGACCCAAATTATCTTGAGTTTTTTATTTTTTATTTTTTTTTATATATTTAGCTTTTTGGAGAATCATTTTATTAAATTAGATTAAACAATCAAATATAAGCAAGAGATTCTCATTTCATGATATTTTTCTAGTTTTATTTTTATGGTGGTAAGGTAGCGTTGACGGAGGAATGACTTTGAGTGTCCAACTAGCTTTCTCTTTTTTTCTCCTTTCGATCATCATATTGCCATCTTATTTTTATAATTAATTAAATTAATCAAGTTTATTAAATCTAATCAAATCAATAGCTCATATCTTATAGTTTTCTTACATATTTAAAAACAATGGCATCACTTGAACTTTTTTTTTTTCATTATCGATTTCTTTCAAGTTTATTTATTATCATTGTGTTTTTTTATTGGTGTTAATTAGATTAACCGAGTTTATTAAATCTAGTTAAAATAATAATTCAAGTTTCGGATTTTTTGAGTTTTTTTAAATGCATATTTTAAACCATATTATTAAATTAGTCGAGTTTATTAAACTTAGTGAAATGAATGACCTAAATCTTATATAGTTTTCTTACTTTGTTAAAAATATCGGCACCATTTGAATTATTTTTTTCATTATCAATTTCTTTCCAATTTATTTATTGTAATTGTGTTTTTTTTATTTATGTTATTTAAATTAGCTGAGTTTATTAAATCTAGTCAAAAAAAAATCAGTTTTTTTTAATGTTTAAAAACAATTTAGGATGACCGGGGGGGCGTAGCTAGTGACACTTGTTAGTAAATTATTATTTCTCGACAATTGAATTCTCTTTCTTGCCACCATCATTTCTCTATGCTACTTGAAAACAAAAAACGTGCAAGTCATCTTTAACATCGCATGCACTATCTATATTATGTAATTTCAAGTCCTATAAACCGCTGATCAACGCTTAGGGCAAGGTGGCTACATATTTAAAAATAGAAAAATAATAAAACAGAAGTATATTTTAATTCATATTCAAAAATCGCTCTCTAGAGTTATACAGATAACCTTCTAGATTAGCATGTTCTTCTTTGAAAGTCATTTGATTCTCTCTACCTTAATTTTTTTTTCTAATGATGGGATGTCATAATAAAAATGAAGTAGCCCGTGTAATCTAGAGATCATGACTATATATAGGTAACTAGGTATCTTTTGATATTCATGTCTTTTGACATTCTCACCATTTGGTTTTTCTATTTTAGCCCATCATTAAAATAAAAATAACCCTTTAATCTCTACACATTAAAGGTCCACACCCTATTAGATACACTAAAAATCTATTATCTATAATACTTAACAGATCATTTTTAATTAGGTTTCATTTTATTTAATAGTTCACAAATACATAATTATTTTCATATAGAATTGAGAAACAATCCCAAAGTTTTATGATTGTATTATTTCTTAGACGTGAACAAATGACGGCTAGCTAGACAAACATTCATAAAGTACCGAAGACAAGAAAAAAAGTAAGAGTGAATGATAAGAAGAGCTAGAGAAAGAGTCATTATTACACAGCACAGAATTATGAAAACAGAATTAAGATCATATATAAGTGTATATATGCATGCAATGATGCATAATTTACAATTATGCAACAACATAAACAAAGGAAAAAAAGAAAAAAGGTGAATCAAGACTTTCACCTACGACTCTAAACTTGTAGGAGATTCATTTTGTATGTGAAGTCTCCTCCTGGGACAAACAAAATCATTCACCTAAACAAATGATCATAATCAGCATGCAAGTATAACTAAATCAAGACTTTAATTAACCTTTAGATCCTACTATATATAGCACTATTATTACCAAGAATATATGGTCTTAGATAAATTGGAACAATATGAGCGCTAGAGCTTTTGTTATAACAAGTCAGGAAAGCAGTCAGGGAAATGGCCAACATATTGATCTTCCTGGCCAGCTGCTAGGTCATAGTTTTGAGGCATAGATGGCAGATTTTGATGGGGATACGAGGTACTTGAAGAATCAGTCTCTTGTGAAGCTATTAGGGTTTCAAAGTTCTTCCAGTCGATATATTGGCTGCTATTATTGCTCCTTTCTTCATCGTAATCTTCATTGGTCTGGTGGAAATTGCCTTCTTTTGCTGCAAAACTTGTTGAAATTGTACTGGGGCTATCTAGTTCTGGGAGCTCAACAAGCTGGTTATTGTTATCCAAAAAAGTTTGGATTGAAACGAGGTCAGAATTCAAGCCAAAGGGCTGTTGAAAACTCGCACCTTGACTCGGACGAACCATATTTTGTGCAGTAGTTACAGTATCTGAGAATGGGGGAGGTCTAGCATGGTCGATATTATTGACACAATAAGCATGGCTCCAGGCTTCGAAACCTTGTCTTTGATTAGGACTTGGTTTCATGAATGCCCTGCACACCACCCATCCCTCTTCCTGCATTTGACACCCGGAATAATTAGCTAATAAAAAAATAAGCTGATTAGTGAAGTCACAAAATATAATTTATATTATTCTTTAACATGTTTCCTCAAGTGAAAGTCTTTTGGGCTTTAAACTTGCACAGATTTATACTACTTTGTACTTGATTTTTATCAAATAGAATGGGGTGGTGAGATTCGAACTCGTGACCGTCAGGTCAATAAAGCTCTGATATCATGTTAAGAAACTATCTCACCTAAAAAATTAAACTATTAGGTAAAACTCCAGAGTATAATTTATATTATTCTCTGATAATTAATGCGTAAACCTATGAGGATAAAATAATACTATTCTCTTAAGATAATATAATAGCTGTAATGAATTAGTTTTTTTTTGTGAAAAAGTTAAATATTAACTAAAGTGTCACTCGACCCAAAAGTTATAAGCTGTTTTGTGAAGATAAAAGGTTATTTTTAATAAGTTTTTGTTATAGCACTGGTGCAATGTTTGATTTTATTCCAATGTTTTTATTAAAATGAAGAATGAGCTTGCCTGAGGGGGGGCAAGTTCAGATGTTTGGAGACGATATTCATGCATGATCCAGTCAGATTTCCTTCCATTGGGAGCACGTCCCTTGTAGAACACTAAGGTCTTCCTCATCCCTATAAGTCTGTTCTTGGAGAGCACGGCCTTGTCCCTTCCTGTTGCCTTCCAAAATCCGGCAGCAGTGGCTCTGTTCGTCCGTGTTCCGGTGGGATACTTCCTGTCCTTGTGACTGAAGAAATACCACTCCTTCTGTTCATCATACCCTAGCTTGCATCTGGCTGTAAAATCCAAATAATTAAGCACACATTTAATGAAACGAAGTAGAATTCTTTTCGATTAGTTAATTATCCATTTCCATTTTAGGTACATTCCCATTACTCACATTCTCTGCCTGATCAATTTAGTCAATTTTCCAGGCTCATTATTAGGTCATAACTCACTTTTCCTTTGCCAAAGCATGTGTAAATATGTGAGAAAAAGGAGTGCTGCTTTTGAATAGCGCTTCTTAAAAGTTGAAAGAGGGATGATTGCTTGAAAGCATGCATTGACTTGGGAGACATTTAGTGCACCATCTCTTTATTTGGTTTCTTCACAATCACTAGCCCTAAGCCTAGCCAGTAGCTAGGGTTTGCAACATTGCAACTGTGTTGTGTTGTGTTGTGTTGTGTGTTTTTGTGTGATTATAACCTTATTATATGCTTGTCCCACAAATTAATAGTGCTTCCTAATTGATCTTAATATATCACTTAACAAAGAAGTTAATGTAGTTTCCCTCACCTTGAATGTCCCACGGCTCCATTTTGTAGAGATCAATGTTAGCGATAACATCTAGATCGATTTTCTGTGAGTGGATCTTCCTCTTGAGGTAGTAACCTACAAGTTCTTCTTCTGTTGGGTGAAATCTAAAGCCTGGTGGGACACAGGGTTCCATCTCCATTGAAAATATTCTTCAATCTCCTGGTCTGTAAGTAACATGAAGATAATGAGAGAGGGAGAGAGATCAGATCGAGAACATATTGTTCATTACCATCCTTTTAAGGATTTATCCATGTTCTTGATCATGTTCTTGATCATCACTACTAGAAATGTGGAGATTTGAGTCAGTAAACAAAATACATGCTTATCTTAGAGAATAATATAAATCATATTTTAGGATCTTACCTAATAGTTCAATGGTTTCTTGATATGATATTAGAATCTTATTAATTTAGTGGTCATGAGTTCAAATCTCATCACTCTCATTTTATTTAATAAAAATCAAGCACAAGGTACTGCGAGTCTGTGCAAATTTCAATTCCAGATAACTTTTATTTGAAATAGTGTTAGAAAATAATATAAATTATATTTTAAAATCTTATCTAATAAATTAAATTTTTAAATGAAATGATTTTTGATAACGTAAGACCTAAAATCAAAGGAAACTTTGAAAGACATGATGTCTCCACAATACGATGAAATGGTAAGAGTTTGTAAAAGGTGATGGGAAGTTGCACACATGTTTTTGCTCTTGAATTAATGTTCATGTCATCATTTCACATTCAAAACATCCAATCCTAAACTCTCATCTTACGGCTAGCTATGATGATGAAGCTTCCTGGACCCGTGAAGAAATGGTCCTGCATGTGTTTCAGCTATGCAATTATAAAGTCATTTTCACAGATAAAATGGCAGACCATTCGTGGAACCCACCAAACGAAACACAGATTTTATTCCTGCCAAGTACCATTTGGTGTCTCTAATTAGTTGCATGAAGTTTGGCAAAGTTTATTGAACACAAAAGTTGGCCGAAAGCTTGACTTTGCTGGCACAAGCATGTTATGTTTCTTTGAGTGCAGTGCACTCCCTGTTACTGGTGGTGGAATTACATTTCCACACCCACCACCTGTGTTCTGCAACACTTTCCAACTCAAAAGCACGAACAAGGACTCTTCAATGGCAGCCACATTCTCTCTTCTGTGCTAAATGCTTAGATCTATCCCTCTCCCTCAAACACACACATTGTTCCTCTCTAGATTTGTTCTTAATTACTTTTATTTTCCTTTGCTAATAATGATCTAACTCTAAGCTTCAAGTTATGGGACTAGCTTCCATCAACTTATATATATATATGGCATCTGCTTATTCAAACTCATATTCCCCAACTTAGGTTAACAGCCACATCATTTGACCTAATGTATGTGAAAACAAAACATATAGCACTTTTCAAGGAGTTTCAATGTCAAGAATTAATGGATTCTCAAATGATATTGGCCTTCTACATCACAAACCCTAAATTCCTCAGGGAAGATTAACAAGTATAAATAACAATACATGTAATTTCTAGCCAGTTCCTTAAAGTTTGGTGACATGCATTGAATGATTTGGCCTATATATTATCCAAAATACAAAAAGAATATCACTACAACCAACTTCACATTGCACCAATATTGATATACTCACCGAGAAAATTGAGAGTTCGCCGTGTTCTTGCACTGCCCACCAGATGATAGAACGAGAAGGAAAAGAAGAGAGCAGACAAAGAGGCCAGGAGAGAAATATGCAAAAGAGAGAGGTGAATCTAGATGTTTTATAGCACTGAAAACTTTTTTTTATCTGTTCAAGAGAGAGATGAACATTAAAATATATATATATAGACACACTAGCTATATACTGTAGTAGAAATGTTGTAGAAGAAGTTATTGATTGCGCGTGGGGTGGCAGAAAGAATGAAAGAAAGGTTTTTTTGGACGGCGTGACACCATATTTTCACGCCACCCCCCCTCCCTCTCATCCCACCGCTATTTTGTTCCCTAAGATTTAGTTTCCTGCTAGCTTTATCAACCATATACTATAGTTCTGCCATTGATAATCATGCCCTAATATTATTTTTCATACATATTCTTACATAAACATGATCATGTCATTCATTCTCTCTAGCTAACTCCCACAATCCAGCTCCCATTGTCTGTTTGGTGCGCCGCCCTTTGCAACTTGGCACCGATCCTTTTCGGGCACCTGCGTTCCATGTCAGACCCTCTGCCTGTCAATATCGAATAGCTAATCATGTGTTCTCAAAAATATTTTTTTTTGTTCAAATCCAGATTAGATCCACTGAAAACAATGTGCCCTTCTGATCAGGATTTGCCTCTGCCTCGTTTATCTTATTCTTCCTTGTCCATCAAAGACAAAAGTATTGGGAGTTAGCTAATTAGCAAGGATAATCAATTCTATCTTTTATGATCTAACTCTAAAGGTTTTCAGAGACTTCAAAACCGCACAGAAAGAATTAGTTCTAAAATGCGAGCTGGGCCATCATTGGTTCTTATTTTAGAATTGTATATTTTTCATAGGTTTCCTTTAGCCATCACAGATTGGTCCTAGCTATAATTTTCCTCTAATTCAGAAGAGTATTAGAGAATAATATAAATTATATTCTGAAATTTTACGTAATAGTTTAAGTTTTAACATGAGATGGTTTCTTAATATGGTATTAAAACCTTATTGATTCAGCTATCACGAGTTCGAATCTCAATATCCTCATTCTATTTTATAAAAATTAAGCACAAGATAAGATGATGTGTTAGAAAATAATATAAATTATATTCTAGACTTAATCTAATACCTTAAACTTTAAAATAAGATGATTCCTTCACAAAAAGTAATACACCGTTGCCTTGCTAGGGAGAAGAGGGAAAAATTTCTTTGGAATTAGTCTTACCGTTGGAGAATTTTAAGCGCATTACATGATTGCAATAATTAGCTAAAATATCTAGAAATGGTGCGACTTTGTAGTGGGAATTTAGCCTCTCAACTAAAACAAGACCTACAAGCATGAACTATTTGATGGGATGGCAAGGAAAAATCCAAAATTCTATTCAAACAGAGATACAAATAGATGGCTAGATGGTCTGAAATTACGTATATATAAGAAGAATTGACTCTTTTCTAAGTCCCTAATGAGCAAAAAACAAAATGGTTGACGATCATAGGTAGGTCTAGTCGTCGTTTCTTGATGACGGCTAATTGTTTTGGACTTAGGTCATTAATTCTTAAAGTGGTGTGCCTATCCACCCCATCACCCACAAATATGCTAAATTTTCTCTCTTAGAATGTAAGGTTCGAAGATTGATTATATATTTCGTTAAGGGAATCAATCTTTGTCCTTGTTGTGATGGATCTATAATGGTGTTTGTGATGGATCTATAATGGTGTTTGTCACTGTATTTTAAAAATATTTTTGAAAAAAAATAATTTTTTTAGATGAAAATATGTTAATATTAAAATAATTTTTTAAAAATAAAAAATATTATTTTAATATATTTTTTAACGAAAAATATTTTTAAAAATATTTGTACAAACAATGACCCTCACATCTGAGTCCCTTTTGCATTAATTAACTTGTAAAACAAAATTAGGTGTGCTTTAGTGTCGAAATAGTACTGATTTACACTTCATATGTCCTAATTTCTCTCCACTACGTATTTCCTACGTTTGATTGTTTGATAACTCCTAGGCCATGACTCCATCCCACCTAAAATAAATACAAACTCAACAAATAGATAGAATAATTGTGTGTCCGTGTGTGTATAATCTTTTTATTTAGAAATATATTAAAATAATATTTTTATATTTTTTAAAAATTATTTTTAATATTATTATATAAAAATAATCTAAAATATTTTATTTAAAATAAAATATAAAAAAACATAAAAACATTTATTTTTCTAAGCAAATCAATATTGAACTGCAAGGTTATTGATTCTAATTCTTTTATCAACAAACTTTTATTTCTCTTACATGGCCAATTTGATTAAAGATTTCTTTTACATTACATTTCAAAAGTGTTTTTAAAAAAAAATAAAAAAAAATTGTTTTTATTTTTTACTTTAAATTAAAAAAATGGTGTTTTTAATATTTTTATATATTGATGTCAAAAATGATTTTCAAAAAATAAAAAAGTATTATTTAGATGCAATTTTAAATGAAAAATACTTTCAAAAACAACTCTAACCACACTCCTAAACAATTACTAAACTATTAGTAAAAAAAACATTATAATCCAAAAATGTTAAAAATTACACTGAAATAATTAAATTAAAACCGCTTGATTGAGGGAATTAGCTCCACGATGCATGAATTATAATAAAATTGCCAAAAATAAGAGGAAAACATAACACTAAAATCTCTGTAGGCTAAAAGAGTCCTGGAAGCTGATAGAGAATCTCATTGGTGAAAAGAAACGACGACGCTTCATCTTCTTAACAGGGGTTGGGGTTGCTTGAGCCACCATAAAATAGTGTAGACTAAGAAAGTGGGTCTTTTTGGGGCGGTTTGTGGGACTAGCTGGGGAGGTCGTGCTGTGCTTGCGTCCCTCCTACATTAATACACCATCCAAGATTTTCAAACCCTCCTGTCTCACTCGTCTCCATCTAGAAGAAGGCTATATATATATATATATATATATAGCCTTCTTCTAGATGGAGACGAGTGAGACAGGGAAGGGTTAGCTAAGCTTGGGGTACGTTGTGAGCTAAACGAAGCTCATGTAGAGAGCAGGGTTTTTAGTTTCATTTTAGTTTCGGCTGAAAATCATAGAAATATTTTATATTAGTTCAAAAATTAAGATAAAATAATATTGTTTTTATTTGGTTTAAATTCCGGTTTATTCTGAATTTTTCAGCAAAATACCGGCCGAAACGTTCCGGTTTTGTTCCGCTCGTTTCGTTTCATCCAAATAATATTTTTTTAAATAATGAATAATTTTACAATATCAATCATATCTCTTAATCCGATAGTTAGAATGAATGAAATTTTACAAGGAGTCTCTTGACATATTTATATATATTATGTTAAAATTTCAAAGCAATCAGATAATGTAATGACATTGCGAGATTGATGATGATATTCTCGTAATATTATACATATTCATAATTTTATTCAGAAAAATTATTGTATTGTGTCTTTTTTTATTAAATTGGACAATTCTAAATAATTTTATTTTTAAATTTAACCTAAAAAAAATTAAATTAATATATTTAATTATATATATATATATATTCAGTATAATCTCAAAACGACAGATTGAAACAATCAAAAACTGAAACATTTTATTTCAATTAAAAAAACAAAGGAGTAACTAAAACAAAATCTTGAGAGAGAGATAGGATTGATATGATAATTAGTATCAAAAACCGAAACATTGTGTTTCATTTAAAAAAAAACAAATCACTAACTAAAACAAAATCTTGAGAGAGAGAGAGGATTGATATGATAATTACTTGTCTTCTGTCACAAACAAAGTTGTTCTCTTCATACTTTTTCCATATATAAATATATATATCAGACAGATGATTTGATGATTGCTTGTTCAGTCTTGTGTCCTTTTCTTGTTTGTGTTCTTATCAGTTATTTGTTTCTTTGTCTCTATATATACTACTAATCTCTCGTTCCTCTCTTACGGTGTTGAGCAGTTTCTCTTTCGATTATATATATATATATATATATATATATATATATATATATATATATATTTGTCTTGTAAGTTTTCCAGCTGTTTTCTTTGTTTAAAAGCCAGAGAACATCCTGCTCCTGTGTATGGAAGGAAAAGTGCCATGGAAGAGTTCTTAAATAAACTATACATGACTGTTTTATATATAATAATATTGGATATTTATTGAAAACAATAAAATTCAGAAGAGAAGTAATACATCAGATGAGATGCTAGACTAATGGAACTTTCGTTGTTTGTTCATGCTGTGATTGCATCAGATCCTCGAATAAATCATATCCAGAGTTCATAAACTTTTTATCCATCGACTTCAACGAAAGAGACGATGAAATGTGAAGAATAAGATCAAAAACTGAATTCCAACTTATAAGCACTGAATCCTCAAAGAATCATTTTGTTCCGTTCACCCCCACAAGATTCCATAGGATAGCAGAGTTAAAGCTCTTCTTTGAAACCTGCCAGTTCATAAAACGATGTCAAAGCTTTCAAGAACCATGTGTTAGAAATTACTATTGTCTCTCATGACACACCATATTCTTATGTATTCAAACCCATCATGGAGATAGATCATAGAAATTGATTATGGGGATTAATTGTCTAACTTTCTATTTGATGAGAGAAGAAAATTAGCTAATAAATTAATGAGAGGGGTCTCTGATTACTCCATTTATGGCTACTAGTAGGTATAGATCAGAAGATTGATTTCTGACTATCTTGCAGAAGTAACCATGGAAACATTTCAATCCTAGGAAGGAGCAAGACGGTTCCATAACAGGTGAGTGAAAGTGAAAGAGAAACATTTCTTTTTTTTGGATACTAGAAAACTCCACTCTGAAAGCGTAATTTGTGAAACTCTATTTTTGAAAAGCATACTCTATGAGTCTTAATGAGCGAGTAAAACCTTAACTGTCTCAAGCTGTTATGAAAGGTATACATCCTGATTCGAACTCGAAATTTGCTGTGCAGATCGCAAGCCTTTTGCTATCACGTCACAAGCCTAAATTAATCAGGACTAAATTAATCAGCTCGACTTGAACTCAATCTGACCCCATCTATCAATGGAATAAGTTGCTGCAGTTCTAAGAAGTCAAGTTTCGACGCCAGGTGAGATTCCACTTCCAATTCCTCTGTCTGAACTCCCCTATCATAGCCAAACACTTAGATTGATTTGTTGAAAGTGCTTGGAACAACGGAAAGCACTCTCTAAAATATCCCACATGGTAGCCATCTATCTGTCCAAACGTGTATTGTCTCCCCATTTCCAGCTTTGAAGTGGCAATTACTGTTCTTCCAGAGTGAAGATACTGGTGTATCATTGTTGATAATGGAATAAACTGCATTCCATTTTGGTGACATATAGCTTTTAAACAATGGAAGACCATTAATATAAGTAGGTTAATATCTGTTGTTAGCACCTGTAGGCATTAGAAAGATAGTCATAGAATACAATGGAAGAGATGAGTTTTAAGAGGACAAACTCTTCCAGCCATGCTTAGTAGCTTTCCCTTCCACATTCTCAATCTTGCACGAATCTTATTGATCACTGGCTTCCATGTTGAAAACCTTTTCGGATTTGCATCCAAAGAAAATCCCAAGTATTTGATCGGTAATTTGTCTTCCAAGTCGTAAGAACATCATCAAGGTTGATGTCTACCATAGAGCTTTTACAGAAATTAATTCCCAGAAGTGAAAACCACCTTAAAATCCAGATCAAACATCCATTATGATTCGATGCGTATAGCTCAGTTTAAGACCATCCATTATGATTAATGAAAAAAAGAAATTAAGTGGTAAACAGGTAATGGAAATACAGGTTGTCGCCTAATAGAAATCGTAGTGTAGGGAGTAAGGAAACATGCTTCTAGAATTTATATCAAAAGTTACCAACTGGTCTAAGGATGAATTCTTCTCTTCTTTTTAACAATTACATAATCTTCAAGCTATTTTGTATAGCACATCTCCGAATCATCTCACGTGAAAGCTCAAACTGTAAGGGCCGAATCATCTCACGTGAAAGCTCAAACTGTAAGGGTGAGGTCTCAAAACATAATTTATATTGTTCTTTAACATACCCCCTTCAAATAAAAGCTTTTTAGACTTGAAACTTGTACACAGACCCACACTACGTTGTATTTTATTTTTATCAAATAGAATAAAGATAGTAAGATTTAAACTCGTTATCATTAGATCAACAGGTTTTCATACCATATGAAAAAACCATCTCACCTTGTTTCCCCATTCGTAGTCAATTCATAGCTACCTGTCTTTGAATTTCAAGTCCAAAGTAATCACATGTAAAGGTAACTACTTACTACCTGAAGAAATCCCTCAAGAGGTGGATGAATTTTCTTGAAACAAAAGACAGCCATCTATCATTGAATTGTGAATTTGTTTTGAATTAAAGAGAAATAAACGCATATGCTGGAGGAGAACCCAGCAAGTTGAAAGTTAACGAGAGATACTCTGTGATGTGAGGTTTTTTTTTTTTTTTTCATTTTATGAAAAACAGATTTCAATTACTCGTTACATGAAAGCATCTTGAACAAGACAAGTCACTCACATTAAAGAACATGCAGACAACAAGAATACTTTTTTTTTTATGTTTGTTATGCTGAGAATGAACATGCAAATAACTGACTTGCAAGTAATCTCAGCATGGCTTGAGTTGAACCGACTTCGGGGGAACAAATATGCCCCCAAAATCCAACCCTGGAGTCCGGTTCCAGCAGAAAGACAAACCCCCGACATCGACGGCATCCGTGGATTAAAGGAAGTTCCTCTGGAAGTTTCCCGATGAAAACCTGGAAGACAAACCCTGAGCCATGTTGTCTGATTCTAATTTTATACTTTTCCTTCCAGCTTCCAGGTCCTTCTCGCGATCCCAGGGCTTCCATGGGTGTTGCCCCACCCACTCTTCCTTCTCTTGTTTCTGCTTCGATTTTTTCTTCGAACGACTTGATGAATCTTCTTGGTGCTTTTGTACCAAAGATTTAGATCGTTTAACTTTATTGTATTTATCCACCAAATCTGCATCTGCACTTCCCCGTTGCTTTTCCTCTTCATTTGAAGCAAGTGCTGCAGCCTCATTGTATGCTTCCAGGTAACTGTCATGTGTCACAAAAATGTATTAGGGCACTATTTTAACTATAATAAATGAATGTTAACTATAACTAAATAAACAATAATCATACTTCATCTTTGCTTTCTGGGCTCTGTCTAAAGGGTTATCTGTCCAGACACTAGTATCACCACGTCCTTCTTTAGTGTTCTTGCTGAAACTTCTAGATTGCGTGGGCATACCACCAGGCTGGAAAAAAAATTAGACGTTATCATTTGACAATTTAAATTGGAGCTCTGGTGGCTGTGGAGATTAAAATCCACAGCATCATTCTATAACAGATTCTGGCCTAAATGTGAGGGTAAAATGTTACGACTAGATTAGAAGGCTGTGAACTACAACTATTTCCAAGAAAGAAAAATCCGAAAAAATGCATGACAGCATAAGATGATCCGATTTATATTTTCACAAGAAACTCCAATTCATGATTCCAAAATCCTTGGTCATGGTAATTGCAGGAACAGAATACAACTTGACCACTTTTATATTTTCAAATTGAAAATATGATAACTACTGGTAGACAAAATAACATAATGTAGAATATGAGAGGAAAGACTACGGATATTATGGCCTGTTATATGGGAGCACCAACGGATCTAGTATTGAGTCATAATCTTCAAAATGTTAACAAGGAGAATGGGGATAATCAGGTCTCTCAATGCACAAGCTTGCTCAATTAGAAAGTAACCCAACCTCATGTGTTTTTGTCATCCTGTGTGCTCAAATAATTTACACATTGTGGCAAGCTGCCATTAAAGAGCAAGACCAAGGATCCTGAGCAGAAGCAAGACACTTGCAATTGGGAAAATATAACATGACTTGAGGGCCTTACTTTCTTTTCAGGAGGTAGCGTTGTCATCCATTCATCCCTGGTTGGGGCTACTTTAACTTCTGTTTCTGCCAAGAGTTCATCATCTCCCTCCATAGATATACCTGTCATGGCACAAATATCATTAACTTTCTTTCAAATTTTGGAGGATGAGGTGGAGGGTAATTTTATGGTACTTTGTAAGTAATTAGTAGCATCATATTAGTTACTTTATGGGTTCACTTTATAGAAATAGAGTTATACAACTAGGGAAGAGAAATCCTTGTTGGATATATTCTAATCACTTTTGGTGTGTTGTGCGTTTTATCCTTTTTGTGCTTTTCTCTTTATTCAAAGTGAACCCAAGAAATAACTAATATGATGTCACCAGGAAATTCTTGCACACCATAAATTTTCCGATGAAGTACTAGAACATATCATCAAGCATTGACACCAATTACAGAAGTCAGAATTTATGGTATTCAAGGACATGGAGCAAGTTATCAAAGATGTGTGATCTCCCAACTACAACACGGTGCACTTGCATTCAATTTTAGCAGGACATGTTTCGCTAATGGCATGTTCAAGGTCTTCTGGATATATGTGTGTGTGTTTCAATTGAAATAGCACAAACTACCAATATTGCCCCAAAAGATATGAACCAAGGGGTCAATTATCAACTGATCTACACACTGCAATCCCTTTTTTTTTTTTTTGTGGGGGGGGCTGGATAAATAATATTTTCAGCAGCAAATCCGGTCTGGTCACAGCAAAATAAAACAGTTTATTTTTAGACTACTTATAAAACCACCTTGCATTCTTCTCCATTGTGCAGCCTCACGCATGGCTCGCAACTCAACCTACAGAAATAGAAAGCATTAGTTGTCAACGAGAAACTACAGCAGGATATCAACTTTTGCTTAACCAACAAACCTTTAATTCTTCCTGTTCCTCCTTGCGTTTAATTTCATCATCCAGCAGTTTCCTCTACAAATAGCAGACAAGGATGAGAAAAAAAGCAGGTGAATATGAAAAGTAAGGTACCAATCCATTCAAGAAAACATATTCAGATAATGAGGCACTAATAAACAAATCCACAAATTTTGCGTAATGCACAAAGGAAATGCATGATATCGCAGGAATTCAACTCGAGAAAATGCAAAATAGACCAGGTAATAAACAGTGACCAAAGCATACACAAGGATCCTGGACTTCACACACATACTGACACTTGAGCTTTTAGCTCAAGCAGTAAACAGGTTGATGAAGTGTGCGCAGATCCTAGCTTTTGCTTCTTATCAAAAAAGAAAAGAGAAACACAGGCATGTGTATAAGACAAGTTAATTGATAAGATCTTTGCATAGGTACCATGTGTATTTAAGAAACTCACCTTTTCAGGATCTTGCAAGTCTTTGAAAGCTTTGTTCAATTTGACAAATGCTTGGTGGGCTTGAGGATGAGAGCACTTGTCTGGATGCACCAAAAGAGACAGCTTCCAGTACCTAAGGAGAGGCTAATGTGGTTCATTAATTATGCATAGAGTCGGGCTCAAGCTAAATTAAGAGAACAATATATTATTTCAAATACAGAGCTATAGTTGGAATATATCCCGTCCATTGTGAAAAGTTAGCAGTTGCAATTGTTTGCAGATTTTCCCAAAAAATGTAGAAGGGTCATTCAAATGAAAATATACCTATCTGAATAGCTTAGCCAACATATATAGGTTTTAGTTGCTATTCAAACCTATAGATCTCTAACGTTGGCACGAAATAGAAGGGTAATAAAAAAACTAGAAGACAAAATTGGCTTGTTTTCATGATAAATAACATTATCAAATGCTGATGAAAGACAAACCATACCAAAAGCTATGCTGCTGAAGTCATGATCCATGTATTGTAACACAACATCACAAGTCAGTTGCCTAGGAAAAGAGTGAAAGTATACATGTACATACAAAAATATAGACTATTCACAAATTTAAGGCAAATCTGGACATGTTAACATAAGAAATTCATGGGGATCTCATTTTGAAAACCATGCAAATTATAATGAATAACTTTACCTTTTCTTTATGTTATCAGCAGACATGTTTCGATTCACTCCGACAACATCATATGGAGAGTCACCCCCAGAGTCCATAATTCTTGTGACCTAATAGAGTGGAAGTGAAAGTTAATGAGTTCAAACCGTTACTAAGAATACATAAACTCAAAAACGATAACATGAAAAATCAAGTAAACAAAGAAGACAAGCTCCATTTCTAAATTTTTCATTACAAGCACTATAACATAAGACCTGATATCAACTTTTTAGATAGATTATTCCAGATAACAGGCATGCAAAGATATTGTTAAATCGAAGAACAAGAGAAAAAAAAAGCATTATCAACAATAAATCATTTTATCCACAGCAGGGGGCAGGGACCCCTCAAAGATCAAAACAATTCCTTGAATTTAAAACATATTTCAAAAACGTTTCACTATCTTAAATAATGAGCCATTCAAATGAAAAAGGCATGCTTGAGCCCCAAACATCCAATGTTTTGAGCCATCCTTCGAGCAGGATTTTTTTTATCTCATTATATGCCTGTTCCGCTCTGCCCTCCCAAAAAATCCGCTGCTTAATCATAGAGATTAAATCTGAAACCCTGAAATAAAAGTTCTTTTTTGCTAGAAGTAACAGACAAGGAAATATACACAAATATTCCACCTCGTCTGTTGACTTGGTTCTAAACAACACAGCTAGTCCAAAGATATACTCAATATAGCATTAATGTCATGCTTTTACACTATTAAAGGATCTTCTGCGTCCCAAATCCTTTCTCCACAAAATGGTATGTAACAACGTTTGTTAGTAATAAGGTGAGACACATTTGTCCTCGGTGTTTTGGGGGGGTCTACAATAGGATCTCCCATAAAAATTAAGTTGCAATCATTTAGTGAAACCAAATCAAAAGCCCTTGGTTTCACCATTAAGAACTTCATCAAACTCACAAAATAAATAGAGACTTAGCAATGATAGCAAACAGGAATGCAGCCAAAATGTTGCTTAAATGCCACTGTCAGCTTCTTGATACATTACTAATGATGCAAGCACTAGCATGGATTTGAAACAAAAGAAAGCCAGCTGGCACAAGGAAGTGTACGGCAGAAAAGGCAGATTATACATCTAAACTACAAACCGAGAATTCTCTGAATTACCTGTCCCATGCTTGTTCCATCAGAACAGCTTAAAATGAGTTTTTAAGAGAGAAATAAACAAATGTTTTAAGCCACTATAATAGATCAAGCATATATAAAACAGAATGAGGGAAAAATCATCTCCCTTGATACATAAAACTCCATTTACTTCAAAATTTATGGCAAATGGATGATGACATAATGACCAGAGAGACTTCTGAGACCTAAAATATATCCTAGAACAAAGCTCTAATCCATAAATTGTGTCTTATATGGCTCAAATACAAACTAAACAGTACCAGGTTAGAATGTTACTACATTCGTAAAAAATAACCCTGAAAAATAAAAGTATGCTGTCAAACATAAGAGAAAAACAAGTTAAATATGACAGATTGCATCATGTGTAACAGCAAGCACCTCTTCAAATCGCTCTGCTTCATTTGCTGATGCAGCTTCAGCAACCACAGCAGGGGGGGCAGGTCCAATAAATAGTTCTGTATCTTCCTCCAACTCCGCTTCTCTGGAATTTTACATCAGAAAAATCATGTAGGCACCGCTTCAATTTACATTTTGACAGAAAAGCATCACAAACAGAACAAGATCATGCAATTATGTCACCAGTGAAACCAAAATATTATGTGCAAACTGCAAACACATCAAAACTTTTTACAAAAGTAGCTACTGAAGAAATATTTCGTGAGATACCTAAGCTCAGCTTGTGCTTCTGTTAGTTTTGCTGCTGCAGCAAGCAACTCAGCTGATGGCATTTCAGGGCCAATCACCCTGCAGTAAAATGAAAGCAAAACAGCATAACAAAACTTTACATCTCTTTTTCTATAAAATATATTTTTCAAAAAAAAAAAGAGTTCATGACTATTTGCTTCAGCATGATTTAACCAATTCATCATACAAGGATGTTAAGGAGGAAATGAAAACAAATAGCACAACTATAAACAAAAGTCCAACAAAAAATAAGATAGCAGAAATCTCTGAAACCAACATCAAATCTTCAGGCAAGAAGAGTAACTATAAATAGTTAAAGACAACGTAAACATTCTTCCTTTGCCATAATTAAAGACCAATAGCATCAAGATTTGCATTGAAGAGGGTAAATCATAATACTAGCTTGTGATACCTAGTCCTCTTAAGGCTACCCTCTGCAAAACAAGACAGCAGAGAATCTGTTCCAACTAAATAAGGAAATGAAAAAATAACCAAATCCTTTGGCCAAGATCATTGACCTCTTTATTAGTATAATAAAGAGGTAGACATGCCATAATTTTGAACCTGAGAGCAAGAGAGAAAGACAGAGTTTATACCTTCTTCTAGGAGCAGAAGCATCATCTCTAGAAGATGGCACTGCCACATTATTGTCATCTGTTTCTTGTTTATGTTCTGCATCTGGTGGCATAGAATCCACATCACGTGATGGAATAGAATGATCTACCAGTTGCTCTTTGGGCTCTGCACAAGCTTGAATCAGGGGTCCAACAACCTCCAAAGTAGGACCAGCTTTTGGCGGCAGCAAAAAAACCCTATCCCCATTTTCCTTGAGATTTAATGAAATAAAAAGTTTCTTCAAATGCTTAATCAATGACCTTTCAGATATCCCTTTTATGTCAACAGCTTGTCCATCATCAATCATTTGCAGAAGCTATAATAAAAACAAAGATAAAAAAACAAAAAATCAATCCATACACGAGTTTCAACTCTACAAAAAAATCATAAGAAGTTCCCTAACTAGTATATTCAGGGAAGAAAAAACCATTTTCCTGTAAAAACCATTCCTCATTACTAATCACTACAATCATACTAATATTACTTTACACATAATATTACATAAGAACATAATTCAGTGATTAAAGCTTCATTTTGTAATTTCTTTTAACTTATTCAACCAAAAGCCCACATTTTTAAACCATAAAAGTTAATCCCACGATTAAACCACAGGGGATAACTAAAAAAACAGAGAAATTTTACTAAAAATCAATGAGAATTACCTGTTTCAAGTCACCACCAACGTTAGGGAACTCACCCAACATCTCTTTAACTACATCTCCAGGGTTAAACCGAACTCTATCTATCTCCCTATCCTCCAAAGCAGACCCGGATGCTGATGATTCGGACTCATAATCTCTTCTCTTTTTCGATTTCCTTCTCTTCCTCTCTCCATCTCTGTCTTTTCTTCTTCTTCTCTTCTCTTCTTTATCTCTTTTCCTTTCCTTATCTCTCCTCGAGATCCCATCACTTCTCCCCCGGTGTCGGTGGCGGCTCCGCCGCCTCTCAATGGAAGAGTCAGTGTCTCCGTCGTCGTCGTCGGAGCTTGAGGGGGATGTCGGGGTGTCTTCTCTGTGCTTCTTCTTCGTCCTGCGTCCCATTTTTTTTCTCAATTAAATTTAATTTTCTGATCTTCAAAATCAAAATTAGTTAAAAGAGAGCTGAAGCCCGTCCATTAGAAGAACAGGTTCGCGTAGGTCTGCTTTTTACTTGAGCTTTTGAGCCCAATTCTCTTTTCAATCTTCTTCCCCCAAATCCTAAACCATTTTATAATCAATATATCAATTTTATAGTTGCCACGTCAGTACATCTATTAACGTGGATAAATTAAATTAAATTAATCAATTTTATGTTTTTTCATTTTAAAATTGTTTTTTTTTAAATTTCAAATTAGTTTTATTATTTTCATATTTTTTTTATGTGTTAATATTACAAATAAATTTAAACAAAATATAAAATATTATTTCATTGTATTTCTAAATAAATATACTGCAACCACAAACCATTTTATAATCAATATATCAATTTTATATTTTCCACGTCAGTACATCTATTAACGTGGATAAATTAAATTAAATTAATCAATTTTATGTTTTTTCATTTTAAAATTGTTTTTTAAATTTCAAATTAGTTTTATTATTTTATATTTTTTATGTGTTAATATTACAAATAAATTTAAATAAAATATAAAATATTATTTCATTGTATTTCTAAATAAATATATTGCAACCACAAACCGGTTTATATCCTTCATTGTTTGTTATTATGGGCAAAAAAACACCTGGCACCCTTGTTGATCATTTATGAATTATTATATGAATCTTGAATGATTTTTTTATAAATAATTTCCTATATTCTTGTGAAAGTTACATTATTTGATCACAATGGAAGTAGAACTCAAGCATTCAATTTGATCATGGTGGTGGAAATATATTATTAAGAAATAATGTTAGTAAATTTAAGATAAAGTTTTAAAGTAACAATGAATTATAGTAATAAGAAATGATATTCTTCTTCTTTGGTTCAGGTTTCGAGCCATGTAATTGCTATTATAATGATCATTGAAAGCTTACATGGTTGTTAACTTTAAAGCTCATAGGATTAGTTAAGGTACACTCAAACTGACCTGGACACTCATGTTAATAAAAAATAATAATAATATTATAAATTAGATATATCCATTTTTACTATAGGAGTTAAAGAGTGATTGAAAAGATGAAGAATAGGCATAAGTGGGAGTGTAGTATAAGTTGTGTTTTTAAAGGATTTTTGTTTGGATATATATTAAAATAATATATTTTTTTTAAATCATTTTAAATTTAGTGCATTAAAACAATTCAAAAAAGTAATCTACAACTAATAAATAAATAAATTTTTCAGAAACTTGGTCCTATTGCATTTTTTTTATTAATATGGGTGTCGTCCGGGTCAATTTGCGCGCACCTTAACTAATCTCACGAGTCTCGAAGTCAACAACCATGTAAGCCTCTAATAGTCATCATATTAGTAACCACAGAGCTCGAACTTGAGATCATAGAAAAAGTAAATCTCTTAATCCAACTGCAATTTCAAACATCTTTTAGTGAGGATACGTGGATTTAAGACTCTAATTGTTACTAATTTTCACATCGAGACTATTTTTACATGGTTTAATTTTATATTTGAGCGAGGTAAGAAATTAGATAAGATGGTTTTAAATTTGACCCACCAAACCTGGTTTAGTAAAAATATCAAATATCTCTCTACCACCTAAATAATTTTTGTTTTTATCAAACCTCTATAATAAAGTTAACTTGTATAAATTAGTTAAAAAAGAAATATATAAGCAGTCTCATTTCAAATTTAGTGAAATTGAGTTAATGAGAATAAATTAAAAGGTAATAGTAGCTCACTCCTTTTTATATATTCTTAAATTTTTTTCCATTTTAATTTGAATTAAACATACATGAAAAAATTTAAATGATCTCAATTTATATTTCTCAATTGCAATAAATTTATGTATAAATAAGCAATTAAACAATATAATTTAATACACCTTTTATTAATAAAAATGATATTTCATCCCATCAGGGAATTAGTGAAATAATACACTAGATTTTGGACAATTAAATAATAATCTTTAAGGCAAATAATATTTTTAGATTTTAATTAAAAAATAAAAATTGTATTGCAATTATTTAAGACTTATAAATTCTCAAACACAACATTTTCCATCGAAGATTTGAACCAATTCAAAGGAAATATGGCTCATGCTAACCCTAATAGTTGATGGGTTTAGATTTCTTTTATCACTTGAAATTATTACGAACATAAACTAGGGAATTAAAATAAAAAATAAAAAATCAATCCATCAAAAGATCGTTTCATGCTGACGAGTGACGTGGCATATCGGGAACATCAATCCAATACTGCAGTGGGACCCACTATAGTCTAGAACATTCCGAGAGAGAGAAAAAACACGTGCATGGCAATGAATTCGGAAGGGGGCTAATGAAATTTGTTAACCCCTATATAATAAATTATAATTTCATACAAAAATTATCTCTCTCTCTCTCTTTTGTTAGCTTCCAAGAAAACCTAACACCACCAACAACTTGAGGTTAGATTATTATTATTATTTTGCTAGGATTTTTTGTGAAATTAGGGTAATGGGAACGTTGATTAGGTGACTGATTAGGGTTCCGGGTTTTTTGTTGATCGAGAATCGTTGTGTTTATTGTTAATCTTTGAGTTCTTTGAATTTAGGGCTTGATAGGCAAGACTGGTAGTGAAAAATTCATGATTTTTTTAATTGGGGAAGGTATTTTTATTGTCATTACCAATTAATTTGGGATATGATTTCTTTTTTCTTTTTAATTATTATAACACGAGGAATCCAACTACGGGCGGGTAAACCCGGACCCATGGGAACCTGGCTAGAGGATCATCAATTGGTGGTCCATGCGGGCGCTGCAAACATAGAATTGTTTACTATGTGTTGGGAATCGAACCGAAAAGGGTGACAAAGTCACAAGTCAAGCAAGAGCGTAATTGCTAGACTGATTATATAATTGAATTTTACTAAGTGTTTTCTTGTGGAGATTACTGGGACTTGAACTCAAGATCTTGTATACAGAAAATTTCCCAATTTTTTTAATGTCGAAACATCAGTGTTTTTGATAATTATTACTGAAGTTTCGGCTTTATCATACCTGAAAGAGGGAAGAATGGAGCTTCTCTATTAAGCTGGTGTTGAGATTTAATGGGGTTGAATTGGATTTTGTAAAAAAACGTGGTGCATTCAGAATTTGAAACTGGTTTAGCAAAAAAAATTAAAAATCTAGCATGTTTAGATTGGCTGTGTCTCTTATGAGTTCATATCCAAATTGTTATAGTTAGATCTCCCATGACTGTGAGAAATCGGGGATTCACAATTGATCTCCCAAATTGCTTGTTCAGTCTCTTGTTTTATTTATGTAATTACAGTTTGTTTACAGTAGCTTTGGCGCAAAATAGTTTTGGTTTAATCCCATGTATACCACTTAAAAGATTTCGTGTCAACAGATATTCCTGTGTTTGTTTCTTATTCTTGGCTGCCTTTGCAGCCTCTTTTTGTCAGATATGAAATTTTATCCGGAAAATTTTCACTCTCATCTTGCTTTTTATATTTTGCCGTGAAAGGTTCTTTTGATCCCTTGTTGTTAGATATTATTTTGTGTGCTAAAAGCACAAATTGTGACTTTTGATTTTATTTGCATTTCATTTTTCTAATTCTAACCACTCATGTTCTCAGGAGTGAGTGACAATGGCATCAAAACGGATTACCAAGGAATTGAGGGACTTGCAGAAGGATCCTCCTGCTGCTTGCAGTGCAGGTTTTTGTCACAAAACATGTTCTAAAATAGTTTTTTCTAAATAAAAACTAATTTGAACCATTTTTTTTAAGAAAAGAGATTTATGTGTCCTGATTTTGAATACAATAGTGATGCTATACTGTTAGGCCCTGCTGGTAGTGACATGTTCCATTGGCAAGCAACAATTATGGGTCCAGCAGATAGCCCATATGCAGGGGGGGTGTTTTCTGTTAACATACACTTCCCTCCTGATTACCCATTCAAGCCACCCAAGGTACTAGCAAAATTAGTTACTATCTTCTGTATTTGATATGTTTAAGGTGCGCCATGGGTTTGGTTTACTTAACTGTTTGTTCTAAGCTAGATTTTGAAATTCTCTTTCTTTTTTAGAAGAGATATTAGCTTTAAACATGGGATTCTATCCATTTACAAGAAGTCCTTTCATCATCCCAGAATGTCCCTGAAAATGTAATGAAAGTACATGTTCATGTATCGATCGATTCATCTGGACAGGTGTATGTTTCCTTTTTTCCACATGATGGACAAATTCTGATGTGACCACAGCCATAATATATGCTCCTCGTAATCTGATGTACTGTTTCCTTTGTATTGATGTTGTTGGCCTCAGGATTTTTACAGCCTCTGTTTTATAAGTGATCTGGTCACATCAAACGACAGCAGAATTGTCCTTCCACTCTAGAAAAATGAAAACCTATGAATGCCCCTGTTTATTAGTAATCCAGTCACTTCAATGTTACTTAAGCACACCTGAAAGAGTTGTTTTTGTCAGAATTTTGTGTGCTTGGTTATTTTTTGATAGATATTTACAATTTAATGAAATATTTTGTGCAGGTTTCCTTTAAGACAAAAGTTTACCATCCAAACATTAACAGCAATGGAAGTATCTGTCTTGACATTCTCAAGGATCAATGGAGTCCAGCCCTGACAATTTCAAAGGTCGCTATCACTATCTTCACTGATCTTCAAACTCTTAAATTTAAAATAAGTCCTGTGTATATGCCATGATTTCAATTTGAGTTAGTCTTGCGGTTTATAATTGTTTCTGTTTCGCAAATCTCTTATGCTTCTTTGCAGGTGCTGTTGTCGATATGCTCGCTGTTGACAGATCCAAACCCCAAGGATCCCCTGGTGCCTGAGATTGCTCATATCTACACGATTGATAGGGTCCAGTATGATTCAACTGCTCGAGCCTGGACTCAGAAATATGCTATGGGCTAGAAGAAGTTAGAAGTTCTTGATTTGCTTTCCGTTCTTGTTGGACGATATTGATTACAAATGGTGTGGTTTCATTATCGTGTCCTTTGAATATATTTTTGGATATGCACCTTAATAATCTTTCAGAAGTGAAATTGTAGGTTAAATGGAGTCATTAATCTTTGGATTTGAATTGTTTATATATATATATATATATATATATATATATATATAGTAACCTGAAACTACACTTGAAATTGCTTCTAAAACAAAATATATTGTTATAATTGAAAAAACTGAACGCCAAGAAATGAAATTCACAGCCTTGGTATATATCTAGCACCATGGACAAATGTGATGGATATTCATGTAAAGCATATAAGGTATTTCACAAAAAAACAGATCTTAAAAAATAATGAAGCAGAATTTCCCAGCCATCCAAAATTAGAAAAACAAAATAATTCGCAAAATGAGGATTAAATCCAATACAAAAATTAAATTAAATAAAATAATAAAGGATGAAGTTAAAAAATAAAATAAAATAAATCAAGAAAAAGGATAAAAAAAAAAATAATAAGCTACTAAAAATTTAAAAGAATGATGACATGATATATTATTAATATTAAATGAAATAAGAGAATGGGGATTAAATTGAAAAAAAAAAAAAACAAATGATTCTTAGTTTATTGTTGCAGGCAGTTCCCACTGTTATAAGCAAATTGTTTTACAGAAGATTTTATTTATGCTCTTAATTTATATCATGTAAATATAATTGTTTTGCCATTTGTCACATCACAATAGAGTCCACGATAGATTGAAACTCGATTGTTTATATGCATTATATTATGAATTGTTTTTTTTTTTAAATGTGAAAAAATATTTAAATTTAAGTTAAGGATAACTTGAAAACTTTTTTTAAAACCATAATTTGATTAAAAAAGAAATTCAAAACACCATTTTTTTAAAAATTAAGACAATAACATATTGGATTTACTCGAGTCGGCTCATGTTACCATATAAAATTCACAACTTCCATTACGAAACATGATAACCTCGTAAAAAACAAATAAAAATATATTGAAGTTTAATTCTCAATCAACCAATTTTTAAGAATAAAATTAAAAAAAAAAACAAATAATTTTTTTTTGAAGTCAACGCAGGTCAACCTCTCAAACCTAGGTAAGGAGACTATTATAACTTAGTAGAAAACAAATTAAGAAGCCTAATTCACAATCAATTCAATTCAATTCAATGTTAACTTAGTAGAAACCAATTAAAAAAGATCGAGTCAACCTCCCAAGATCATGGGTCTAATATAGCTTAGTAGAAAACAAATTAACAAGCCTAATTACCAATCAATTTAATGTTAAAAATGAAATTGAAAAAAAAATCAATTAAAAAATAACAAGAAAAAACCTAAGTCAACCTAAGTTTACTTATTAAACTTGGGTCATGAGACTAAGATAATCCAATAGAAAGCCAATCAAAACAATTCATGAAACTAAATTCTTAATCAATCCAATATTAAAAATATATATATTATATTTTTAAAAAAAAAGAAAAAGACTTGGATTAACCCACCAAACCTTTGATTCATATCATAAGATTGAAATAACCTTATAGAAAACAAATCGAAACAAATTATAAAATTTAATTCTCACTCAATTCAAATATTGAAAAATAAAATACAAACAAATCTAATTATAGAAAAAAAAACTCAAGTCAAAAGGTTAACAAATAAAAATAAATAATCCAAATCATAAAATTAAAATAATCTAAAAAAATAAATCAAAATAAATTATAAAATTTAATAACTACTCAACAAAGTTTTTGATGATAGCATGGAACAAGTTTTAGCATGAGTTGGCATGGAAAAAGCCTTTCTCTACAAATATATCGCACTGATCTTCTCCAAGTCTATCTACAGCTTTGTGATTTAACTCTAAAGAAAATTTCCAACTCTTATTACCATCTGTAAAGTCCTAAATATTAGGTTGCATGAGGATGACATGCTTCTGTGTCTGAGAAAGAGATGTCGAGGTGGTATTAAGTAACTATCTCATCTAAAATTTTAAATTTTTAGATGAGATTCCAGAATATAATCTATATTATTTTTTAATATATCTTTTCAGGTGAAAACTATTTGGGCTTGAGACTTGTATATACCTATATTATCTTGTGATTGATTTTTATTAAATATACTGAGGGTGGTGAGATTCGAACTCGTGACTGCTAGGTTAACAAGATTCTGATACCATGTTAAAGAATCATGTCATCTAAAAACTTAAATTTTTAGATAAAACCTCGTAATATAATTTATATCAGTCTATAACATGTGTTTGCCAAAGACATGATAATTCATGCCGACCTAGCAACATTTTGCGAAAAAATCATGCAATTGCAAGAATTCAGGAACTTGTAGGACTCTTTTGCTAGATTTGTTGCTTCATGGGCTGATGCTCCACGTGGCTCTCCCACTCAAGAGCTGAACCAAAGCCATGACAGATTTTGCCCTACTGGTGATGGTCCCATGCATCTCCTCCACCTCTCAATCTCTTTTCTTTCCTTCATGTCCATACAAATGCAATGAAAGGAGAAAATCAAATTTTGCTCGAAGAATCAACAGCTGTGCTCAGAGCAGCATAGAAAAAGCAATGAAACTAAAGTGAAAGAAGCATCCAAAAAGGAGAGAGATTAGTCTATTTTGCTCAAATCTAGCATTTCCCCCGATTGCACTCAACACTCTATCTGTGATTCACAGTCTGTTTATTTCTGCGTTTCAAAAGTATTTTTTAAAAAAAGTTAAAAAAAATTATTTTTATTTTTACTTTAAATAAAACAATTGATATTTTTAGATCATTTTCATGTAATGATGTTAAAAACAATTTTTTTAAATAAAAAAAATATCATTTTGATGTATTTATGAATGAAAAACACTTTTAAAAATAGTCTCAACCACATTCCTATATAGGTACTTACCACAATCATTTCACGTGATTCTTTTTTTTTTGGATTCGAGGAAACCCCACCCCCGGAAAGCACACTTTGTGAGCCTGATGAGCGAGTAAAACCCCAGCTGTCCTTAGCTCTTACAAGAGATGCACGTCCTGACTCAAACTCGAGACCTGCTACGTAGATTTCAAGATATATGATATCACGCCACACCCCGGAGACATTTCACGTGATTCATTAAAGATAAAGTTTGATAAAACCCATTCTATGTCTATATAAACCAGCAATCTCTTCTACGTATCTGCAAGTCTGAGGCAAACTTTCTCTCATATTACTCTTCATCAACCTTATCACTTCACCAAAGCTAGCCGTAAGATGAAGCTACTCTTGATTTTTATCTCCATCCTGCTCATCCAGGTAAATTGTACAGAAATGCTGAAAGACTTTCAAGGTTAAATAACATAACTTGTACTTTGATATATATTGCAGGCTTTTGTAGGGAATTCATTCCTTGGCAATGCTGCAAATTCTCCAGATAATGTAAGTCTCTCCTTTAGTTTCCAACTTAAGCCCATTTTTTCGTTCTTTTACACCGTTTTTCTCTCAGTATGCAAATCACATTTTGGATGCAGATGGATGAAGAAAGTGACGTGGTAGCTGTTGATAAGAAACATTATCCTAAAAGAATCAGTAAGTTTGTTGTCTCTGGTAAACTCATCTCTTTGAGGTCTCTATCTGTTACCTCAAGCTGTTGTGAATATATTTTCTCACTTGAAATTTTAACTGCTGCTATTTTGAACAACGCAATCCTCACTCTGCCATTATGAAGAATCCAAATTTCACACTCTAATCTTCCTTTTCGATGGCGGCTGTGTTAAAGAACCATCTCACCTAAAAGCTTAAACTGTTAGGTGAGGTCCCAGAATATGATTTATATTATTTTCTAATACACTCTCTTAAGTGAAAACCCTTTGAGCTTGAAACTTGCACAGACCCGCACTACCTTGTGCTTGATTTTTATCAAATAGAATGAAGGTGGTGAGATTCAAACTCGTGACTGCTGGGTCAGCAAGACTCTGATACCATCTATGTTAAGGAACCATCTCACCTAAAAGTTTAAGCTATTAGGTGAAATCTCATAATATGATTTATATTATTCTCTAAAAGGTAGCACCATCTTTGGCCTTCCATTCTAGGCACCCCGCAGTCTTTGAAATAACACAGCAGAGAAAGTGACACAACTTATTTGAGAATTTACATTGAAATGATATTAATCTAAAAACTTAATCAAGTTATGCATTGGATTCCTGAACTGATATAATGCTTTGGTTCAAAGTTTAGGCTCCTGGTTTTCCTGGTTTTCCTGTGCAGATGTTATTAATGATCTTTAAGGGGGGGAAAGGGGGGGAAAGAAAATACAATCAAATAGTTTCTCATTATTACTATAGATTGACATAGCTAAAATCTGACACCAGCTTTTCCATTCCCGTGTTTCAGATTGTGGTTATTTATGTGCAAGGAGATGCAGGGCCTCGTCAAGAAAGAAAGTATGCCATAGAGCCTGCAAAACTTGCTGCAAAAGATGTCGGTGTGTTCCACCAGGGACCTATGGCAACAAGAGTGCATGCCCATGTTATGCAAGCCTCAGGACCCATGGAAACAAGCTCAAGTGCCCTTAAATTTCATGCAACCACGTAATTTCTGGAGTGCAGGACATTCAAATGCCTTTTGAATGCTGATTCTACTATTTCCTAGCTGGTTAATCCATGTGTACCTAATAAGGGGGTAAAATCAAGCTATGCTTGAAAATTTTTAAGGCCTCATTGAGAAGAATTTGTTCTGGTTATAAGTTATTATCTTGTCTGTCTTTACATTTAGTACGTATTTTGTTGAACTTCTCTGCTCTTTTTCTTTCTGATTAGTGAAATAGGATGAAGGCAAAGATGTCCCTGAGAGGCATGGCGTGATGACAAAAGAGCGTACATCTCTTGTAAGAGCCTGGAACAACCGGAATTTTACTAGCTCATCTTGGCTCATAAAATGCACTTTCTGCAGAGGTGGGGTTCCTCTAATAAAAAAAAAATGAATGCAAAGATTCTGCACTTCCTTGGGAAAAAAGCAAAACATTAAAAAGAACTGGTAAAGTGTGGTCACCTCAATTTAGGTGGCTATTATGAATGCATAAAAACCCTAATCTAACTGAGTTTGTTCCTTTCTTTATAATATTATAGAGCAAGTCACAGTCACAAGTAAATGAGGAAATTGCAGAAGAAAGCATCTGCTATGTCATAAACCATCTCATCATTTGAGAAAAACAAAGCAAAGAAGAATAGTTAACAGTATTGCATAACTACTATACCATACTTTTCAAAGCTTGCCATGAACATATATAACATTCTAAGAAATAGGATCATATAATTTATCTAAGAAGATGAAACTGAGTACAGATTACTTGACTTAAAAAATGGTAACAGAAGACACCAGAAACCAAATTTTACAGTAACACCAAGGATCTTTGTCCTAGGCTTGTCCCTTCTTGGATGACTGATTAAGGTATGTATCAATAAAGAACTGAACTGGGAATCCAAGCTTTATTCTTCTTCTATCCATGATAAATACGTAACCTGTGCTTATGATTGATATTGATTAGACAGGCCTTCATGAATATGAATTGATTCAAGGGGACTTGTATCTATCCCATGGTTGTGTTAAGGAACCATCTCACCTAACCATTTAAGCTGTTAGTTGAAACCCCAGAATATGATTTATATTATTTTTGAACAACAATAGACATTGTAAATGATCAGTCGTAGTATTTGTTTTAGTTCAAGGTTGAACAGATGTGTGTAAAATGCTTTTAGCTCAAAATTTTGACAACTGATCCAAATTCCAAATGGACTTAAAATTTTAGTCCTGTATCTGAAATTTCAAACAAAATTGTGTTGCTTTGTTATCTAACAATGGCTCATTGAATCTGACATTCTCTTAATTTAGGGCCAGAAGTAGTATTTCCTGAGCTGTCAGATGATGTTGGTCATCCCAGAAGCTAGTTTCAGTTTTCAGATGCTCCAAAACTGTGAGCATACACTCAACCTGATGGACCATTCATAAGTTCCAAATTGTGTAAAAAAGATACCAAGCAAAGTTTTCCTTTGTTCTCAATGAGAGATTCAATTTAAAATTGATTAGATCATGAAAATCTCAAAGAAACTCTCACCTATTTTCCCAGCTTCAACTTTATGGACCCGGAGCCGATCGAAATTTGTCAAGAACATTGCCTTTTCTTAACTCTTTACAGAGTAACTATCAATTTTAGCAAGAATTATGTATGCATGATAATTTCATATCACCAGTACATTATATACATCAAGGCACATATAACAACTTTTGTGATTGTAGAAGCCATGGTCACCATGTTAAGGTTTCAAGAAACCTCAACGAGCAATCTCAAAGAAAGAAGAAATTAAAGAAACCTCAACACAGAGTACAAAAAGGGTCCAGTGATCCCATTCCAGTTTTAAAACAGCAAGAGTGCAGCAGTAGGTACTGATCATCAGTCCTGAAACCACTAATATTTCCCTACAAAAGTAGGCAATTGAGGTGGCATCTATCT
This sequence comes from Salix arbutifolia, assembly GCA_025169955.1. Taxonomy (NCBI): domain Eukaryota; kingdom Viridiplantae; phylum Streptophyta; class Magnoliopsida; order Malpighiales; family Salicaceae; genus Salix; species Salix arbutifolia. Next base: position 13,678,258 of record CM045920.1, read on the forward strand.
CTAACCTTTACTTTCCTCTCAGGACTGCATCAGTGAAATTTTAGCAGAACAATGGTCCTTTCGGTACAATTCTGGAAGAATATTTGCCTAGAGCAAAGCAAGTGAAAATGGGAATGTAGAAGAAGTGTGTGAGGTTACGATTTGAAGGGGTTGGTTCAAGAAAAGTTATTTATCGTATTTTTTTTTCCATAACTAATACTTCCAGAGAGGTTTTCTTAGTGGGATTGATGTAAAGAAAGAGAGGAATCCTCCACCTTTTAAGAGCTAAGGGTTTTCGGTGTATATGTCTTTGAGCCAGACAAGTTTCGTTAAGAAACCTTCCATCTTAAAATTTAAATTATTAAATGAGATTTTAAAATATGAATTATATTATTATTTAATATATCCTCTCAAATGAAAGTTTTTTGGACTTAAAACTTGCACAAACTCATATTAACTTGTGCTTGATTTTTATCAAATACAATAGGATGGTGAAATTCTAACTCGCGACCGCTAGGTCAACAAGATTCTGATACCAAATTAAGAAACCATCTCACCTAAAAATTTAAAATGACCTAAAAACTTAAATTATTACGTAAAACCTCGTTAATACAATTTATATTATTTTCTTGTCATGTTGAGATTAGGCATTTCAGGCCTAACTCATGATCCAGGATCATCAGTACGAGACAATGATTTCTCAGACCCTTACTTGTAAAAGCAGCCAAACCCAACTCATGATCACTGGCATTGAATATGGGATTTGATCTTCAACTGATTCTCGTGATTTCCTCCACCACTAAAGCCACAGCTTCATCTTCCTCCTGTGACTTCCCTCAACTTCCACCATCGCTAGCATGTTCACTAATCAGCTCTGATTTCGATGGCAAGACTTTCTTGCAAGTAGCACCCCCTTTGCTGGCGATATGCCTCATCTGTATGTTCATCAATACAGGATGTCCCTGCATAACTTCCTGAAGTATTTCCAACATTGACATTTCATCTAAAAGTTTAAACAGTTAGGTGAAGTTCAGAATATGATTTATATTATTCTTTAACATACTTTCTCAATTGAAAAAATTTTGCGCTTGAAACTTGTATAGTCTCACACTATTTTGTGCTTGATTTTTATCAAATAAAATAGGGATGGTGAGATTCGAATTCGTAACCGCTGGATCAACAAGGTTCTGATACCATGTTAAAGAACCATCTTATCTAAAAGTTTGAGTTGTTAGGTAAAACCCAAAATATGATTTATATTATTCTTTAACACACACTCTTAAGTGAAAGTCTTTTGCGCTTGAAACTTGCACAGACTCACACTACCCTGTGCTTGATTTTTATCCAATAGAATAAGGATGGTGAGATTCAAACTCGTGATCGTTGGGTCAACAAAGTTTTGATACCATGTTAAAGAACCATATCACCTAAAAATTTAAGCTGTTAGATAAAGCCCATAATATGATTTATATTACTCTCTAACATAATCTTCCCCCACCCATGAATTTTATTCTTGGCAGCTCCTATGTTTGTATCAAAAATGATATGGTTTTTATTTTTTAAAATAATTTTTGATATTAGCACATGAAAATAATCTAAAAATATAAAAAATATTAATTTAAAGTAAAATAAAAATATTTATTTTTTTTAAAAAATATTTTTAAAACATAATGTCAAACATCTCCTCCATTAGATGTGACGAAGAATAATACCATGGTGGACTGTATCTTTTAAGTCTATTCGTCACCTTCTAGTGAATAAAATTTGGTGCAACTAAGAAATCAAAATAATAATAACTCAACTTATATGATTAGAGATCCCACAATTAGATTCATATAGATAATAACAAACTTTTTCATGATTCTATGGCAAAATCAATTATGTGATAATAATGTTAGTTTGTAATTAAAGAGAAGATGACCTATAAATTTCTTAACCAGTTTCATGTTTGTTTTATGAATAATATTCAAATTACATTGAATATTTGATGAAATCATCTATAAGAGATCGCTATTATAAGACATTAGCAAAATCTTTAAAGCACTCATGAACAAACTAGACATGCACATAATTTATTAAGTGCAAAATCGGGTCAAACAACGAGAAATTTTGGGGGTATAATGTGATTGGTGAGATATCTAACTTACAATAAGAATTATTATAGTTTATAGAAATAAAAAATTTCACCAATAATTCTGAAAGTTATAACTCATTCTTTCTGTAACCTGGTTTATAGTATAAAAAACATTGGATGCATTGCACTCGAGCAGTGAAAAAAATCTAGCAAATTTATTTTTATTCCAAAATCTTTGGAAATACATGGGGATAATAATACTATTTCAAAAGATTTTACTCCAAATTGGAAAACACAACTTATTTTTAGTGTATAAAGAGTATCGATAATACTTTATATCTTATATTAAAAAAATAAATCTTCATCAAGTGTTCATATAATAAACTTTTATATAAGATATAACCAGTAAAAAAAAGAATAGTAGGCGTATAAGATTGAGTCGGACAAGAGAAAAACTTAAAGTAATTTCACAAGTTGACTGCAATATGAAAACATGGTAATCAAACACTCAAAACTGGTTTTCATTAAATCTCAAACTCAACCTCAGTTTTAACCAAACATTTCAATTTCAGTTTTGAACCACAGCTAAAAGCGTTTTTCATAAAACAGCCTTTTCTCAACCTCAACCACAACAGCAATAGCTATGCCAAACAGGCTCTGAGTCAAACAAGAGAAAAACTTTTGATTATCATATTTTCTGAATTTTTTATCTCCAACCTATTAATTTGTCTTAAACACTTTTGAAGCATAATGAGCCTATAAACTCCACAGCTGAGGATGTAGAGAAATCAGCAGCTCAACGTGTTTATTATTTTCATTTCAAATTATTCCATCATCAAATACATAAAACAACGAAACCTGGCCCCTAAACACGTTAGAGAGCAAGTGTGATCTTTGAATCATGAAATGCTTTACAGTCGTGCATCCATGGTGGGATTTGACGAAGGCTAGAAGCATACGTGGGTTACACAAATTGATTAATCCACGAGAGCCCCCACAATTTTGATAAAACAATGACAATCTGTTCATCAAGAACACCAAATCAAAAATCTTTTCATTAAGATGATAATATATTGAATTAACTTTTATCGATCATCGTTAACATATTTAAATATGTTATTTAAGTTATGAGATTATGATAATATTATAGAAAATATATCAAAAAAATTTATGAAACTTACTTTCTAATTAATTTAATGTTGAAGAATAAAATTAAAATAAATAAAAAAAGAACATATAAAAGGACCCGAGTTATCATGTCAAACCAACTACCCACATCATAAGATTAAAATAACATTATAAAAAAACAAATCAAAACAAATTACAAAGTTAAAATCTCAAACAACCTAATATTGAAGGAATTAATTAAAAAATAATATAAAAAACTTGATTTAATCTGTCAAACTCATAACTCGAGATATGATATTCAGATAACCTTATAAAATAATAAAAAATATCTCATTGATTAATCATAGTTGGCGTGGAGGACAGAAGAAACAAGCCCACCATCATGATTCTAACTTGTTCAACAAATCTTATTAGCCAACTAATCCCTTGATAAGAAATGTTACCAAAGACAAAAAGACAAAGATAAACAATAAACAAGTCGCTAGAACATTAAATAAATATTTTCATGTGATGAGGGGTTTTATACTTTATTTATTCAATTAGATCATTTAATAATAGTTGTTTGAGAATGTGATTGAGATTATTTATTAAAATATTTTTTTTATAAATATATTAAATAATATATTTTTATTTAAAAATAATATTTTTAATATTAATACATTAATGATTAAAAATACTATTTTTTTAATTTAAAATAAAAATATTTTTTTTTTCAAAAACATTTTGTAACCTAAAACATCTCCTTAATCCAATTAATGATGACTAAATCATCATTAAATTCAATAACAAAGTAATCAAAACGCTAATTACATACACTGCCCCCAAGATCTCTCTCTCTTCTTAAATTTCCTTATCGGGTTATAGGTCATTACTATAAATTTCTTCTAGCCCCTCTAAATTAAGAAATATTCTACTTTGGCCTCTATAGTCTTAAAACTTTCCTAATATCAAATCACAATGTTTTCCAAAAGTATCGAAATGACTCGTGGCGAAATATTTTTTTGTTGTGTGTGCTTAATAGTGTGTTGGAGTATGATTTTTTAAGTTCTTTTTATTTAAAAATATATTAAAATAATATATTTTATTTTTATTTTTGAAATTTATTTTTGATATTATCACATTAAAACAATTAAAAACATAAAAAAATTAATTAAATTTCTATGAATCTTGCTAAACCATATTTTATTTTTTATTTCTCCCACATGTATGGCGATATACAGCAACAAATTTTTTTGCAAAAGGCCTAAAATAAATCAAAAAGAGGTACCATAAGCTTTTATTAGTTATTTAACCATCAGGGACCAAATGGAAAAGGATTAGAAAAATAAAGGACGATACTGGGAACTATAAAACTATAAGGAGTCAAAGTTTAAAGAACATGGATTAAAATAGGTAGTATATTTATCCTGAAATAAAATCTCCATCAACCGGCACTCAATCGCCGGTGACGCACCACCTCTTCTCTCCTTCATAATATTTATCTTTAAAAAGCCATCAAATCAAATATCAAACACAAATCTACAACACTACACTATCTCACTCTCTTAATAAAAATTTAAATTCCCAACCTTACCTCTGAAACTGTTGTTAGTTTGTGTTAGTGATTACCGAATGCTTTGAAAAATGGCGCAGTACAGGCATTACTCGAACGGAACGTCGGATCACGTATCCATCGGGATTCGTGCGTCGTCGTCTAGTTCGCAACAGCAGAAGTCGGGTCGGGTTAGAAGATTAGGTTACAGATCCGATAAGAGTAGTCGAGGCGGGTGCTCATTGATCGGTGCGGTCATTGTGTTTTTGTGCCTTGTACTTGCTGCTACTGTTTTAGCTTACTATTTCCTCTCCACCGAGATTACCATTAATGGCAAAGGTTTGTTTTATTTATTTTTTTGGTTTTGTTTGGTTGCTGAGAAAGTGTGAGAAATGAGAGTAAGTGAAATCAGAGCTCAATTTTGTTTGAATTCAGTTACATTGTAGTTAATTAGTTAGCAAGATGCTAGTCAGAAGAGAGAGATTTAGTGTGGTTAATCATTTTCATTTTATTTTTGCAATTAAGTTTGTTTGTTTGGTTGCTGAGAAAGTGTGAAAATGATTGAAAGTGAAATTTGGGAAGCACAGTGAGTAATTATGTAGTAAACCGAGAGCTGATTTTTATTTACTGTAGGTACATGTAGTTAAAAGCGTTAAGTGGAATTCAACTTAATTTTTAATATCTTTTTAATTTTGTTTAATTATTATTTGATCTGTAATTAGTCATAAAGATTAAAGAAAAAAAGAAGGAAAGGTGGAAAAATATTTTTCGTTTTTAATTGTTATTTGGATTTTGAACAGGTGATTTTTTTTTCAAGATGTAATTTTAGTAAATGTTTTTGGTGCAGATGTAAATGATAATCATGTTGAGGATGATATGATGAAAAATGATGATTTTCTTACAAATGTTACACGTACCGATACTCTTAAAGTTCTTGGGTTTGGGCAAGGTTCGGTGGGACATGGACGGGATTCTAGGTATTGGGATAGGGATGATAGGAGAAGGGATGAAGATTACAATGAGGATGATGTTGAGCATGATAGCAAGGTTCTTAGGGATGGTGAATCTAGTGAGAAGGGTCATAATTTGGTGAAAGTGAAGAATTACAAGGAGAAGGTGAAGGCGAAGAGAGTTGAAGATAGAAAGGGGGCTGGGTTGTATAATGAAGATGGGCGCAAAGAGTTGAAGATGTATGAAAAAGAGTACGAGGCTTCTTTGAATAGCACAGGAAAATTGGGAAACAAAAGTGATATAAATTTTTTGTTACTTGACGATGAGGATACTGGGGAACAGAATGGAGCTGCTGATAGTGAGAACGACTACAATGATGGTATAGATTTTCATGATCCTCGTATGGAGGAATATGGTGTTGATTCTGAACATGACAAAGAGGAAAACTCCAGTGAAACAACAGTCCATGTCAAAGATAATAGAGAGTTGTCTAATTTTCTTGATGCTAAAACCAAGGATGAAAATATTGCAAAGGAAAATCAAGAAGACTCCATGAGTTTGTTAGAGAAGGGTTCTTTGAATTCTCAGAACTCGGGTGATGGTAACACTGATTCTCGACGTGCCGATAACATTGGTGGTCATTATACAAGTAAATCCCGACCAGATTCAAAGAAAAAATCAAAGCGCCACAAATCTGGTAATTTAATTTTTTTTTTTTTAATGTTTGCATGCAAAGTCGTAAGTGTTACACATTGAAACCTTAATTTCAAGGGAAATTTTAATATTGCCTTGTACATTTTGCTTCATGTACCTTGTTTCTAGATTGTGATGCTAACCTTAAAAAGGGAAAAATCAATATATAAATACATTCTGTACGTATGTTTTCAAGAATTTTTTCCCCTATTTTACATGTTAACCTCCCCCGCTGTCTATATAATGTTATAATTGTTTATTGGAGATATGGTTGGATTCTGCATAGAAGTCCAGTTCTTTGTCTATGTGCATGACCTGTTCAGGCATGTGTGTGCCTTTCTTCTGGTGCTCCATGGGCCAGGGAACAGGTAATACAGAATGGGCCTCCGCACAATTTTTGGAAGTGCTCATAAATTATTCATCAGAACAGACTTTTGACCTACTAGCTTGAATATATGTGCTCAATATATGTTCTTTTTATGTGTGTGTTCTTCCTACTGTTTATTTATTTATTTTGCATATGAAGCTCACTGATGATTGATTGGACCAATATCAAGAGCGAAATCCAAATAGAATGTCAAGAACCGCAAAAATATGGTATCTTGAGATCAGATTCTTTTTAGGAAATTTCATTTCATTTCTTTTCCCCTTCTTGTTACAAAAACCTTAACTATGCTCTTTGATTGACTAAAGCCAGGTGGTTTAATGAACCCATGCTGTCTATGCCCTTTGTTGATTGGACTGTCTGATGGATTTTTTTCACTTGTCTTTGCTTGAATGTCAATTTGAACTAGTTTTGATTCGAATAATTTTGAAGCAAATGGTAAAGGATGTCAAATTTAAGGTTGCAGTGACTGGTTTATGATTTGAAGATTTCAAACATCTGGTTCTGCATAGAGGACTAGCCAATATCTCCATTTCTTACTTGACATGTCTTGCTTGAATTATTCAGGTTGCGGGATGAAATTTCTAAATTCCACTACAAGGCTTGTGGAACCTTTTGAAAGTAGGAAGTTTGCAAGATTTTCCTTGCAGTATACTGAAATCGAGGAGAAGCCTGAGGGACAAGAGCAATGGGAGCCCAGATTTGCTGGGCATCAGAGCTTGCATGAACGGGAAGATTCTTTTTTGGCACAAGATCAAAAAATAAAATGTGGTTTTGTCAAAGGTCCTGAAGGATCTTCGAGTACAGGATTTGATTTGGCAGAAGATGATGAGAGTTATATAAGTAGATGCCATATTGCTGTGATCTCTTGCATCTTTGGGAATTCAGATCGTTTAAGATCACCAGCAAATAAAATGGTATGGGACTTTTATAGAAGTTAAGTTATATAGAAATATTTTGGTGCATCCCCGATCCCAATCAGTTTCTGCATTATTATCTGTTTTTGGTGCATCCTGATCCCAAGTCAGTCTGCATTATCATCTGTTAAGTTTGCTATTGGGGAATATATTGAGATTGATAATTGATGTGTAGCAGAGCTCAACTGTTTGCTACCTTTTAAACCTCTCTCTTTCGGTCTTCTGTTTACCATGGTTTTTCATGGATGAATATTCAACTAGGATCCCCCTTTTCCTGTTTTGAAGAACTGTGGCTTGGAGGAAAGCTATTGTGGTTCAAAATTTATCAAATAGAGGGAGACTTTAGTTTATGTTTTAAATGTGAAAGACATATCTCTGGTGGAGCATGCATGTTTAGTTACCCAGCAGCTCATGAGATATATTTTTTTTTCTATGCTTTTGTAAATAACTTATTGGCTTCATGATGTGCTGTTGTTGAAGGGGAAGTAGGTCAGGGTTAGATTGCAGTTTGTTTCTGCCTTTTGTGGGTTATCTGGTTGGAGCATATGATTCTATCTTAATAGAATAATCTTCCCAATTTACTGAAGCTAAAACCCAACTTATTCCTCATTTTATTCTGTTTCTCATTTGGAGTTTCCTGGATTTTTTTTTCTATCTCTCATCAAGCATTTCCGACAAGTGAACCTTTATATAATCTTTATATTTATTACATATGATATGGATGATGGGTATCTATTAAGACATAATATTCTTTGGATTTCTAAGCAACATCCTATCCTTTGTGCTGTGCTGATTCAGGACAACCTAGTTGTTTCCACAAAGGAATTATTTCTTATAGTGCTATTTTATGTGGAGTAAGAAGGTAGAAAGTTAGGTGATTAAACAGGGCAAGTGGATCACAATACTTGTGGATTTGGGATTGCGTGATGTCAAGCTAGGTATAAATGATTTTGAGGTCTGGTCTTGTGCAGATTTAGTACCTGCTAATAGCAATTACTAACTATATCTGCTAGGATTTTGTTACATGTTTGTATTAAATGGTGCAAACTTGATTCAGTGTGCTGAAATTAGGATCCTTAAGGTATGGAGGAAAGAAGATTATATATATATATATATATATATCTATCTATCTATCTATATATATATATATAATGAATTACTACGAAATTGAAGGTAGAAGATTTTCAAACCAAGAGTTCCCAGAACTTCCCATAAGGTGCCATTGATAAAAAAAAACCCTGAGGTTACACTTGCATCCTGCAATCTTAAAGATCTCATCAGCTAAAATCATCTCAGCTCCTGAATGTCTCAATCCAAGCTTGTTCAGGTGGTGAAGTTGATTGACCTCATCCATTCAATTTTGTTGTGGGCTAAAGTTTCTGCAAGCTGTCGTGATGGTAAATTAATTGTGACTATTTTAGCAATGCCATTGGTGGTCTATCTCTCCCCTTCCTCTTTCTCAGTACTTCTGGTTCTTCCTTGTAAATACTCCAGTAGGTTTGGCATTGGATGCAATCAGACCTTTCTTGCACAGATGCACTCATTTCTTACCCAATTATTATTATTATTATTATTATTATTATTATTATTATTATTATTATTATTATTATTATTATTATTATTATTTTCACCCATCCATTTTAACTTCCTTATCTTAGCTATATTCACTTGATGAACCTGCTCCTTTATTGCTCAATACTCAACTCTATGGTCTCAAGTCAGCCATATTGCATCTTATCCTTCTACCTTGAAGTGTTTTTAGATATATCAAATTCACAACCCCATAGACAGCCTTGGAGATTGAAATTATGTAAAATAACATTTATTCTCAAAATAGAGCACTAGAAACTTACACATTTATAGGCTTCTTATACCCTTATCCCATGTGAACTTTGCCTTGTAATGTGAATTTAAAACCCTTAGGACCAGGTAACCGCTTGCGATCACAGAATATGAATAAAAACACGAGTGGTTCAGATTATAATAATCTTGTACCTCTTTAGTGGTCTCTTGCGGATAAAATTAGAAATTTACTAAAATTGTAATCAGCATTGGAAGAGTACCCAAATGTTGAGTTTAGAACAGAATTTGGAAATTCTGGAATATTCAATCTTGCTCTTGATGAGCCTCTTAGGTCACACATCCCATTCTATGTGCTTGTTCCTCTACTCCGACGTGCTCACAAAGTCGAATCATCATGGGTGAACCTTTCCATCAGCTGGACACAATTTCATCACAAACTTGTGACGTGTGTTGTGGAGTCCTATTCTGATCATAAATTCTCATCCCTCTTTCAGGTCACTCGTTTATCAAGGAAAAATGTCTGCTTTGTAATGTTCATGGATGAGGTTACTTTGCAAACGCTTTCTTCAGAAGGCCACATTCCAGATACAGCAGGTTTTATAGGTTTGTGGAAGATTGTGGTGGTGAAGAATCTACCATATGATGATATGCGAAGAGTGGGTAAAGTGCCAAAATTGTTGCCACACAGGCTTTTCCCTTCTGCGAGGTGAGAATCAAAATTGAACTGTCGGTAATGTACTGCAATTAATTTTTAAATGCCCTGTGATTGTTGTTTTATATCATGGAGTCCATGTGGGGTGAATTTGATGTCTGAACATTAAGGGAAAGAAGAAGAAGAACATAGAACTTGGAGTAGCACAATACCGGGCCCATTAAAAAACGAGCTACAATTTGTGAGAAACTGATTGCTCATTTGATCACAAACTAAAGTTATGCCGGATCCCTTCTCATGGGGATTAACCTTGGTAGATATGATGGAGGGGTTTATAGTTAAATGGTCTTGAGTTTTGTTTCTGACCATTTATTTATATATTTATAAATCAAATAAATTGTATTGTGAAGCCCAAGCTGACAAAAAGAGCAGTGAGCTAGAAGATACACAAGGGCATTCATTTATTGCTTTAGAAATGTATCCAGTATTGTCTTCGATGAAACTCTAGCAACCAGGGTTCCAACACTGGTACCAGCAGAAGTAATATTGTCTTCAAGGAACTCTTATTGTGATATATTTAAATCATCGTGATCAAATGATCTAACTCGTTATTTATATAGAGTACACTATTTCAGTGGCGTGTAATGGGATATTTTTGCATGTGCAATGGTTCACACTACAAAACTGTCCAGGATGCTCATAGATTTTTGTTCATCATTCAGTTACCTCTGCTTAAACAGCTGTGACAATGGAAGGATCATCTGAACTAATATTTTTCTTACTTGGTGGGAATTTTTTCAAAACCATATCTGACAATTGTGTCTAATATTCTGCATATAAATATTTTCCAGGTATTCAATTTGGTTGGATAGCAAATTACGTCTTCAAGTTGATCCTCTTTTGGTTCTTGAGTACTTTCTGTGGAGAAAAGGTTTTGAATTTGCCATTTCTAAACACTATGATCGCCATTGTGTATGGGAAGAGGTTGATCAAAATAAGAGACTGAACAAGTATAATCACACTGTCATAGACCAGCAATTTGCTTCTTACAAGTCTGACGGGCTGAAAAGATTCAATGTCTCTGATCCAAACAAGCTCCTTCCCAGCAGTAATATTCTCTCACAGTGTTCAGGTTATACAATTCTCTGCTGAGCTTTTGCTGTTTTTAGTTTGACAAGATGTTTTGTACTGCTTACAGATGTGCCTGAAGGGTCTTTAATTGTGAGAGCGCACACTCCAATGTCAAACCTATTTTCCTGTCTCTGGTTCAATGAAGTTGATCGCTTTACTCCTCGTGATCAGCTGAGTTTTGCTTTTACATACCAGAAATTGAGAAGGATGAATCCTGGCAAACCATTTTATCTTCATATGTTCAAGGTGAAGAAGCTTAACGTTTTCTCAGATTTATCTCTACTAAAGTGAACGAAATCCTTAATAGCAGCAAATGTTCTAAATAAAACTAGTTGTCACAAGTTAATTTTCTCCCCGTCCCCAACAACTAACAGCTGTAAAGAAATCTAGAAACTACAGTTTTTATCATGATTTTTTCTATGTTGCAGGATTGTGAGAGAAGGGCCATAGCGAAGTTATTTCGGCACAAGTCAGAGGACAAGCGAACTACTCCTCGTCAAGAAGCAACAGAATGAAACACATTCATGTTATCTTTTCACCGGATGAGACTCCACCTGTACATTATTTTTTCAACACCCAGTTCGAGACCTGACAGTGGTATGCATCCTTCTAATCCCCCAATATATTACAGTAAAAGTGATGGTTGTGGACCATTTTGTTCTGGATCTGCAATTAAGATGTTGTGAGGAACGTCCAAAGCAGAAGAAAAGTTCTATTGGCGAGATTTGTTGGGATGAGGTAATAGTGCTGCTGTCTCTCTCTCGCTTACATGAACTAAATACCTGTGGAAAAGAATTTGTGATCTACTATGCCTTAGTGTACCGATTCAATTCACCATTTATTGCTTCATCTCTAGGCCAGTAATGTCACATTGCCCTTATGCACCACTGCTTCCACTATAACTACACTTTTATAGATCTTTTATTATTTTAGAAAAATTATTTGATTTTCCCTTCATTATTGGGTATTAAAATTGGTTATTGTTTGTCACATTGTTTTTATGTATAATGAGGCTTGTACGATATAATGTTTCTTTTTATAGAAATTGCAGTTTAAGAACTCATTTACTTCTTTTTGCATTCCTCGCCCAAAATGTGAATCATGCTTGAATTTTTCACTTGTATGTATTTTAATAAATTAATATTTTCTCTTATAAACCTTTTTGTCACTTTCTAGATGAAAATGTCCTGCAACTACTTAGTACACTGGTCTTGTTGATTAATAATCAACAATGGAATTAAAATGAACTAAATAGAACAACCAAATGCAATAGATAAAGAAAATAGAAGAAAATATGGACCAAATTCAATAGATGAAAAAGAAATAAGAAATAAGTTGTCAAAATAATCAGAGTGTGTGTGTGTGAGAGAGAGAGAGAGAGAGAGAATAAAAAAGAAAGGAAAATAAAGAATTAGATATTGAAGACAATTTAGAGCTTAAATGACCACATACACTTCACAACTGGAAAGATAAACTGTGCCTAAAGCTATGAAAAAACTGCTATGAATTGCAGCCTGACAATGGAAAAGTTATCGGCATGACCATGGTGATAACTTAGTGCCGGACTCAAGTACGTCCTCTAGGTGTGTTGCTGGTGTTGACACATCATCCTAATGCAAGTTTAAGGGAACATAACTATGTAGTAGATGGTCCAGTGATAAAGAGCTTGGAACTAAGAGGTTTTGCTCCTCTTGTGGTCTCAGATTCGAGCCGTGCGGTTGTCAATATAATAGCCACTAGAGATTTACATAGTTATTAATTTCAAGACCCGTGAGATTAGTTGAGGTGCATGCAAGCTAGCCTGGACATCCACATTAATTAAAAAAAAGAGTTTCAGGGAACATTGAAAGAAGCTATCTGCATCATGCCCATACTTCAGCATTTTTGATAGGGATGCAATTCAAAATCTGCCTATATGTTTTGCTGCATGATATTTCTCCACAAAGTTGAAAGCCTGCATATAGAGGTGCATCTCAGGTCAGTCCAGGGTTGCCTTTTTATGCATTAATGTAATTTTCATCATGGTTGTTTGTTTTGGCCAAAATGTTTCATACTAGTTAAAAAAAGAAGACAAAACGGTTTTGTTTTTATCTTAGTTTAAATTCCAACCCGTTCCGTATTTTTCAGCCAAATACCGGGCGGAACGAGTGGCCGAAATGTTCCGGTTTTGTTCCGCCTATTTTGTTTCGGCCAAATAGTGTTTTTTTAAATAATGAATAATTTTACAATATCAATTATATCTCTTAATTCAACCGATAGATTGAGATGAAATTTTATGACGACTCTCTTGACATATTTATATATATTATATTAAAATTTCAGAGCAATCAGAGAATGTAATGACCTTGCGAGATTGATGATGAAATTCTCGTAATATTATACATGTTTATAATTTTGTTCAGAAAAATCATTTTATTGTGTCGTTTTTTAGATTAAATTGCACAATTCTAAATAATTTTATTTTTGGATTTGAATAAAAAAAATTGAATCAATATATTTAATTATATATATATACACATAAACAGTACAACCCTGAAACGGCGTGCCGAAACACTTCGAAACCGATATATTTCGTTCCAATTGAAAAAAATAAAACATCAAACCGAAACAGTATTAACGACCTTGATTTTCATAGATTATATAAAACTAGGATTCAAAAAATTCTTTCCATAATTTTTCTAGTTCGATGCAACCATGCCTAGAATCTTATTCCTTCCTTTCACAAACTCTTGAAACAGCTCATTAACTACAGAATCAAACATTTCTAGACCTTTCAAAACCAGGGAACTGTTCTGCAGTGAATCAATCCTTTTCCCCAACGTCTCTTTATTCAGAGCCACACCCTTCAGCATCTGAACTTTAAAATCCTCAACTGCACTCCCTGCCATTTTAGTCTCAGCTAAAACTGGCCTTGAGTTATCCCTGAAACCTCTCCGCTCCTCGAAAAAAGCAACAAACGAGCTTCCTCAGCGATGGTGAGAATAACTTGAGCTGAGAAAAATCCCTATAAACCTCTTCATCCACTTGTATTAAATCTGGATAGAATGTTGCAGAAAACAGGAGGGAACAGACAATATCCATCGTTCTTCTTACAGCATATGATGCACAAAAATTGTCATCCCTGGTCTTTGTTTTCGGTCTGCCGGTCTTGTATAGATTCACAATTTTCCAGTTCTCAATGCCATAAAGCTTCTGCCATAAAGCTTTCTAATTTCTCAATTTCAGTCACATTCATGGTTGAACCGGAATACCCTTCATCAGAAAATCTTCTAACAACAACATCAACTATTAAACGGTAACTATCAATTGTAGGAATGGCTGATCTCAGCGCGTTACAAAAATTCAGGATGTTCAAAGTGATGTAGAGTAGTCCGGTCGTCGAAGTCAGAATGTCGTAAAACTCGCACAGTTAATACGTTTCGGCGAGACCATCAATAATCAATAGCTTTGCTGTTGAAGCATACTTTTTTTCAGCTGGATTCCGTCATTTAGGCCCTGAAATCATCATTTTTGCTATTATAGGAAAGTTTCGTTTAAGCCATAACTTTTGATTTCCAAGTCCGAATCAACTTCCGTCAATTTCGTCTTGCTTCAGATTTCTAGCAATTTTAATTTTTGTAATTATTTCAGTTTTGCTATTTTTGGTAATTTTTAGTAACTAGTCCCGTTTTCTTGTCCGACAGGATTAGGGCTAAGTTTTTCGCTTTAAATATACTTGTAAGCCTTTTGTCCGGATTCAATCAGTTATTCAATAAAATTTTGAATTTTCTTGAGAATTTCTCTTGTTGTAAGCCTTTTGTCCGGATTCAATCAGTTATTCAATAAAATTTTGAATTTTCTTGAGAATTTCTCTTGTTTCTGGTGAACTCCAGTTTACAAAATATGTACTCATCCAAATAGTTTCCCCCATCCCAGAACTTGGGTGCCTCAGACTGCTGAAATATATCAAGAAACTGGAAGTGCATCTTCTTGAGGAGATCTGTGGCTTCTAAACACCATTGAAGGGACAAGGAGTTTTTGGCTAGTGAAGATTCAAGGTTCTTGGTATCTATAAGAAGAGAGGAAAAGGTATTCATTGCTTCATCAATGTGGATAGTAGATGACTTTTCTCTGAGAAGAAATGGAGGAAAATTTGTAAGAAACAGAACCCTTCTCATTATTTGAAGAGTTTTATACAACAAATTCATTTCAAGGTGGTGTTTATACAAGTTTTAATCCTTATTTATTATTATTATTATTATTATTATTATTAAAAGGAAGAAATTTTACTCAAACGGCATCTACATTTAGCTACAGAAGGACAAGGAATTAAATTTCCTAATATCTACCATGGATTTTCTACTGCTTTTTTACTGATTCTCCATAGCTGCATCACCACCTTGAGTTGGGAAGTAGATTATAACCGAGCCCTTTCGGTGGAAATATCCTTCAGCTAGCAGTTCATTGCTTGCCTTCAATAAATATGATTTGAAAAGGTAAACATGATCCTGAGTTCAGCTTTAACAACTCAACTGGTTTGAAAAGGTCTTACCAATTGATCTTTGGACTCCATTTGTTTCTTGCTACCATGTCTATGGTTTCTAAATTGTTTTTTCCCCCCCGAATTGACCAACATAAACCAGAATTTGTGGTGGGCAAAAGTCTAAAACAATGCCTTCAAAGTTATATAGGACTCATTGTAAACAAGATTATCAATTTCATTTCGGTTGGTGCTTTGTTTTTTTAATTAGAATGGAATGTTTCAATTTCGGAGCGTTTCAGCGCGCTGTTTCGGAATTGTATTATTTATGTGTGTATATATATATATATATAATTAAATTTATTAATTCAAGAAAAAATTATTTCAAATCCAAAACTAAAATTATTTAGAATTGTTCAATTTAATCTAAAAAAAGACAATAAATAATTTTTCTGAACAAAATTATAAAAATATATAATATTACGAGAATGTCATCATCAATCTCGCAGGGTCATTACATTCTTTGATTGCTTTGAAATATTAATATAATATATATGACCATGTCAAGAGACTCCTCGTAAAATTTCATCTCAATCTAACGGTCGGATTAAGAGATATGATTGATATTGTAAAATTATTTATTTAAAAAAAAACATTATTTGGCTTAAATGAAACGGACGGAACGAAACCAGAATATTTCGGCCGATATTTGGCTGAAAAATTCGGAATGGGCTGGAATTTAAACTGAGATAAAAACAACATTATTTTGTCTCTTTTTTTAATTGGTACGAGACATTTCTGCCGAAATGAAACGAAACTAACAACTCTAATTGTAAGCCGTCACAGAAGAAAAACAATTATACAACTAAAAATGTCACTGTAATCACCAATGAATCATTCTCAGCATGTAAATTATTGCTTCAAATCTTATAATATTAGAAGATGGGATTGGGACTTCGTTAGCTGGGAAACCTAATGTTCTCCTTGACATATTCATTAAAAGAAAAATGGTGTCTAAGGCATATTGTGCTCGTGTAGTTGCATGCCATTTATAGGACAATTAGCCAATAATTTGGTATGATATGGACACGGATCTAAAATTCAGACCATTTTGTGTACCTGCAGCAGCAAGACCAAGGATTGTGATAAAGAACTATTTCATCTAAAAGCTCAAGCTTATAGGTAAGGCTCCATAATATGATTTATATTACCCTCTAACACACCTCCTCAAGTGAAAGCTCTTTGAGCTTGAAACTTGCACAGGCCCACATCATCTTGTGCTTGATTTTTATCAAATAGAATGGGGGTGGTGAGATTCGAACTCGTGACCACTGGGTAAACAAGACTCTGATATCATGTTAAAGAACCATCTCACCTAAAAGCTCAAGCTTATAGGTGAGGCCCCATAATATGATTTATATTACCTTCTAACAGATTGGAAACCAACTTAACCTAGTTGTTGAGTTGATCAGTACTAGTGAAAGTTCTTTTAAATTATATAAACTGTGTTTTTTACACTATAAATTTCAAGCATCAAAGGAAGAAAGGAATGACATTCATAGGAATCATAAGAAAACAATATTCAAGGCGAAGAAGGATGGTGATATTGCTAAACGATCATAGAAACCTCGAAGCAATTTATTAATTTATACACCAATAATGTGATCGCTACCCTTATTCATGTAAATCATTTAGCATTCAAAGATCCATGGACGAGATCTGATGAGTAAATTATTCCTTGAAATCATATCATTAAAATGTACTATGAGTGTAACGGAATTTATTATTTATTGATAGGTTTCGACATTTGTTCATCTTGTATGATAAGAAATAATATTCTATAAGATATAATACAAAGTATATATTTTTCGTGTTAAGAAACATCTCACCTTAAAATTTAAGTTGTTAGGTGAGATGATTTTTTAACATAGTATTAAAGTCTTGGTGGCCCAGCAGTCATAAGTTTGAATTTCACCATCCTTATTCTATTTGATAAAAATCAAGTACAAGGTAAAATGAACATGTTATATTCTGGTGTCTCACCTAACAGCTTAAGTTTTTAAATGAGATAGTTTCTTAACATTTCAGAGAGTGAAGTTTCCTCGTATCTTAAAAAAAACTTTGGTATTTATTTTATTATCGGATTTTTTAAGATTCAACTTCATTTTGATGTTAAAAAATAGACAAAACGTTGGAGTGAATGATTAGGGGATTCTTCTAATCTCTCACTAAAATAATAACAATATCTTCTACATTTTTCTTCTCTAGAATAAACATCATTTCTTCTAGAAGAAAAGCAACATTTTATTGTACTAAAATTAATATAGCTAATAACACCTATAGATCCGTTGATTACTTCCACCATTGTCAAGTTGTATAAATCAAATGAACGAATCAAACAAAGAATCCCATGATCACCAGGATCCAATTTTCACAGCCGTCTGTGATCTGTATCTCCTCCCATGATTTTAAAATCCTATAAGTTAAAAAAGAATTCAATTTTTTTATAAAACAATTATAAGAGACAGTCCCAAACACATATATGGTAAAAATCGAAACGAGATGACATGTTTGCATTGTTCCTTGCATAATTGACAAGGCTTTTAAAATCCACAGATTTTCCCTCAACTCTTTATTATACTGAGACATCTAGTATTTGATACATTCGGCAGGAGATACAGCATTAAATCGCAAACCAGGCATGGTTGAAACCAGAGAAGAAGAAGAAGAAGAAGAAGAAGAAGAAGGTCAGATCCTTCCTTCCACTTACTGTTATTAATAAGCCATGGAAACTTGCTTATAAAATCAATCATCATCACGCTCCCTCACCATGCTGACATCCCTACTCTTGTTCTTTTCCATGGCATTTAATAAAAAATCTGTCAGCACAGACTCATAATTGGGTATCTTCTCATACCCAGGAAAATAATTTATATCAATAATAAGATACCTATTAGCATCTCTAGCATCCCTAATCAAGTCAAAGTTCAGCAAACTAATCCCAGTTTCTTCCTTCATTGCCATGGCTATTTCCTCAACAAAATCCACTGGTGGCATTTCCACTCTGTCAAACTCCCCCCCACCACAATCACTCTTCTCCTCCAAGTTGGATATTTGCGAAAACGGCAGCAGACCCTTCAAGCTCACCAGTTTATCCTCTTTAATGTCAGGCAATGATTTCCTCTTGACACATTTCACAAAATCACCAACCACATAGACTTTAAAAATAACCCCGCCATGATTAACAAATTCTTGCATTATAATCACTCGTGTCTCTAACTTGTCTATTCCTTCCTTGTCAAAAACCAAATACATTTTATGGGAGGTCTCACTCCCATCAGCCATTAAAGGTTTGGCGATCAGCGGAAACCCTAATTTCTGAATTAAATCATCGGAATTCTTCATCATGGTTTCTGAATCAGAAAAAACAAGTTGTCTAGGCACATCTAAAACTTGTTTTCTTTCAGAAACTTTTAAATTACTTACAACTTGAAGCATCGAAATCCGATCGTGAATTCTCTGGATGGAATCAAGAGGATCAATGATGAGGGCATCAGGGTTTAGAGAGGAGAAGTGCAGGAGCTGGGACATCCAATCTAAGCCGTAGAGTTTATGGATGACGCAATCCAAGGGTCCTTGTTCGATAAGAGGTTTCGAAGGATCGATGGGGATGAGATCAATGTTGTGTTGGTCTGCGTGGTGGATGAGGGAGGGTTGGATGAAGGCTTGGATTTTTTTGGGTGGCAGGGCGTAGCCTACACGGTGGCGTTTTGAGTGGGTCGACGATGACATGGTCGGTAGGGTGTGGTGGCAGTATTGTTTAAAATAAAAGGAAGGGGTTCAAACTATAATAGAAAGACAGGAGGGGTGGGTGTGTGTATATATATTGAAATATGATATTCGAAGATGAGGAATCAGAATCAGACACGTTTACTCCGAAATTGCAATCAGATTCGTAGATTAATATTTTTTAAGTGAGAAAGTATATTGATGCTATTGAAACAAATTAACAGTTTATTTATTATTATTATTGTGATTATTTTTTAAAATATTTTTTTATTTTGAAATATACTGAAATAATATTTTTTTTATTTTTAAAAAATTATTTTTAATATCTGTATATTAATATATCTGAAAACAACAAAACAATATTACTTTAAAGTAAATAAAAAAACAAGATATTTTTATTTTAAAAAAAAAATACTTTTGAAACATAAAAATAAACAAGATTAGTGGAAAAATCAGGTCAAAATTTATTTGAAGTGACTTGATTTTTTACAGTTTTAAAAGTAATTTGAATAACTAGTAAAAATATAATTTGATTCAAAATAAATATTTAAGATGAGATTTTTTTAATAAATACTAAAACAATAACATATTGGATCAATTCAATTTAACATATTAATCTACGTGTCAAGTCATGAGATCTCGATAATCTCATAAAACACAAATCAAACAAATGAAAAGGTTTAATTGTCAATAAACTTAATATTGAAAGATGAAATTGAAAGAATTTTTTTTAAAAAAAGTTATCAAAAAATGAATCGGAGTCAACCTAGGTTAATATGTCAAACACCGATCTAAGTCATGAGATCTAAATAAAATTAGTGTTAAAACAAGTTAGAGATAAATTCGTGTTGAAAGATAAAATTTAAAAAATAATAATTAAGAAATGACACTAAAAACAACTTGAGTCATTCAGTATTAACCAGTGAAATCTGTGACTCGAGTCATGAGATGAGGATAATCTCATATAAAATATATCAAAAATAATTATGATGTTTAATTCTCTATTAACCCGATATTTAATGATGAAATTAAAAAAAAAATAAGTCAGCTTACTTAACTTATCAAATATCACAATCCACATTATAAGTCTACTATAATCTTATGATTTTTTTTAATAAATCTAATGTTAAAATATTAAATCAAAATTAAAAAAAGAAAAGAAAGACTAAAAGAAATATATATACATACACACACACAAACACACGATGAAAAGGCTAATACAACCAACACTATAAAATAAGAGAATATAGAATATTCTATATTCTCTTATTTTATAGTGTTGGTTGTATTAGCCTTTTCATCTTGCTTTTGTGAAGAATATTTTTAATTTTTAATTTTATTTAACTTTAAAAAAAAAACTAAAGATAAATAATGTTCAGGGTATCATTAGGGTATCAATGTTGTTGTTTAAAATTATTTTTGTTTAAAATTATATTAAAATAATTTATTTTAAAATTATTTTTAATACTAGTACACAAAATAAGTTAAAAATAATATATTTTTTAAAAAATAATTTTAAAACACAGTTTAAAATACGCAACCTTTCTTTTTACTTGGTATCGTAGATAGATCAGATAGTGACAGCCGCCGACCATCAAACACATATTTGATATTTTCCTAAAGAAAGGTGTGTCCTGTGGCCGTTTGAACCGCACAATATTTTTTTAAAATTCTTTATCATTGTACTTTATGTCTTGTTGAAGGCCTGATCAGGAGAGCAGTTGCAGTTATTTTTTAAAATGTTTTTTATTTAAAAATATATTAAAATAATATTTTTTTTATTTTTTAAAAATCATTTTTGATATCAGTACATCAAAATGATTTAAAAACACAAAAAAAAATTCATTTAAAATAAAAAATAAATAAATTTTGAGGAAACAGCAGTACAATCATCATCCTAAACAGGCCCTAAGTGGTGTGGTGTGGTGTGGTGTGGTGTGGTTGTAAAAAAATTGAGATATATATATAATAGATTTTAAATTTGAATCAAAATGTATATTTCTTGTAAAAATCTAGAACATTTATAATTTTATTCGCCGATAAAATACAGAACATTTGATATGATTTGCTCGAATTAAAAAAAAAAGGTAACGGAACATTTGATCTGATGGAATCATTCCTTGCAAATTGCAACCCCCCATCGTCTCCTTTTGTTACTTTTTTTCAGGGTGTTTTTTTAAAATATAATTAAGTTTATTTTTTAAAAATATTTTTTTATTTTTAAAATATATTTCTTGCATAGGATATCAAAATAATTTTAAAACAACAAAAAAAAATATTTTAAAACAAAATACATGGTCGACACTTAGGTTATGTGATAGGTATATATAATTTGTTTTTTAAGTATATTTTAGTTTTTTTTAAAAAAAAAATATTAAATTAACTTCTTTATATAATTATTTTTGAGGTGTAACTCACCTGGTTTGAAGCTCTCAATTAAAAGGAAAGAAAAAGTAAAAGCATATTGCAAAGAACTAATTGGGAACGAATGTTGCAAAGAGCTAAAATTTAGAAAAAGTAAAACGAATCAGAAAGCTCTACATTTCACAAAGAACCAATCAAAGCAGTTGCAAATGAACCCACATAATAAGAAGAAACAGGGAATTGGAACCGACAAGGACTGAATTGAAGCGATTATGCTGCCAGGGATTATAAATGGGATGTAATAAAATCTTTTAGCAGATCAAAACTTAAATTATTAGAGGAAATAATAAAATATAATTTATATTATTTTCTATTTAGACACCAAAATGATAAATATATACATTTGAAGACAGAATGGTGATGGCGGGTTCACCTGGAACGGAGACGAGAAGTGTAAAGTTAGAGACTTTTATGGATGTGATGATCGGAGAAGAAGGGTAAGCCCTATAAAAATAAAATAAACCCTGGAGAGAGAGAGAGAGAGAGAGGGAGCTGAGGTTGTGAGACAGAATTAGATACGTTTTGTTTCGTCCTAAATGCCAGCAAGACTGCAAAAATGGTTTAAATAAAAATAGTTAAAATTCAAAAATAAAATTATTTTGAATTGTATAATTTAATCTAAAGAATATATAATAAAATGATTTTTCTTAACAAAATTATGAACATGTATAATATTATTAGAATGTTATCATCAATCTCGTAAGATCATTACATTTTTTAATAGCTCTGGAATTTTAATATAATATATATAAATATATCAAGAGACTCCTCGTAAAATTTCATCTCAATCTAACTGTTGGATTAAGAGATATGATTGATATTATTAAATTATTCATTATTTTAAAAAATATATTTGGCCGAAACGGAATGGGTGGAACGAAACTATTCCGGCAGAAATTTGAGTGAAATTTCGGAACAGACCGAAATTTTAAACGATATAAAAATTACATCATTTTATCTTGTTTTTTAACTGACACAAAATATTTCCACCAAAACAAAACAAATTAACAACACTTGTTAAAACCAGACGAAGTAACTATCTCACAGATAACTCATCAAACATCGAAATTCTGCGGTCCTTGCCATGTGATTTTTGAACTAGAGGAATGATTAGTTTACAAAATCTTTGAACTCCTTGCCATGTGATTTTGACCCCCAAATCTATTTGGTTATTTCGTTTTTTTTTCTAATATATATAAATGCATTTGGAAAAGCTTTGCTATTGTTCCTAGGTATGCACATGATGACAAATAATTTACGATCTGCACAGTAAATCTTGAGTTTGAATTATGACATGTATTCCTTGTAATAGTCTAGAACAACGAAGATTTTACTCCTTCATCTGAGAATGAGGTTTCCTCGCATCTAAGAAAAACTTTGATATCTATTTTATTTTCAGAATTTTTAAGATTTATCTTCATTTTGATGTTAAAAAATAGACAAAACGATGAAGTGGATGATTAGGGGATTCTTCTAGTCTCTCACTAAAATAATAGCAATATCTTCTACATTTTTCTTCTCTAGAATAAACATCATTTCTTCTAGAAGAAAAATAACATTTTATTGTACGTACTAAAATCAATATAGCCAATAGCATTCTTTAAACAATGTCTTCCAAAGAACATTTATAGATCCGTTGATTACTTCCACCATGATCAGAAAGAAAGCGAGGGTTTATCATAATCTGATAAAACAACAATTAAGCACATCAATCATCTGTCGTAAGTGATAAATTTAAGGTATAATTAGTTGCTGGTAAAGTACTAACTGCTCTACTTAATTAAGTAATTAAGCAGAATTCAAGCAGTGATTCCCTTGCTTATGCCAACAAGTCACGGGTGCTCCACTATTTTCTCTTACTAATATTTTAATAAGCTGTAGTGGGGTTTTGCCTGGTGGTATGTGAGGTGTCAGCATGCATATATATATATATATATATATATATATATATATATATATATATTGCAAAGCGTTTTGTCCTTGGATGTCGGCCCAATGATTGAGGATTTGGCGTTGCCAGTTCTAAAGATGGTGAACTAGTTGTCGTGTTTCAAAAACATCCCATTTTGACAACATTAAAAAAAGTTACTTGATAAGGAAAATATCAAAAAGTGTTCAAGATTCCTTGGATCATAAAAATGTCAAAAAGTTTATCCGAAATGATTAGGAAAAACACTACCTTACTTGTTTAGTTTATCATTTTTTTATGGATATTCAAACTAATTTATATATATATTTATATATATATATATTAATTAATTTTACAGGTCCTAAAATAATGACTATATAAACAACTACAAAAAAAAAAAAGTTGTTAGCAACATAAACATATTCTGGAAAAAAAATCATGGATTACAATGAATTTGCAGCCGCAAGAATACAACGGATTACTTCCGTTGCAAATTCTATCGTTAATGATTTTATTTTTAATAGTGAACTTCTTGTGATCATCATATTAGTAATGACTCGAGATTAAATCAAACCCCTTAATCGTAGAACACCTATTAAAACGAAATTTATCTTTGTTAATTAGCTGTAACTCCACTGGTTTCAAGCTCTCTATTAAAACGAAAGAAAAAAGTAAAATTTACATTAGCTGCATCATCTTTCCAGTCCCTGTATTTTCACTCTAACATTTTCGTGATTTATGCAGCAAAATATTAGACAGCCCTTCAACTATGATGTTTTCTAGACCGCCACACAGGATTTGAATACAAGATCTCTTGCTCTTCAATCGGGTTCCATCACCATTGTCAAGCTGTATAAATCAAATGAACGAATCAAAAAAAGCCTCCCATGATCACCACGAGCCAATTTTCACAGCCGTCTGTGATCTGTGACCTTTAACTGATGGTCTGTAAGAACTGCGATGCTTAACTGATCTATGAGAATTGTGAATCAAGAAAAGCCTCTTCAGCACTTTCATGAACACCACCATGCCTGGTTTCCTTGGAGAAATGATGGAAGTTCCATTAGGTTTTGACAGTTTTAGAGCTCTAACACAGCCCGTGTGAATTGTCTCGGAATCCAATCTTGAACTGCTATGATTTCTTGTCAGTGTTTCTTCAGTATTGAAATCCTCCCATAACATGTCCATCTTCTCCTCCTTATCATTTCGACCACCATTTCTTCTCACCACCTTGGTTGCCGCCGCACCCAGCTCCTCTGTTCCTGACAAGCTCGGTTCCGGTGGGGACCTGTTTTTACAGACTTCTTCTTGATCACTCTCTTCTCCATCTGTGCTGGCTTCTTCTGATGGTTCTTCATGGAAAGGATCGGGACAGGCTGCCGGAGATAAGCACCATAGAGGTGGGGAATCGATGATGCAGGAGACAGGATCTGTGAGGACGGGGAAGGTGAAGTCTTCAGTGACCATAGCGAGGCTGGTGATTTGTGTGCGAAATAAGAGATGGGGTGGAACGAGAGAGTAGGAGTTTTGTTCTGGGTGGGATTTTTGGACATGTTAGTTCAACTGCTTCAACAAGTTAACGTTTCTTTGTTTCTAAATCGAGAGTCGAGGTTTTTGGGTCCCACTCAATGTAGTGTTTCATGGTAGATTTGGCTTCTCGAGTTGACCACACAGTTGAGAACCATTTTTACGTCTAGTGTTTTTTAGAAAATAATATAAATTATATTTTAAGTTTTATTTATAATTTTAAGTTTTTAGTTGAGATGATTTCTAATATGGTATCAGAATCTTGTTAACTCAGCGGTCACGAGTTTGAATCTCACCATCCTTATTCTATTTGATAAAAATCAAGCACAATGTAACGTGAGTCTATGTAAGTTTCATGTTCAAATGACTTTTATCTGAGAGAGCGTGTTATAAAATAATATAAATCATATTCTAAGATTTCATCTACAAGCTTAAGTTTTTAGGTGAGATGGTTCCTTGACAGTGTTTCTTATCTTGTTTAAAAATGTTTTGAAAAAAAATAAATTTTATTTTTTATTTTAAATTAAAAAAATGTGTTTTTATATCATTTTCATGTTGTTAATGTCAAAAATATTTTTTTAAAAAATAAAAAATATCATTATGATACATTTATGAACAAAAAGTACTTTCCAAAATAACATCAATCACATGCTCATATAAGTTTAGTAAAGGTTATTTTATAAAATAATTTTTATTTAAAAATGTTTAAAAATAATATTTTATTTAATGTTTCAATAGTAAAAAGAAACACTCCTTTAAATTGTGTTTTTCCATGGATTAGATTTTTTTTAGTGTAAGAATGTATTCTTTTTTTTTACGAAAGAAAACTTAAGCATAAATTAAAATGTTTATGCATATATTTAATTAAATAAATTAAAAAACATGATACTTCCATTGAATAAAATACAATGAAGATCATATGTTTCTGCCCTATTGCAAGGTCATGAGATCTTAAAAATCTTGTAAAAAAACAAATTGAATCAAATTAACTATAAGAAAACAAACACGAAACACATCATGAAGACTAATTCAAAATAAATCAAATGCTTATAAGAAAATAAAACATACCGACTTGTTAAAAAAATAAAAATATGAAAACAAAAACATATGAGATCAACATGTTTAAATTAGCATTTGTGGAGGAGAAGGGATAACATGTAGTTAAAGAAGAGTAAAAGTATGTTTTATGTTAATTTGTGTTTCGTCTCGGTCGTTGATTTATACTTGATGAAACTAGATATATTTATATTTTTTTTATACGAGGAAATTCTTCTCTCTATAAAGTATATTTGATGACTCCAAGTGAGTGTAAAACTTCAGATATCCTATACTCTTATAAGAGGTGTATATTCTAACTCAAACTTGAAATTTGTTGTGTAACTAACAAGTTTTCTGTTATCACGTCACATCTCTTAAAGACGAAATACTTATACACTTTGTTTATAATTTTTTTCATTCCGAGAAAATCATATCATTGGCCAACCAGCTTGGTGCAAGCTTGGTTTCGTGCCTAATATATAATTGGAAGAGAAGGTGGTATGATGTATTGATGTGTGGTAAAGTATTTATTTTTATTTTTATTAGCCTTCATGTAAGCAGTAGTAGGAATGGCATAAATGTAAATATTGACGATGAATATGACATTTCTGCTGCAATTTTTGTGGCAAGAAAACAAAACGTGCGTTGCATGTACAATTGTCATATAGTAATTAATGAAATTAAATGTAGAGGTGTGTGTCATGCAGCTGAAGAAAAAAAAAAAGAGGGAGGAGAAAGAGAGAGGGAATTGGGCTGGTTGGTGGCCGAGCAACTCACAAGGTCGGGTTGCTGGCTGAGCAACCACAGTAGTCGCCGCCCTTGCTTTGGCCGACCAAGCTGCTCCCCCAAATGGGGAGACCTCATTGGTCCCCCAAGAATTTGTATTTAAATTTTTTTATTTTTAACTTGGCCCATCACTTATATTGTAAGCATAAGTATAAATTTATTTAGCATTTTTCAAAACTATTCATGATCCTTACAAGTGGTATAAAGAAATCAAAGTTTTGATATAAATATATATATATAGGATTCCATTCGAAATCTCGCCAAGCAGCTCATGCCTGGTAAACATTATACTGAAATATTTTTTTATTTCTTTCAAGAGTTTTATATAATTTTTTTTAGATGCGAGGAAACACCATCCTTCATAAAAAAATTGTATTTTATGGGTTCATGTCAGTAAATAAAATTCTGGCTGTCTTAGACTCTTATAAATAGTATGCACTCTGACTTGAACTCGAAACCTACTGTACAAATCACAAACTCTCTGTAATCATATCGGAACGAGTTTTATATAGCTTTAAAGAGATATCAGTATCAATTAATTTTATGTTGATAAAATTAAAGTTGGTTACTCAAATGTTTTCTAAGGAATAGAAAATAAAGGCAGCAGATAATGTCAGGACATCTCATCCACCGCCAGATTGATTGCAGGAAATGGCTTCTTCAAAGCTCATTTTTCAACGCTTTGAAAGGGATTACACGGCAACAATCTCTGTTTGGTAAATTTGCATTTCAAATCTATCACAACTCCACTGAGCTAGCCAAATAATATCTTTTTGCCATATATAGAGTTCACCTTACACAGCAAGCTATAAAAACAAAAGAATCCTAAAAGTCTAAAATGAGAAAAGTCTAAGTCCACTCCTTCAGTGGTTGCATTGTAGCAATTGAAAGTTAGATCATGAGTTAATCTAAAGCAACTTGAACAATAATTTATGTGAATCAGAGAACTTTCTCATACAAACACCCTGTACCCTGCATATACTAAAGCATAACCTTCAATTCTTTGTTTAGATGTCACACCTAAGGTCAACTTCAAGGCCACTATCTAGCATAAATCACATACAAAACAATGTAAATGAGCAGTCAATGCAAGGATCAGGAGGTATTGCTATCAAGATATATGTTATGACGATGCAAAAAATACTCAATTAATGAGAACTACTTCTGGAAATGTTGCACCAGTACTTTGCAAACATAAAATAAATGAAAGAAATCATGGTTTTACCTCAAAAATGTTCCGGTATATCCCGTCCAATCTCTTCCCCGATATCATAGTTGTATACAAAATATCCAAGGTGTTAACTGTATTTCTTCATAACTTGAAGCTAATATTCGATAGGAAGAGCAAAATGCTCAAAATTACAAGCCCCCGAGAAGGGGAAGATGGAAAGGGGGAAGTTAAGTGTCTATACATGGCAGCAGATGAAAGAGACCATCTCCTTTTCTTATCTGAGAAAGAAGTCTTGCCATCTTCGTCCATTGTTGACTCAGAATATAAAGAACCCGCCAAGTATGTTGACAATACACAGGTCTGTGGCTGGGATTCTCTTTCTGCCCCAAAACAGCACCCAAGATCTTGAATGACAGTGACACAGAATCAAAGAATACAACTATTTTGGTCTCAGAGTGTCTACACGTTGTAGAGGGATTCCTTCAAGATCAAGTCCATCTTCTTCAAGCTTAGGAAGGCGCAATGATGAAGATTGTGATGACCCTATAAATGAAGTACAGTTTATGTGAAGATACAATCTTGAACTAGAGATGATGATTAAACAATAAAGGAAATACTGGAAACCCACCTTCAACCATGTCCTTTGTTTTATGAAGAAGAAAAGTCCCAGAAAGGATCGCTACAAATCCACATATTTCAGTGACAATTTGTGATGCTTTCTGTCCATCCCAATCCTGAATTTAAAAAGGCATATAGTCAGCATACAGGGCAACAAACATCATAAAATCCCTTAAAAGTAAAATACTTTAGTTACTGTAGTAATATTAATAGGGACTGAGGACTGCACGTAAGAACTAAAATCATCAGAAAACAACTATCTAGTTTTATTTCACCACTACATCTCTTTTCCATAGATTATTATTTTCTGTCTAGGAGATAGAGTGAAGGAGAGTTCCTAAAAGGAAAACAATGAAAAAAAGAACTCAATATTGAGTAGCAACAGCTTTTAAACTCCTTGGCTGGAGAGGATAACATAAAATCTTCAGAAAGTAACCATCTAGTTTTCTTTCACCTTTACATCTCTTTCCATAAAAGAGAGGAGGGTTTCAAAAAGAAAAGGAACAAAAAAAGAAAGAGAAAGAAAGTCATTATTGATGTAAGAACAGTGATTTTAAACTCCTCCGCTGGAAAGGATAGCATAAGAAATTTCATAATTATACTGCAACCATTCACCATAAATCAACTCAAAATAGATGGAAAACGAATTGTTTTGTTTGTATTTTGAACACCAGGACAACCTATTTGTAGCAAGTTCCATTTTCATTTAAAGAAAAAATCTCCAGTTTCTACGGTCATCATCACTTAAAGTGAAGCTAACATGAAATCCAAGGATTAGTTTCCCTAAATTCCATCTATCACACAGACACATCCCATCTCTCACACAGACACAGTCATGCATGCCTATAAGTCAACACATGATGCTGATTAAAAAGAAGGTTACCTTAAACATGATTACACTAGCCAAAATTGTAAATGAAGTAAACATCACATAGTATATGGGAGATACAACAGCTGCATTGAATGTATCAAGAGCCTGCAATTCAAAGAGTAACAAATAAATTTATCTGCCAAAAGCCCTTCTTAACCACTGGTCATTGCCCTGTTATCCTCCCATGGAAGCATGTCTTATGCAGGAGAACTTGAAATATCGCAATCAGCATTTCAAGGTAGCATATGTTTTTTTATAAAATTATATGGACCTCCTAAGAAATGCATTACCTTGTTTAAGTAATTGATTTGAGTGATTACACAGGTGAGTACAACCAAGGTAAGGGCCCAAGTTTGGGGGTATAGTAACTGATTCATTCCCGAGAATGTCAGCTTCAAAGCAATTCCAAGTGCTTTGACACTCATAACCTGTTATGAGCATTCAGGAAACATAATTTTAACAATAGTGGACCTACACTAGTAAATACGTGCACACAGCGAATAATAAACGAATAGGTAGATATAGTGAAGTTCATAAAAAGTTCAGATTCAAGAAGAGGACAAAAACTGACATACTGATAGTGAGCCCATGAGCGAACAAATTGAAATATAGACCATTACATGAGTCTGCCCATAGTGGGGTATAGCACGGATGATAATCACAACAACAGCTGTTATGACAAGAGCAGCATACAAGAGAAAAGCTGCAGCAGATATCACAAAGAAAGAATTACAACATTATGAGACACTTGAGTAAAAAAATACAAGAGCATGATAATATTATGTATGTTTTTCTATTCCGCGGAGAAATATACCTGGCTCTGTTGCCAGATCCCACACTTCCTTCACAGACTCAATCTCACGTTCTTGAGGTGCATGCAAAACAATTGTCGTTGAACCCACAACACAAAGAGCACAACCAAGAATCCCAAAAGTGTGTAACTTTTTCCTGTAAAATAGCATGTGCAAGAGCAGCACTGCAAGACAAATGGAAGTTAGTGTCATAAAATAATCTGATATATGAAAGACATAGTAAATTTTCTTTGCCTGATAATGATACTGAGTGCTCCAAGAGGAGTGACTAGACTAGCTGGAGCAAATGCATAGGCTGCAAAATTAGCAATTTCCCCAGCAATCACTGCCACAATGACAATTATCCCTCTTAGAATGCATACAATGTGATCTGCACTCAAACTTCCAATGCACTTCATAACGGTAAACCAACAGGAGTAACTTACATATAAAGAGAAAAGGTAAACATCATAGAACAAAATCTAGGAGATCCAAACCATCTAAAGGGACAAACAACAAAAGAAATAGTGCAAGATATATGAAATGAAAGGTCTTGAATGATCTGTGAAAGACTGCACTTTTGGCACACATGGAGAGTTTTTAGCTAATGAAAAGAACTTATTGCATTTAGATAGACTATTTATTACTCAGTAAAAGAACATGGACTATTATTTAATTATCAAAAAATATACAGACTATTTATTTTATACCACACAATGTATAGGCAATGATATAAAAGTAATTTCTTTCATTTCTACAAATTAACAGCCATGGAAAATAAGGGCACTTACTTGTTATCATGCCAATCCACCAAAGTGGTTCATACAGGTAAGTATAACCCCCAGCACCTGCAAACAAAAGGTCCACAAATTCAGATAAAGTAAGACCATAAAACTTTATTATCATCATAAATCAAGCCAATAATGCAATCACAATAATAAAAAAAGAAATGTTAACATATTAAGCAAATGTTGAGTATTAAACTCAATAATTCCACATTCCACATATCCTGCTCCGACTTCTATACTCATCAAGCCATTAATGCAATCACATAAATTGTAAATTGTTAAAAAGTTAGATATAAAATTTTATCTATTCTTCTTCTTCGGATAAATCACACCATCAATTGATTAGAAAGCATAGTCCTAAAGAGCACCATAATGACTGCAAATCATTCATGGACTAGGCATTGGAAGATGAATGATATTCTGCAAGCCTAGAGAAATAATTGTGAAACTATTTTGTTAAGCCATATGACACCATACCATTATCTGGAACTAAGATGATCAACAAAGAAATAAATAGATCTTACACAAACTGGCATGGAAATTGATTGGTGGTGTGATGTGTAGTCCTGGAAACACTAAAAGATTGATTAAACATGATAAACAAACTCTTGCAGAAGTTATATGGAGTATTAGTTAAGATTTGTAAGTTCGTATAACATTACTCTTTGCCAACATAGTACACATGAAGCATACAAGAGTAGCAAGCCAACATAGAATCTGAACAACATGCAGAAAAGAACTTGGAAACCAAAACTTTGCAGTTCTAAAACCATACGAGTGTATAATGAATAATTGCATGGAACAAACCCTCCAAAATCCATCTCTCCCCAAATAGACATCACAAGGAATAACAGCACCAAACTCCAATCACTCAGTGTCTTCACATGCTGGAGCTTAATCTTCCACTAAAAATAATCTAAAAGGCAAATTTTCCAACATCAGCTAAGAAACCCCAAATAGTGAAACTAGATTCCATGCCAGCAACCCGGTGCCTGGTGGTGAACTATGATAGACCGATTAGCCATCTTTTTTACTAGCGCAAACAACAACGTATCAATTCAGTGTTTCTAACAATATATGTAATCAAACAGAAGAAAAAAATCCATTAAATATCATCAAGAATTCTATCCAGAACTTGGAATACAACAGTAAACAAAAATTTAACCCACTCTTAAGTTTGACCCACAATTGAAATCCTCAAGCCACGTGAATTCAACCCATTCCTATCACTATGTTTATAATTCTTGCAATGAAGCACACAAAACAACTTCCACTCAAGACAAAACCCCATTCCAATAAATCCATAATGGACCACCAAAAATCAACCCATTTCACACCCAAACATAAATTAAAAAAGGGCATTCCAAAACAACAAATTAGCACCAATTCCAACAAAAAATCACAATTAAACAAAAACCCACCAAAGCCAACAAATAAACAATGAAACCCACAAAAATGCAACCCATTCCAAAGCTGAAAGCAAAAACCCAATTGAATAAACAACAAAAAGATGGAAACTTTACCTGCCCTCAGACCAGAAGCACCAGCTTTCTTCAACCCTTTTTTCTTAACAATAAAACTGGCTCCTATAAATAAACTCGAAGACAATGCCAACACCAGTCCCTTTATGTTATCCGTTGACATTCCTATCTCTGTTTCCACCATAACTTTACAATCCCTTCACCACCACCACAACGACGACGGCAACAACAATGTCTCCTCACCTCAAAACGAGCTGTTTCCATTCATCTAGTCGTCTTCTTTATATTAATATTATCAGAATCAGATTGTATAACGCAAATGTGCATGAAGAATGTGAGAGAGATAAAGGAACAGACAAAGAGTATTGGGATTTGTGAGTTTAACGTAGTTAAGAAGTTTGTTTATTTGTTTGTAAGATTTGGACCGATCTGATAGGTATTGTTCGAGAGCTGAACTTTTTCTTTTCGGTTTTTTCTGTAGCAAGTTGTAATTATCTTTGATTGTAATTATCGTCCACATGTTTATTCCTGTTTAGAACACCTAGTTGTTTAGTTATATTGTAAGTCTACTACTGTCAGTATTTATTTACTATTCTGTAGGAAGACTTACTATATAAGAAGCAGTGCTTCTCTTGTATTGATTATGAAGGAATAATATACGAAAGACAAATTCCTGAATTCTTTATGGTATCAAGACAAATTCCTGAATTCTTTATGGTATCAGAGCAAGTTTTTTTTTTTTAAATCTGCAAACCCACTACAAACCCCTGAAAACCCCTGCAAACCCACTAAATCAAAAACAAACCGAATCAGCCCAAAACAATGACTACCGAATCACCCTCTCAAACTGAATCACCCTCTCCTATTATACACGTCCAAACTGAAAGCCCAGGTTTAATGCTGGTATAATACTCACATAAACCAATTATGACACCTGGTCTCAAATCATCGAAATGCAGATTGCTGGTCATGAGAAACTGGATTATATCATTGGCAATTCACCTCAACCTGATGCAAAGGACCCCTCGTATTCTAAATGGTATGTCGAAAACCAAAAGATTAAAGGCTGGTTACTCATGTCAATGACCTCAGAAATTATGAAAAGGTATCTTCGCCTACGTACTGCCCGGGAAATATGGAGTGCTCTTGCTAAAGCATTCTATGATGGATCAGATGAAACACAAATCTTTGCTCTTAATTAGCGTGCCTTCTCTATTCGCCAATCCAATCGGCCTCTTCCTACATATTACGGTGAGCTAGTTGAGATTTTAAAGAACTTGACTATCGTGACAAAGTTAAAATGAGGGACCCTAAAGATATTATTATGTATAAAGCAGCAGTTGAAAAACTAAGAATACATATTTTCTTAAATGGCCTTGATGCTGAATTTGAGCAAGTGCAAAGGGAAATTCTTCGCATGGATCCAAGTCTGGATCTTGAAAGCTCATATGCCTATATTTGTCGTGAAGCAAATCGTCGAAGTCTCTTAACCAATGACCTGACTACTCCTGACTCTATGGCCATGTTAGCTCGTCGAAACATACCATTAGTTCGACACTCTGGCTCCATGGCAACATCTCGCAGCTTTGACATTGGAAACAAACATGTTCGCAACTTTGACAATGGTAACAAACATTCTGGCTCATCTAGATATTGCACTCATTGTGGAGATACTGGACACACTAAAAGTCGTTGCTATGAGTTGATCGGATATCCTGAATGGTGGGATCCATCCAAAGCTCCACAACGTAAAGGCAAGACGTTGCCTACAACATCATCTGTATCCACAGCCATAGCTGAAAAATCATCTCCAAATTCAGATGCTACTGCATTACATACTTCCTCAGAAACACCAGGTAAGCAACTTGATAAACCTACACCTAGTAAATCATGTGAATGGATAATTGATTCTGGATCAACTGATCATATGTCCTTTGATACGTCTTCTGTCTCTGAATTAAAACCATCTGAAAAATATGTTGTGTCCACAGCAAATGGAACTCAAGCCAAAGTTGTTGGAAAAGGTTCATTCTCTTTAAATAAACTGAATTTAGACTCAGTCCTTATAGTTCCTTCCCTAAATTTTAATTTGATATCTGTCTCACAAATTACCATTTCTTTAAATTGTATCGTGATTTTTTGGCCTGATCATTGTGTTTTTAAGGACATCAAGACAAGGAAGATGTTTGGTTGTGGTACTAGAAAGGGGAGGCTCTATTATCTTGATCTCACAGAATCTAGCTCAAATGCATTGGCGCAATCATTATTAGTCACCAGTTCAGCTTCTATGTCTAAAATTTGGTTGTGGCATAAACGATTTGAACATGTTTCATTTGGATATTTAAAACATTTGTTTCCTGATTTATTCTTAAACACATCTCCGCCATTGTTTAAATGTGAAACATGTGAATTGGCAAAGAGCCATCGTGTTCCTTTTTACCAGAGTTTGAATAAAAGTCCATTGCCATTTTCACTTATACACTCTGACGTTTGGGGACCTGCCAAGGTCCCAACTTTGAATGGATCACGTTATTTTGTCTCTTTCATCGATGATCATAGTCGGATGACATGGGTATGTTTGATGAAAACAAAGCAAGTTGTGTGCTCACTCTTTAAGCAATTTTATTCAATGGTTGCTACCCAGTATCAAACTGCAATTCAGGTTCTGCGCACTGATAATGGTGGGGAGTTTGTCAATCATGAACTGAAACAATTCTTACAGTGTCAAGACATAATCCACCAAACTACATGCCCTTATTCCCCCCAACAGAAAGGGGTTACAGAAAGAAAAAACAGACACCTTCTGGAAATGGTACGAGCCACATTATTTGAAGCCAACATGCCTCTTCATTTTTGGGGTGAGTCTCTTACTACTGCCTCATCATCATAAACCGTATCCCATCATGCAGCTTAGACTTCCACACGCCACTTGAAACAATAAACCAAAGTCTGTCCTCACCATGTACACCAAACCTACCCCCAAAAGTCTTTGGCTGCACTGCCTTTGTACACATACCAAAACAGACCCGTCATAAGCTTCAACCATGTGCTATCCGATGTGTCTTTGTGGGATATGGTCTTCATCAGAAAGGATATAGGTGTTTCCATCCACCTACTAGAAAGTTGTATGTCACAATGGATGTAAAATTCCATGAACATCAGATGTATTTTTCTGCAACAGAGACTAGGAATCCAGCAGAGGTTATTGGGGAGGAAAGTTGTAACATACAGTCTCTTAACCATCAAACTAAAAACACAAGTCATACATTACTCAGCCCTCAAACACTTGAACCAGAACATAGGGATACAGTACCTGAGCCACCAACATTTGAACTTCAACAGTGTGATCAACTTAATACGACTGAAGCAACTGTACCACAACTGCAATCGTCTCCTCCACTTGATGCTTCCAGTCCTCATGAGTCACCATCAACTGATGAAACACAGGTAAACCTTGAACCTTCTGTCCGCATACTTCCTAACCGTATCACAAGAGGAATTCCTAGAGTTAGCTATGAACTTGTTCTTACTTCTACCCCTAAATATCCTATAAATAATTATGTGTCTTACCATAGGCTATCAAAGGCATGTGCATCATTTGCAAATCAATTGTCTGTTGTGCATGTTCCTAACAGTGTGCAGGAAGCTATCAAGGACCCTAGGTGGAAAAATGCAATGAATGAAGAAATGAAGTCTCTCCAAAGAAATGCAACATGGGAGGTTATAGACTTACCTACAGGAAAAAAACCTGTGGGATGTCGATGGATCTTTTCTGTCAAATACAAAGTTGATGGTGATATTGAGAGGTTTAAAGCACGACTTGTGGCCAAGGGATACAGTCAAACGTATGGGATTGACTATGCCGAAACATTTGCACCAGTGGCTAAGATAAATACAGTTCGTATTCTCTTGTCACTAGCTGTAAATTTTGATTGGCCATTACATCAATTTGATGTGAAGAATGCATTCTTGCATGGGAACCTACAAGAAGAAGTATATATGGAGTTGCCTCCAGGATGTCAGTTACAAATTGATGGAAGCAAACAAGTTTGTAAACTGCGAAAATCATTGTATGGATTAAAGCAATCTCCACGAGCTTGGTTCGGCAAATTTACAAACTCAATGAAGGCATTTGGATATCAACAGAGTAGTTCTGACCACACCCTATTTATGAAGCATAAAGAAGGGAAGCTCACAGTATTAATTATATATGTTGATGATATGATTGTGACAAGAAATAACACTGTTGAAAAGGAAGCCCTACAAACTTACCTCTCTCGGGAATTCGAAATGAAAGATCTTGGACCTTTAAAGTATTTTCTGGGAATTGAGGTCTTGAGATCTAGACATGGTATACTCTTATCACAAAGGAAATACACAATTGATTTGCTCAACGAAGTTGGTATGCTAGCTTGCAAACCAAGTGACACACCCGTTGCTGAAAATGTAAAATTAAGTGAACACTCAAATCAGACTCCTGCAAATAAAGAGCAATATCAGAGGCTAGTGGGAAGATTGATGTACCTTGCGCATATAAGACCTGACTTAGCATACTCACTTAGTGTTGTTAGCAGGTTTATGCACTCTCCAAATGAAGAACACATGAAGGCAGTAATGCGTATCTTACAATATTTGAAGTCTTCTCCAGGCAAATGCATTATGTTCACCAAGGGAGACGCTTTGAATGTTGAAGGTTATACTGATGCTGATTGGGCAGGCTCAATTGATGACAGACGCTCCACTGCAGGATACTTGACATTTGTTGGGGGAAATTTGGTTACATGGCGAAGCAAGAAACAAGCAGTTGTTGCTAGATCCAGTGCGGAAGCAGAGTACAGGGGTATGGCTAAAGGTGTGTGTGAGCTGCTATGGATTAAGAATTTGTTACAAGAGCTCAAGATTTCACCAACATTGCCTATGAAGTTATATTGTGATAACAAGGCTGCATGTGACATAGCTCACAATCCAGTTCAGCATGACCGAACAAAACATGTGGAGATTGACATACACATTATTAAAGAACAACTGGAAGCAAAGGTAATTGAAGTTCCAAAGGTGTGTGTGAGCTGCTATGGATTAAGAATTTGTTACAAGAGCTCAAGATTTCACCAACATTGCCTATGAAGTTATATTGTGATAACAAGGCTGCATGTGACATAGCTCACAATCCAGTTCAGCATGACCGAACAAAACATGTGGAGATTGACATACACATTATTAAAGAACAACTGGAAGCAAAGGTAATTGAAGTTCCCCGATCGCAAGACCAACTTGCTGACATTCTCACCAAGGCTACATCCGGTAAAATATTTCACCAAGTATTAGACAAGTTAGGCATGGAAAATATCGATGCACCAACTTGAAGGGGAGTGTAGCAAGTTGTAATTATCTTTGATTGTAATTATCGTCCACATGTTTATTCCTGTTTAGAACACCTAGTTGTTTAGTTATATTGTACAGTATTTATTTCCTATTCTGTAGGAAGACTTACTATATAAGAAGCAGTGCTTCTCTTGTATTGATTACGAAGGAATAATATACGAAAGACAAATTCCTGAATTCTTTATTTTCAACTTCTATCGATCATCCGTGCACGCTTCCTTTAGCGAGACTGCGAGATGTGTAGCAGCCCAGGAACTGCTTCTGGACTACGGTGATCTTTTTTTCAGGCTCTAATTTTGTCTTGCTCTCTGGCTCGGGAGACGAGTGCAGCCCCGTAGCTAGTTCATCCAACGGAGGGGGGAAGCATAATTCACCTATTACCAGAGGACGCGTAAAAATCCAAAAGAGGAAGATTTTAGGGAAGAATCGATCGAAATGAATCTCGGTGATCGTCAAAAGAGTGGCTTCTATATTTCTCAGATTTTTTTTGCTGCTGCTGAAGTGATACATATTGTTTTTTAAGATTTAATTAAAAATTATTTTCAACATTAAAATTAACCAAAATATTTTAAAAACATATTTAATATCTTCCCTGTAAAAAAAATAAAAATACTTTAAAATATTATAGTACTGTTTAGTATTGTATTAATTATTATTTGCAATATATTTTTATTTACCAAGATAATTTAAAAAGATAATTTCAAATAAAAAAAATTAAAAACATTTTTTAAACGTAAAAAAACATAAAACACACTCTACAACGCAAAAACAAACCCGTTGTCACTTCCCCGTCTCCTGTCAAAGATATTATGGAGTAATTGTATGAGTAATCCATCTAATGTTCTAGGGCATGTTTGGGACAACTTGCTGTAG
The DNA here is from genome assembly GCA_025169955.1 of Salix arbutifolia. Lineage (NCBI taxonomy): Eukaryota > Viridiplantae > Streptophyta > Magnoliopsida > Malpighiales > Salicaceae > Salix > Salix arbutifolia. The sequence continues at coordinate 13,717,409 of CM045920.1, forward strand.
TTTTTTAAAGTGTTTTTTGTGTTGAAATATATCAAAATAATATTTTTTTTATTTTTAAAAAATCATTTTTGATATCAGCACATCAAAATAATCTAAAAATACAAAAACATATTCATTTAAAATAAAAAAAAAATGAATTTTTTGGAAACGCAGTTTCAAAAGCTGTTACAAACAGCTTCTTAATTTCATAAATTGAAACTCGCTGCTTCTAATTTGATCAATCATGTCCCTTTACCTTCAATTTTGTTTGTAATGGAAATCCTCCTCAACCTATCTTACATCTATTTAATATAAGATTCTAAGGATGAATTAAATAATAAAATCTATTTATGTGGTGGAAAATTAAAGAATGAAATCTATTTTTTAATATATTGTATAATATAATGTTGAGGAATATATCTATGAAGAAGTAGTGATGATATAAAAGAACAACTTTTAGATAATAATATAAATTATATTCTAGATTTTAACTAACCTTTTATATATATACTTTTAGATAATAATATAAATTATATTCTAGATTTTAACTATATATATATTTATCACCCCTCTCCTCTCAAATCCCTCAAACTATTAAATAGTTATTTAAAAAAAAAAATGATAGCAAAGAGTTTTATTGATCATCATAATTCAAATTTTAATACATTATAATTCAAAAAAGTAAATTATTAAATTGTGAAATCTTTTTAATTTGAATTTTAATTTGAATATGGTTTACTAAGAGGAAAAGGAACCAATGATCATGAACGATCTTTGGTGGCATTTGGATAAAACAATTTATGATGAATTCACAACCATTCATAAGTGCCAACTGGTTTGTTGTTGATTGTTTTAAGTGGTGAAGAATATTTGAAGTGGAAAATTGATGTGATAGCTTGTGTTATTATTGTGATAATGAATGTTTTTTAAAATATTTTTTATTTAGAAATATATTTTAAAAATTAATTTTTTTATATTAGTATATCTAAATGATTTTAAAATAATAAAATAATAATTTCAAGTAAAAACAATAAAATAGTTTTTTCTTCAATAGCTCATTTGAAATGCAAAAACAAACATGATTTTAGTATTATAAATATATTTTATAGAGAATTTAAGATATTTTGACTCCTTTAACATTTGTGTGTTACCTTTTAAATTTGATTTTTTATTTCTTAAAAAAAACTAAAAATTATCTTTGCTTATAAAATCTTTTGAACTTTTCATTTTTAGCTTGTTTTTACATTATAATTGATGTTTCGAAATCAAATTAGTATATGCTCTGTAAACCTTTTGACTAGTTTTAGTCGTATAAGTTAAGGGCGATCATTTTTTGTCCGATTAGTTTTTAATTATAAAAATAACCAAATTAAAATCATATTTTTTTTTCAAAAAAAAACTGAATCAAAATCGGTTTAAACTGATCAATTTTGGTTCACTTTGTTTTTTTATGTAAAAAATAATACATTATTTTTTTAGGTTTTCTCTTGGACTTTAACAAAGTCTTTTCTTTCTCTCATTTCACCAAAACAGAATAAGACCAAAAAATTTAAACCGAACTCATTCGGTTATAGTTTACTGGTTTTATAATATATTTTTATTAATTTGAATCGATTTGGTTCGATTATAATTTAGTAATTTTAGCCTTAAGAAACCTAAACCAAACCAGATCAAAAGTTTTTTAAAATATTCTAATCAGTTTTTTTTTAATAATTCAAATTTTACAGATTAGGTTTTCTTTAGTAGACATTAATTAATTAATGTGAGGAAGTGACTCGGAAGACCACTTGCATATTTCTCCGACATACAAAATAAAGATCAATTAATCTTTGACCCGAGGAAGAAGTGTCATTTCAGTACTTGCTGATTGTAGTATTTTCTCGTCTTATGATGCTTTTCGGAAAATGTTGTAGATGATTTTTTAATTTAAAAATATTATTACAACCATTAATATTGTTATATTTTTAACATTAAAATAATCCCCAACTTAGGTTAACAGCCACATCATTTGACCTAATGTATGTGAAAACAAAACATATAGCACTTTTCAAGGAGTTTCAATGTCAAGAATTAATGGATTCTCAAATGATATTGGCCTTCTACATCACAAACCCTAAATTCCTCAGGGAAGATTAACAAGTATAAATAACAATACATGTAATTTCTAGCCAGTTCCTTAAAGTTTGGTGACATGCATTGAATGATTTGGCCTATATATTATCCAAAATACAAAAAGAATATCACTACAACCAACTTCACATTGCACCAATATTGATATACTCACCGAGAAAATTGAGAGTTCGCCGTGTTCTTGCACTGCCCACCAGATGATAGAACGAGAAGGAAAAGAAGAGAGCAGACAAAGAGGCCAGGAGAGAAATATGCAAAAGAGAGAGGTGAATCTAGATGTTTTATAGCACTGAAAACTTTTTTTTATCTGTTCAAGAGAGAGATGAACATTAAAATATATATATATAGACACACTAGCTATATACTGTAGTAGAAATGTTGTAGAAGAAGTTATTGATTGCGCGTGGGGTGGCAGAAAGAATGAAAGAAAGGTTTTTTTGGACGGCGTGACACCATATTTTCACGCCACCCCCCCTCCCTCTCATCCCACCGCTATTTTGTTCCCTAAGATTTAGTTTCCTGCTAGCTTTATCAACCATATACTATAGTTCTGCCATTGATAATCATGCCCTAATATTATTTTTCATACATATTCTTACATAAACATGATCATGTCATTCATTCTCTCTAGCTAACTCCCACAATCCAGCTCCCATTGTCTGTTTGGTGCGCCGCCCTTTGCAACTTGGCACCGATCCTTTTCGGGCACCTGCGTTCCATGTCAGACCCTCTGCCTGTCAATATCGAATAGCTAATCATGTGTTCTCAAAAATATTATTTTTGTTCAAATCCAGATTAGATCCACTGAAAACAATGTGCCCTTCTGATCAGGCTTTGCCTTTGCCTTGTTTATTATAATCTTCTTTGTCCATCAAAGACAAAGTATTGGGAGTTAGCTAATTAGCAAGGATAATCAATTCTATCTTTTATGATCTAACTCTAAAGGTTTTCAGAGACTTCAAAACCGCACAGAAAGAATTAGTTCTAAAATGCGAGCTGGGCCATCATTGGTTCTTATTCTGTAGAATTGTACATTTTTCATAGGTTTGCTTGTAGCCATCACAGATTGGTCCTAGCTATAATTTTCCTCTAATCCAGAATAGTATTAGAGAATAATATAAATTATATTCTGAAATTTTACGTAATAGTTTAAGTTTTAACATGAGATAGTTTTTTAATATGGTATTAGAACCTTTTGATCCAGCTATCACGAGTTCGAATCTCAATACCCTCATTCTATTTGATAAAAATCAAGCACAAGATAAGATGACGTGTTAGAGAATAATATAAATTATATTCCAGACTTAATCTAATACCTTAAACTTTAAAATAAAATGATTCCTTAACAAAAAAATAAGACACCGTTGCCTTGCTAGGGAGAAGAGGGAAAAATTTCTTTGGAATTAGTCTTACCGTTGGAGAATTTTAAGAGCATTACATGATTGCAATATTTAGCTAAAATATCTAGAAATGGTGCGACTTTGTAGTGGGAATTTAGCCTCTCAACTAAAACAAGACCAACAAGCATGAACTATTTGATGGGATGGCAAGGAAAAATCCAAAATTCTATTCAAACAGAGATACAAATAGATGGCTAGATGGTCTGAAATTACGTATATATAAGAAGAATTGACTCTTTTCTAAGTCCCTAATGAGCAAAAAACAAAATGGTTGACGATCATGGGTAGGTCTAGTCGTCGTTTCTTGATGACGGCTAATTGTTTTGGACTTTGGTCATTAATTCTTAGAAGTTGTTTGGGACAGTTTTTGAAATTATGTTTTCAAAAAATTCAAATTGTTTTTTTTTCATTTTAAATGAATATGTTTTGGTGTTTTTAAATTATTTTGATGTGCTGATGTCAAAAATAATTTTTAAAAAATAAAAAAACATCATTTTGATATATTTCGGCACGAAAAGCACTTTGAAAAGCTACAGCAACAACTATCCCAAACAGACTCTTAAAGTGGTGTGCCTATCCACCCCCATCACCTACAAATATGCTAAATGTTCTCTCTTAGAATGTAAGGTTCGAAGATTGGTTATATATTTCGTTAAGGGAATCAATCTTTGTCCTTGTTGTGATGGATCTATTTGTCATCGCGTTTCAAAAATATTTTTTTAAAAAAATTAATTTTTTTAAATCATTTTCATGTGTTAATATCAAAATAATTTTTAAAAAATAAAAAAATATTATTTTAATATATTTTTTAACAAAAATTATTTTTAAAAACACTTCTACAAACAATAACCTCACATCTGAGTCCCTTTTGCATTAATTAACTTGTAAAACAAAATTAGGTGTGCTTTAGTGTCGAAATAGAACTGATTTACACTTCATATGTCCTAATTTCTCTCCACTACGTATTTCCTACGTTTGATTGTTTGAGAACTCCTAGGGCCATGACTCCATCCCACCTAAAATAAATACAAACTCAACAAATAGATAGAATAATTGTGTGTCCGTGTGTGTATAATCTTTTTATATTTTTTAAAAATTATTTTTAACATTATTATATAAAAATAATCTAAAATATTTTATTTAAAATAAAATATAAAAAAAACATAAAAACATTTATTTTTCTAAGCAAATCAATATTGAACTGCAAGGTTATTGATTCTAATTCTTTTATCAACAAACTTTTATTTCTCTTACATGGCCAATTTGATTAAAGATTTCTTTGACATTGCATTTCAAAAGTATTTTAAAAAAAATTAAAAAAATTGTTTTTATTTTTTATTATAAATTAAAAAAATAGTGTTTCTAGATATTTTATATGTTGATGTCAAAAATGATTTTCAAAAAATAAAAAAGCATTATTTAGATGTAATTTTAAACGAAAATCACTTTCAAAAACACATTTTAACCACACTCCTAAACAATTATTAAACTATTAGTAAAAAAACATTATAATCCAAAAATGTTAAAAATTACACTGAAATAATTAAATTAAAACCGCTTGATTGAGGGAATTAGCTCCACGATGCATTAATTATAATAAAATTGCCAAAAATAAGACGATAGAAAACATAACACTAAAATCTCTGTAGGCTAAAAGAGTCCTGGAAGCTGATAGAGAATCTCATTGGTGAAAAGAAACGACGACGCTTCATCTTCTTAACAGGGGTTGGGGTTGCTTGAGCCACCATAAAATAGTGTAGACTAAGAAAGTGGGTCTTTTTGGGGCGGTTTGTGGGACTAGCTGGGGAGGTCGTGCTGTGCTTGCGTCCCTCCTACATTAATACACCATCCAAGATTTTCAAACCCTCGTAATCATATCCTATACATATATATGTATATATATATAGATATAGCCTTCTTCTAGATGGAGACGAGTGAGACAGGGAAGGGTTAGCTAAGCTTGGGGTACGTTGTGAGCTAAACGAAGCTCATGTAGAGAGCAGGGTTTTTAGTTTCATTTTAGTTTCGGCTGAAAATCATAGAAATATTTTATATTAGTTCAAAAATTAAGATAAAATAATATTGTTTTTATTTGGTTTAAATTCCGGTTTATTCTGAATTTTTCAGCCAAATGCCGGCCGAAACGTTCCGGTTTTGTTCCGCTCGTTTCGTTTCATCCAAATAATATTTTTTTAAATAATGAATAATTTTACAATATCAATCATATCTCTTAATCCGACAGTTAGATTGAATGAAATTTTACAAGGAGTCTCTTGACATATTTATATATATTATGTTAAAATTTCAAAGCAATCAGATAATGTAATGACATTGCGAGATTGATGATGATATTCTCGTAATATTATACATATTCATAATTTTATTCAGAAAAATTATTGTATTGTGTCTTTTTTAGATTAAATTGCATAATTCTAAATAATTTTAATTTTGAATTTAAACTAAAAATAATTTGAATTAATATCTATATATATATATATATATATATATATATATATATAGTATAATCGAAAACACAGTAACAATCCAAAACCGAAACATTATGTTTTAATTAAAAAAAACAAATCACTAACTAAAACAAAATCTTGAGAGAGAGAGAGGATTGATATGATAATTACTTGTCTTCTGTCACAAACAAAGTTGTTCTCTTCATACTTTTTCCATATATAAATATATATATCAGACAGATGATTTGATGATTGCTTGTTCAGTCTTGTGTCCTTTTCTTGTTTGTGTTCTTATCAGTTATTTGTTTCTTTGTCTCTATATATACTACTAATCTCTCGTTCCTCTCTTACGGTGTTGAGCAGTTTCTCTTTCGATTATATATATATATATTTGTCTTGTAAGTTTTCCAGCTGTTTTCTTTGTTTAAAAGCCAGAGAACATCCTGCTCCTGTGTATGGAAGGAAAAGTGCCATGGAAGAGTTCTTAAATAAACTATACATGACTGTTTTATATATAATAATATTGGATATTTATTGAAAACAATAAAATTCAGAAGAGAAGTAATACATCGATGAGATGCTAGACTAATGGAACTTTTGTTGTTTGTTCATGCTGTGATTGCATCAGATCCTCGAATAAATCATATCCAGAGTTCATAAACTTTTTATCCATCGACTTCAACGAAAGAGACGATGAAATGTGAAGAATAAGATCAAAAACTGAATTCCAACTTATAAGCACTGAATCCTCAAAGAATCATTTTGTTCCGTTCACCCCCACAAGATTCCATAGGATAGCAGAGTTAAAGCTCTTCTTTGAAACCTGCCAGTTCATAAAACGATGTCAAAGCTTTCAAGAACCATGTGTTAGAAATTACTATTATGTCTCTCATGACACACCATATTCTTGTTTATTCAAACCCATCATGAAGATAGATCATGGATATTAATTATGGGGATTAATTGTCTAACTTTTTATTCGATGAGAGAAGAAAATTAGCTAATGAATTAATGAGAGGGGTCTCTGATTACTCCATCTATGGCTACTGGTAGGTATAGATCAGAAGATTAATTTCTGACTATCTTGCAGAAGTAACCATGGAAACATTTCAATCCTAGGAAGGAGCAAGACGGTTCCATAACAGGGGAGTGAAAGTGAAAGAGAAACATTTTTTTTTTTTTGGATACTAGAAAACTCCACTCTGAAAGCGTAATTTGTGAAATCTTATTTCTGAAAAGCGTATTTTGTGAGCCTTAATGAGCGAGTAAAACTTTAATTGTCTCAAGCTGTTACAAAAAGTATACGTCCTGATTCGAACTCGAGACTTACTATGCAGATCACAAGCCTTTTGCTATCACATCACAGGACTAAATTAATCAGCTCGACTTGAACTCAATCTGACCCCATCTATCAATGGAATAAGTTGCTGCAGTTCTAAGAAGTCAAGTTTCGACGCCAGGTGAGATTCCACTTCCAATTCCTCTGTCTGAACTCCCCTATCATAGCCAAACACTTAGATTGATTTGTTGAAAGTGCTTGGAACAACGGAAAGCACTCTCTAAAATATTCCACATGGTAGCCATCTATCTGTCCATACGTGTATTGTCTCCCCATTTCCAACTTTGAAGTGGCAATTACTGTTCTTCCAGAGTGAAGATACTGGTGTATCATTGTTGATAATGGAATAAACTGCATTCCATTTTGGTGACATATAGCTTTTAAACAATGGAAGACCATTAATATAAGTAGGTTAATATCTGTTGTTAGCACCTGTAGGCATTAGAAAGATAGTCATAGAATACAATGGAAGAGATGAGTTTTAAGAGGACAAACTCTTCCAGCCATGCTTAGTAGCTTTCCCTTCCACATTCTCAATCTTGCACGAATCTTATTGATCACTGGCTTCCATGTTGAAAACCTTTTCGGATTTGCATCCAAAGAAAATCCCAAGTATTTGATCGGTAATTTGTCTTCCAAGTCGTAAGATCATCATCAAGGTTGATGTCTACCATAGAGCTTTTACAGAAATTAATTCCCAGAAGTGAAAACCACCTTAAAATCCAGATCAAACATCCATTATGATTCGATGCGTATAGCTCAGTTTAAGACCATCCATTATGATTAATGAAAAAAAGAAATTAAGTGGTAAACAGGTAATGGAAATACAGGTTGTCGCCTAATAGAAATCGTAGTGTAGGGAGTAAGGAAACATGCTTCTAGAATTTATATCAAAAGTTACCAACTGGTCTAAGGATGAATTCTTCTCTTCTTTTTAACAATTACATAATCTTCAAGCTATTTTGTATAGCACATCTCCGAAATAGTTTTTATCAAAAAATCATCTCACTTGAAAGCTCAAACTATTAGGGTAAGGTCTCAAAACATAATTTATATTATTCTTTAACATATCCCCTTCAAGTAAAAGCTTTTTAGACTTGAAACTTGTACACAGACCCACACTACCTTATATTTTATTTTTATCAAATAGAATAAAGATAATAAAATTTAAACTCGTTATCGTTAGATGAACAGGTTTTCATACCATATGAAAAAACCATCTAACCTTGTTTCCCCATTCGTAGTCAATTCATAGCTACCTGTCTTTGAATTTCAAGTCCAAAGTAATCACATGTAAAGGTAACTACTTACTACCTGAAGAAATCCCTCAAGAGGTGGATGAATTTTCTTGAAACAAAAGACAGCCATCTATCATTGAATTGTGAATTTGTTTTGAATTAAAGAGAAATAAACGCATATCCTGGAGGAGAACCCAGCAAGTTGAAAGTTAATGAGAGATACTCTGTGATGTGAGGTTTTTTTTTTTTTTTCATTTTATGAAAAACAGATTTCAATTACTCGTTACATGAAAGCATCTTGAACAAGACAAGTCACTCACATTAAAGAACATGCGGACAACAAGAATACTTTTTTTTTTTTATGTTTGTTATGCTGAGAATGAACATGCAAATAACTGACTTGCAAGTAATCTCAGCATGGCTTGAGTTGAACCGACTTCGGGGGAACAAATATGCCCCCAAAATCCAACCCTGGAGTCCGGTTCCAGCAGAAAGACAACCCCCGACATCGACGGCATCCGTGGATTAAAGGAAGTTCCTCTGGAAGTTTCCCGATGAAAACCTGGAAGACAAACCCTGAGCCATGTTGTCTGATTCTAATTTTATACTTTTCCTTCCAGCTTCCAGGTCCTTCTCGCGATCCCAGGGCTTCCATGGGTGTTGCCCCACCCACTCTTCCTTCTCTTGTTTCTGCTTCGATTTTTTCTTCGAACGACTTGATGAATCTTCTTGGTGCTTTTGTACCAAAGATTTAGATCGTTTTACTTTATTGTATTTATCCACCAAATCTGCATCTGCACTTCCCCGTTGCTTTTCCTCTTCATTTGAAGCAAGTGCTGCAGCCTCATTGTATGCTTCCAGGTAACTGTCATGTGTCACAAAAATGTATTAGGGCACTATTTTAACTATAATAAATGAATGTTAACTATAACTAAATAAACAATAATCATACTTCATCTTTGCTTTCTGGGCTCTGTCTAAAGGGTTATCTGTCCAGACACTGGTATCACCACGTCCTTCTTTAGTGTTCTTGCTGAAACTTCTAGATTGCGTGGGCATACCACCAGGCTGGAAAAAAAAATAGACGTTATCATTTGACAATTTAAATTGGAGCTCTGGTGGCTGTGGAGATTAAAATCCACAGCATCATTCTATAACAGATTATGGCCTAAATGTGAGGGTAAAATGTTACGACTAGATTAGAAGGCTGTGAACTACAACTATTTCCAAGAAACAAATCCGAAAAAATGCATGACAGCATAAGTAAGATGATCCGATTTATATTTTCACAAAAAACTCCAATTCATGATCCCAAAATCCTTGGTCATCGTAATTGCAGGAACAGAATACAACTTGACCACTTTTATATTTTCACAGTGAAAATATGATAACTACTGGTAGACAAAATAACATAATGTAGAATATGAGGAAAGACCACGGATATTATGGCCTGTTATATGGGAGCACCAACGGATCCAGTATTGAGTCATAATCTTCAAAATGTTAACAAGGAGAATGGGGATAATCAGGTCTCTCAATGCACAAGCTTGCTCAATTAGAAAGTAACCCAACTTCATGTGTTTTTGTCATCCTGTGTGCTCAAATAATTTACACATTGTGGCAAGCTGCCATTAAAGAGCAAGACCATGGATCCTGAGCAGAAGCAAGACACTTGCAATTGGGAAAATATAACATGACTTGAGGGCCTTACTTTCTTTTCAGGAGGCAGCGTTGTCATCCATTCATCCCTGGTTGGGGCTACTTTAACTTCTGTTTCTGCCAAGAGTTCATCATCTCCCTCCATAGATATACCTGTCATGGCACAAATATCATTAACTTTCTTTCAAATTTTGGAGGATGAGGTGGAGGGTAATTTTATGGTACTTTGTAAGTAATTAGTAGCATCATATTAGTTACTTTATAGGTTCACTTTATAGAAATAGAGTTATACAACTAGGGAAGAGAAATCCTAGTTGGATATATTCTAATCACTTTTGGTGTGTTGTGCGTTTTATCCTTTTTGTGCTTTTCTCTTTATTCAAAGTGAACCCAAGAAATAACTAATATGATGTCACCAGGAAATTCTTGCACACCATAAATTTTCCGATGAAGTACTAGAACATATCATCAAGCATTGACACCAATTACAGAAGTCAGAATTTATGGTATTCAAGGACATGGAGCAAGTTATCAAAGTCAATCAAAGATGTGTGATCTCCCAACTACAACAGCTAAAACCCAACACGGTGTACTTGAATTCAATTTTAGCAGGACATGTTTCGCTAATGGCATGTTCAAGGTCTTCTGGATATATGTGTGTGTGTGTTTAATTGAAATAGCACAAACTAACAATATTGCCCCAAAAGATATGAACCAAGGGGTCATTATCAACTGATCTACACACTGCAATCCCTTCTTCTTCTTCTTTTTTTTTGGGGGGGGGGGGGGGGGGGGGGGGGCTGGATAAATAATATTTTCAGCAGCAAATCCGGTCTGGTCACAGCAAAATAAAACAGTTTATTTTTAGACTACTCATAAAACCACCTTGCATTCTTCTCCATTGTGCAGCTTCACGCATGGCTCGCAACTCAACCTACAGAAATAGAAAGCATTAGTTGTCAACGAGAAACTACAGCAGGATATCAACTTTTGCTTAACCAACAACCTTTAATTCTTCCTGTTCCTCCTTGCGTTTAATTTCATCATCCAGCAGTTTCCTCTACAAATAGCAGACAAGGATGAGAAAAAAAGCAGGTGAATATGAAAAGTAAGGTACCAATCCATTCAAGAAAACGTATTCAGATAATGAGGCACTAATAAACAAATCCACAAATTTTGCATAATGCACAAAGGAAATGCATGATATCACAGGAATTCAACTCGAGAAAATGCAAAATAGACCAGGTAATAAACAGTGACCAAAGCATACACAAGGATCCTGGACTTCACACACATACTGACACTTGAGCTTTTAGCTCAAGCAGTAAACAGGTTGATGAAGTGTGCGCAGATCCTAGCTTTTGCTTCTTATCAAAAAAGAAAAGAGAAACACAGGCATGTGTATAAGACAAGTTAATTGATAAAATCTTTGCATAGGTACCATGTGTATTTAAGAAACTCACCTTTTCAGGATCTTGCAAGTCTTTGAAAGCTTTGTTCAATTTGACAAATGCTTGGTGGGCTTGAGGATGAGAGCACTTGTCTGGATGCACCAAAAGAGACAGCTTCCAGTACCTAAGGAGAGGCTAATGTGGTTCATTAATTATGCATAGAGTCGGGCTCAAGCTAAATTAAGAGAACAATATATTATTTCAAATACAGAGCTATAGTTGGAATATATCCCGTCCATTGTGAAAAGTTAGCAGTTGCAATTTTTTGCAGATTTTCCCAAAAAATGTAGAAGGGTCATTCAAATGAAACTATACCTATCTGAATAGCTTAGCCAACATATATAGGTTTTAGTTGCTATTCAAACCTATAGATCTCTAACGTTGGCACGAAATAGAAGGGTAATAAAAAAACTAGAAGACAATTGGCTTGTTTTCATGATAAATAACATCATCAAATGCTGATGAAAGACAAACCATACCAAAAGCTATGCTGCTGAAGTCATGATCCATGTATTGTAACACAACATCACAAGTCAGTTGCCTAGGAAAAGAGTGAAAGTATACATGTACATACAAAAATATAGACTATTCACAAATTTAAGGCAAATCTGGACATGTTAACATAAGAAATTCACGGGGATCTCATTTTGAAATCCATGCAAATTATAATGAATAACTTTACCTTTTCTTTATGTTATCAGCAGACATGTTTCGATTCACTCCGACAACATCATATGGAGAGTCACCCCCAGAGTCCATAATTCTTGTGACCTAATAGAGTGGAAGTGAAAGTTAATGAGTTCAAACCGTTACTAAGAATACATAAACTCAAAAACGATAACATGAAAAATCAAGTAAACAAAGAAGACAAGCTCCATTTCTAAATTTTTCATTACAAGCACTAGAACATAAGACCTGATATCAACTTTTTAGATAGATTATTCCAGATAACAGGCATGCAAAGATATTGTTAAATCAAAGAACAAGAGAAAAAAAAAGCATTATCAACAATAAATCATTTTATCCACAGCAGGGGGCAGGGACCCCTCAAAGATCAAAACAATTCCTTGAATTTAAAACATATTTCAAAAAAGTTTCACTATCTTAAATAATGAGCCATTCAAATGAAAAAGGCATGCTTGAGCCCCAAACATCCAATGTTTTGAGCCATCCTTCGAGCAGGATTTTTTTTATCTCATTATATGCCTGTTCCGCTCTGCCCTCCCAAAAAATCCGCTGCTTAATCATAGAGATTAAATCTGAAACCCTGAAATAAAAGTTCTTTTTTGCTAGAAGTAACAGACAAGGAAATATACACAAATATTCCACCTCGTCTGTTGACTTGGTTCTAAACAACACAGCTAGTCCAAAGATATACTCAATATAGCATTAATGTCATGCTTTTACACTATTAAAGGATCTTCTGCGTCCCAAATCCTTTCTCCACAAAATGGTATGTAACAACGTTTGTTAGTAATAAGGTGAGACACATTTGTCCTCGGTGTTTTGGGGGGGTCTACAATAGGATCTCCCATAAAATTAAGTTGCAATCATTTAGTGAAACCAAATCAAAAGCCCTTGGTTTCACCGTTAAGAACTTCATCAAACTCACAAAATAAATAGAGACTTAGCAATGATAGCAAACAGGAATGCAGCCAAAATGTTGCTTAAATGCCACTGTCAGCTTCTTGATACATTACTAATGATGCAAGCACTAGCATGGATTTGAAACAAAAGAAAGCCAGCTGGCACAAGGAAGTGCAGAAAAGGCAGATTATACATCTAAACTACAAACCGAGAATTCTCTGAATTACCTGTCCCATGCTTGTTCCATCAGAACAGCTTAAAATGAGTTTTTAAGAGAGAAATAAACAAATGTTTTAAGCCACTATAATAGATCAAGCATATATAAAACAGAATGAGGGAAAAATCATCTCCCTTGATACATAAAACTCCATTTACTTCAAAATTTATGGCAAATGGATGATGACATAATGACCAGAGAGACTTCTGAGACCTAAAATATATCCTAGAACAAAGCTCTAATCCATAAATTGTGTCTTATATGGCTCAAATACAACCTAAACAGTACCAGGTTAGAATGTTACAACATTCGTAAAAAATAACCCTGAAAAATAAAAGTATGCTGTCAAACATAAGAGAAAAACAAGTTAAATATGACAGATTGCATCATGTGTAACAGCAAGCACCTCTTCAAATCGCTCTGCTTCATTTGCTGATGCAGCTTCAGCAACCACAGCAGGGGGGGCAGGTCCAATAAATAGTTCTGTATCTTCCTCCAACTCCGCTTCTCTGGAATTTTACATCAGAAAAATCATGTAGGCACCGCTTCAATTTACATTTTGACAGAAAAGCATCACAAACAGAACAAGATCATGCAATTATGTCACCAGTGAAACCAAAATATTATGTGCAAACTGCAAACACATCAAAACTTTTTACAAAAGTAGCTACTGAAGAAAATATTTCGTGAGATACCTAAGCTCAGCTTGTGCTTCTGTTAGTTTTGCTGCTGCAGCAAGCAACTCAGCTGATGGCATTTCAGGGCCAATCACCCTGCAGTAAAATGAAAGCAAAACAGCATAACAAAACTTTACATCTCTTTTTCTATAAAATATATTTTTCAAAAAAAAAAAGAGTTCATGACTATTTGCTTCAGCATGATTTAACCAATTCATCATACAAGGATGTTAAGAAGGAAATGAAAACAAATAGCACAACTATAAACAAAAGTCCAACAAAAAATAAGATAGCAGAAATCTCTGAAACCAACATCAAATCTTCAGGCAAGAAGAGTAACTATAAATAGTTAAAGACAATGTAAACATTCTTCCTTTGCCATAATTAAAGACCAATAGCATCAAGATTTGCATTGAAGAGGGTAAATCATAATACTAGCTTGTGATACCTAGTCCTCTTAAGGCTACCCTCTGCAAAACAAGACAGCAGAGAATCTGTTCCAACTAAATATGGAAATGAAAAAATAACCAAATCCTTTGGCCAAGATCATTGACCTCTTTATTAGTATAATAAAGAGGTAGACATGCCATAATTTTGAACCTGAGATCAAGAGAGAAAGACAGAGTTTATACCTTCTTCTAGGAGCAGAAGCATCATCTCTAGAAGATGGCACTGCCACATTATTGTCATCTGTTTCTTGTTTACGTTCTGCATCTGGTGGCATAGAATCCACATCACGTGATGGAATAGAATGATCTACCAGTTGCTCTTTGGGCTCTGCACAAGCTTGAATCAGGGGTCCAACAACCTCCAAAGTAGGACCAGCTTTTGGCGGCAGCAAAAAAACCCTATCCCCATTTTCCTTGAGATTTAATGAAATAAAAAGTTTCTTCAAATGCTTAATCAATGACCTTTCAGATATCCCTTTTATGTCAACAGCTTGTCCATCATCAATCATTTGCAGAAGCTATAATAAAAACAAAGATAAAAAAACAAAAAATCAACCCATACACGAGTTTCAAATCTACAAAAAAAATCATAAAAAGTTCCCTAACTCATATATTCAGGGAAGAAAAAACCATTTTCCTGTAAAAACCATTCCTCATTACTAATCACTACAATCATACTAATATTACTTTACACATAATATTACACAAGAACATAATTCAGTGATTAAAGCTTCATTTTGTAATTTCTTTTAACTTATTCAACCAAAAGCCCAAATTTTTAAACCATTAAAGTTAATCCCACGATTAAACCACAAGGGATAACTAAAAAAACAGAGAAATTTTACTAAAAATCAATGAGAATTACCTGTTTCAAGTCACCACCAACGTTAGGGAACTCACTCAACATCTCTTTAACTGCATCTCCAGGGTTAACCCGAACTCTATCAATCTCCCTATCCTCCAAAGCAGACCCCGATGCTGATGATTCAGACTCATAATCTCTCCTCTTTTTTGATTTCCTTCTCTTCCTCTCTCCATCTCTGTCTTTTCTTCTTCTCTTCTCTTCTTTATCTCTTTTCCTTTCCTTATCTCTCCTCGAGATCCCATCACTTCTCCCCCGGTGTCGGTGGCGGCTCCGCCGCCTCTCAATGGAAGAGTCAGTGTCTCCGTCGTCGTCGTCGGAGCTTGAGGGGGATGTCGGGGTGTCTTCTCTGTGCTTCTTCTTCGTTCTGCGTCCCATTTTTTTTCTCAATTAAATTTAATTTTCTGATCTTCAAAATCAAAATTAGTTAAAAGAGAGCTGAAGCCCGTCCATTAGAAGAACAGGTTCGCGTAGGTCTGCTTTTTACTTGAGCTTTTGAGCCCAATTCTCTTTTCAATCTTTTTCCCCCTAATCCTAAACCATTTTATAATCAATATATCAATTTTATATTTGCCACGTCAGTACATCTATTAACGTGGATAAATTAAATTAAATTAATCAATTTTATGTTTTTTTCATTTTAAAATTGTTTTTTTAAATTTCAAATTAGTTTTATTATTTTTATATTTTTTTTATGTGTTAATATTACAAATAAATTTAAACAAAATATAAAATATTATTTCATTGTATTTCTAAATAAATATATTGCAACATTGTTTGTTATTATGGGCAAAAAAACACCTGGCACCCTTGTTGATCATTTATGAATTATTAAATGAATCTTGAATGATTTTTTTATAAATAATTTCCTATATTCTTGTGAAAGTTACATCATTTGATCACAATGGAAGTAGAACTCAAGCATTCAATTTGATCATGGTGGTGGAAATATATTATTAAGAAATAATGTTAATAAATTTAAGATAAAGTTTTAAAGTAACAGTGAATTATAGTAATAAGAAATGATATTCTTCTTCTTCTTCTTTGGTTCAGGTTCGAGCCATGTAGTTGCTATTATAATGATCATTGAAGGCTTATATGGTCGTTAATTTTAAAGCTCGTGGGATTAATTAAGGTGCACGCAAGCTGACCTGGACACCCATATTAATAAAAAATAATAATAATATTATAAATTAGATATATTCATTTTTACTATAGGAGTTGAAGAGTGATTGAAAAGAGGAAGAATAGTCATCAGTGGGAGTGTAGTACAGGTTGTGTTTTTAAAGGATTTTTGTCTGGATATATATTAAAATAATATTTTTTTTAAATCATTTTAAATTTAGTGCATTAAAACAATTCAAAAAAGTAATTTAAAGCTAATAAATAAATAAATTTTTCAGAAACTTGGTCCTATTGCATTTTTTTTATTAATATGGGTGTCATCGGGGTCAATTTGCGCGCACCTTAACTAATCTCACGAATCTCGAAGTCAACGATCATATAATCCTCTAATGGTCATCATATTAGTGACCACAGAGCTCGAACTTGAGATTACAAGGAGAGTACACCTCTTAGTCCAACTGTAATTTCAAACATCTTTTAGTGAGGACACGTGGATTTAAGACTCTAATTGTTACTAATTTTCACATCGGGACCATTTTTACATGGTTTAATTTTATATTTGAGCGAGGTAAGAAATTAGATAAGATGGTTTTAAATTTGACCCACCAAACCTGGTTTAGTAAAAATATCAAATAACTCTCTACCACCTAAATATATATATTTTTATCAAACCTCTATATTAAAGTTAACTTGAAGGCTTATATGGTCGTTAATTTTAAAGCTTGTAGGATTAGTTAAGGTACACGCAATCTGACCTGGACATCTATATTAATAAAAAATAATAATAATATTATAAATTAGATATATTCATTTTTACTATAGGAGTTGAAGAGCGATTGAAAAGAGGAAGAATAGTCATCAGTGGGAGTGTAGTATAAGTTGTGTTTTTAAAGGATTTTTGTTTGGATATATATTAAAATAATATATTTTTTTAAAAAAATCATTTTAAATTTAGTGCATTAAAATAATTCAAAAAAGTAATTTACAACTAAAAAATAAATAAATTTTCTAAAAACGTGGTCCTATTGCATTTTATTTATTTATATGGGTATCCGGGTCAACTTGCGTGTACCTCAACTAATCTCACGAGTCTTGAAGTCAACAATCATGTAAGTCTCTAATGATCATCATATTAGTGACCACAGAGCTCGAACTTGAGATCACAAGGAGAGTAAACATTTTAGTCCAACTACAATTTCAAACATCTTATTGAGGATATGTGGATTTAAGACTCTAAGTGTTACTAATTTTCACATCGGGACTATTTTTACATGGTTTAATTTTATATTTGAGTGAGGTAAGAAATTAGATAAGATGGTTTTAAATTTGACCCACCAAACCTGGTTTAGTACAAATATCAAATAGCTCTCTACCACTTAAATATTTTTTAAATTTTGTCCATTTTAATTTGAATTAAACATACATGAAAAAAATTAAATGATCTCAATTTATGAAGCTGTTTGGCTCTGCGTTTCAGCCGGCGTTTCATGAAAAATTGAATTTTTTTTCATTTTAAATGAATATATTTTGGTGTTTTTAGATCATTTTGATGTGCTGATGTCAAAAATAATTTTTATAAAATAAAAAAATATCATTTTGATGTATTTCAGCACGAAAAGTACTTTGAAAAGCTACCGCAACCGCTTTTCCAAACAGGCCCTATATTTCTCATTTGTAATAGATTTATGTATAAATAAGCAATTAAACAATATAATTTTTCCTATCATGCCATTATCGTGGTCAAAATTAAGACACCTTTATAAATAAAATTGATATTCATCCCATCAAGGAATTAGTGAAATAATACACTAGATTTTGGACAATTAAATAATAATCTTTAAGGCAAAGAATATTTTTAGATTTTAATTAAAAAATAAAAATTGTATTGCAATTATTTAAGACTTATAAATTCTCAAACACTACATTTTCCATCGAAGATTTGAACCAATTCAAAGGAAATATGGCTCATGCTAACCCTAATAGTTGATGGGGTTTAGATTTCTTTTATCACTTGAAATTATTACGAACATAAACTAGGGAATTAAAATAAAAAATAAAAAATCAATCCATCAAAAGATGCTGACGAGTGACGTGGCATATCGGGAACATCAATCCAATACTGCAGTGGGACCCACTATAGTCTAGAACATTCCGAGAGAGAAGAAAAAACACGTGCATTGCATGGCAATGAATTCGAAGGGGGCTAATGAAATTTGTTAACCCCTATATAATAAATTATAATTTCATAGAAATATTATCTCTCTCTCTCTCTCTCTCTCTCTCTCTCTCTCTCTCTTGTTAGCTTCCAAGAAAACCTAACACCACCAACAACTTGAGGTTAGATTATTATTATTATTTTGCTAGGATTTTTTGTTTTATAGTGAAATTAGGGTAATGGGAACGTTGATTAGGTGACTGATTAGGGTTCCGGGTTTTTTGTTGATCGAGAATCGTTGTGTTTATTGTTAACCTTCGAGTTCTTTGAATTTAGGGCTTGATAGGCAAGACTGGTAGTGAAAAATTCATGATTTTTTAATTGGGGAAGGTATTTTTATTGTCATTACCAATTAATTTGGGATATGATTTCTTTTTTCTTTTTAATTATTATAACACGAGGAATCCAACTACGGGCGGGTAAACCCGGACCCATGGGAACCTGGCTAGAGGATCATCAATTGGTGGTCCATGTGGGCGCTGCAAACATAGAATTGTTTACTATGTGTTGGGAATCGAGCCGAAAAGGGTGACAAAGTCACACAAGTCAAGCAAGAGCGTAATTGCTAGACTGATTATATAATTGAATTTTACTAAGTGTTTTTCTTGTGGAGATTACTAGGACTTGAACTCAAGATCTTGTATACAGAAAATTTCCCATTTTTTTTAATGTCGAAACATCAGTGTTTTTGATAATTATTACTGAAGTTTCGGCTTTATCATACCTGAAAGAGGGAAGAATGGAGCTTCTCTGTTAAGCTGGTGTTGAGATTTGATGGGGTTGAATTGGATTTTGTAAAAAAACGTGGTGCATTCAGAATTTGAAACTGGTTTAGCAAAAAAAAATAAAAAATCTAGCATGTTTAGTGTGGCTGTGTCTCTTATGAGTTCATATCCAAATTGTTATAGTTAGATCTCCCATGACTGTGAGAAATCGGGGATTCACAATTGATCTCCCAAATTGCTTGTTCAGTCTCTTGTTTTATTTATGTAATTACAGTTTGTTTACAGTAGCTTTGGCTCAAAATAGTTTTGGTTTAATGCCATGTATACCTCTTAAAAGATTTTCGTGTCAACAGATATTCCTGTGTTTGTTTCTTATTCATGGCTGCCTTTGCAGCCTCTTTTTGTCAGATATGAAATTTTATCCGGAAAATTTTCACTCTCATCTTGCTTTTTATATTTTGCCGTGAAAGGTTCTTTTGATCCCTTGTTGGTAGATATTATTTTGTGTGCTAAAAGCACAAATTGTGACTTTTGATTTTATTTGCATTTCATTTTTCTAATTCTAACCACTCATGTGTCGTTTTCTCAGGAGTGAGTGACAATGGCATCAAAACGGATTACCAAGGAATTGAGGGACTTGCAGAAGGATCCTCCTGCTGCTTGCAGTGCAGGTTTTTGTCACAAAACTTGTTCTAAAATAGTTTTTTCTAAATAAAAACTAATTTGAACCATTTTTTTTAAGAAAAGAGATTTATGTGTCCTGATTTTGAATACAATAGTTATGCTATACTGTTAGGCCCTGCTGGTAGTGACATGTTCCATTGGCAAGCAACAATTATGGGTCCAGCAGATAGCCCATACGCAGGGGGTGTGTTCTCTGTTAACATACACTTCCCTCCTGATTACCCATTCAAGCCACCCAAGGTACAAGCAAAATTAGTTACTATCTTCTGTATTTGATATGTTTAAGGTGCGCCATGGATTTGGTTTACTTAACTGTTTGTTCTAAGCTAGATTTTGAAATTCTCTTTCTTTTTTAGAAGAGATATTAGCTTTAAACATGGGATTCTATCCATTTACAAGAAGTCCTTTCATCATCCCAGAATGTCCCTGAAAATGTAAGGAAAGTACATGTTCATGCATCGATTCATCTGCACAGGTGTATGTTTCCTTTCTGTCACACAATGGACAAGTTCTGATTCGAGCAAAGCCATAGTATATGCTCCTCGTAATCTGATGTCGCAAATCTTCGCTGTTTTTCTGTTTCCTCTGTATTTTTGATGTTGTTGGCCTCAGGATATTTACAGCCTCTGTTTTATAAGTGATCTGGTCACCTCAAACGACAGCAGAATTGTCCTTCCACTCTAGAAAAATGAAAACCTATGAATGCCCCTGTTTATTAGTAATCCAGTCACTTCAATGTTACTTAAGCACACTTGAAAGAGTTGTTCTTGTCAGAATTTTGTGTGCTTGGTTATTTTTTGATAGATATTTACAATTTAATGAAATATCTTGTGCAGGTTTCCTTTAAGACAAAAGTTTACCATCCAAACATTAACAGCAATGGAAGTATCTGTCTCGACATTCTCAAGGAACAATGGAGTCCAGCCCTGACAATTTCAAAGGTCGCTATCACTATCTTCACTGATCTTCAAACTCTTAAATTTAAAATAAGTCCTGTGTATATGCCATGGTTTCAATTTGAGTTAGTCTTGGGGTTTATGATTGTTTCTGTTTCGCAAATCTCTTATGCTTCTTTGCAGGTGCTGTTGTCGATATGCTCGCTGTTGACAGATCCAAACCCCAAGGATCCCCTGGTGCCTGAGATTGCTCATATCTACACGATTGATAGGGTCCAGTATGATTCAACTGCTCGAGCCTGGACTCAGAAATATGCTATGGGCTAGAAGAAGTTAGAAGTTCTTGATTTGCTTTCCGTTCTTGTTGGACGATATTGATTACAAATGGTTTGGTTTCATTATCGTGTCCTTTGAATATATTTTTGGATATGCACCTTAATAATCTTTCAGAAGTGAAATTGTAGGTTAAATGGAGTCATTAATCTTTGGATTTGAATTGTTTATCTATATATATATATATATATATATATATATATATATATAGTAACCTGAAACGACACTTGAAATTGCTTCTAAAACAAAATATGTTGTTATAATTGAAAAAACTGAACGCCAAGAAATGAAATTCACAGCCTTGGTATATATCTAGCACCATGGACAAATGTGATGGATATTCATGTAAAGCATATAAGGTATTTCACAAAAAAACAGATCTTAAAAAATAATGAAGCAGAATTTCCCAACCATCCAAAATTAGAAAAACAAAATAATTCGCAAAATGAGGATTAAATATTTAAATCCAATACAAAAATGAAATAAAATAAAATAATAAAGGATGAAGATAAAAAAAAATAATAATAATAATAAAGGAGGTCATAAATAATTTTTTTTGGAGTCAACGCAGGTCAACCTCTCAAACCTAGATCATGAGACTATTATAACTTAGTAGAAAACAAATTAAAAATCATAATTCTCAATCAATTCAATGTTAACTTAGTAGAAACCAATTAAAAAAGATCAAGTCAACCAGGTGAACCTACCAAGATCATGGGTCTAATATAGCTTAGTAGAAAACAAATTAAGAAGCTTAATTACTAATCAATTTAATGTTAAAAATGAAATTGAAAAAAAAATCAATTAAAAAATAACAAGAAAAAACCTAAGTCAACCTAAGTTTACTTATTAAACTTGGGTCATAAGACTAAGATAATCCAATAGAAAGCAAATCAAAACAATTTATGAAACTAAATTCTTAATCAATCCAATATTAAAGGATGAAATTTAAAAAATATATATTATATTTTTTTAAAAAAAAGAAAAAGACTTGGATTAACCCACCAAACCTTTGATTCATATCATAAGATTGAAATAACCTTATAGAAAACAAATCGAAACAAATTATAAAATTTAATTCTCACTCAACTCAAATATTGAAAAATAAAATACAAACAAATCTAATTATAGAAAAAAAACTCAAGTCAAAAGGTTAACAAATAAAAATAAATAATCCAAATCATAAAATTAAAATAATCTAAAAAAATAAATCAAAATAAATTATAAAATTTATTAACTACTCAACAAAGTTTTTGATGATAACATGGAACAAGTTTTAGCATGAGTTGGCATGGAAAAAGCCTTTCTCTACAAATATATCGCACTGATCTTCTCCAAGTCTATCTACAGCTTCGTGATTTAACTCTAAAGAAAATTTCCAACTCTTATTACCATCTGTAACGTCCTAAATATGAGGTTGCATGAGGATGACATGCTTCTGTGTCTGAGAAAGAGATGTCGAGGTGGTATTAAGTAACCATCTCATCTAAAATTTTAAATTTTTAGATGAGATTCCAAAATATAATCTATATTATTTTTTAATATACCTTTTCAGGTGAAAACTATTTGTGCTTGAGACTTGTATATACCTATACTATCTTGTGATTGATTTTTATCAAATATAGTAAGGGTGGTGAGATTCGAACTCGTGACTGTTAGGTTAACAAGACTCTGATATCATGTTAAGGAATCATGTCATCCAAAAACTTAAATTTTTAGATAAAACCTCATAATATAATTTATATTAGTCTATAACATGTGTTTGCCAAAGACATGATAATTCATGCCGACCTAGCAAACATTTTGCGAAAAATTCATGCAGTGCAAGAATTCAGTAACTTGTAGGACTCTTTTGCTAGATTTGTTGCTTCATGGGCTGATGCTCCACGTGGCTCTCCCACTCAAGAGCTGAACCAAGGCCATGACAGATTTTGCCGTACTGGTGATGGTCCCATGCATCTCCTCCACCTCTCAATCTCTTTTCTTTCCTTCATGTCCATACAAATGCAATGAAAGGAGAAAATCAAATTTTGCTCGAAGAATCAACAGCTGTGCTCAGAGCAGCATAGAAAAAGCAATGAAACTAAAGTGAAAGAAGCATCCAAAAAGGAGAGAGATTAGTCTATTTTGCTCAAATCTAAGCATTTCCCCCGATTGCACTCAACACTCTATCTGTGATTTACAGTCTGTTTGTTTCTGCGTTTCAAAAGTATTTTTTAAAAAAAGTTAAAAAAAATTATTTTTATTTTTACTTTAAATAAAAAAATAGTATTTTTAGATCATTTTCATGTAATGATGTTAAAAACAATTTTTTTAAAATAAAAAAATATCATTTTGATATATTTATGAATGAAAAACACTTTTAAAAATAGTCTCAACCACACTCCTATATAGGTACTTACCACAATTCTTTTTTTTTTTTTTATTCGAGAAAACCCCACCCCCCAGAAAGCACACTTTATGAGCCTGATGAGCGAGTAAAACCTCAACTGTCTCAGGCTCTTACAAAAAATGCACGTCCTGAC
Organism: Salix arbutifolia; assembly: GCA_025169955.1. Classification (NCBI taxonomy): domain Eukaryota; kingdom Viridiplantae; phylum Streptophyta; class Magnoliopsida; order Malpighiales; family Salicaceae; genus Salix; species Salix arbutifolia. Next base: position 13,741,365 of record CM045920.1, read on the forward strand.
TCGAACTCGAGACCTACTATGTAGATTTCAAGTTATTTGAAATCACACCACACTTGGAGACATTTCACGTGAATCATTAAAGATAAAGGTAGATAAAACCCATTCTATGTCTATATAAACCAGCAATCTCTTCTACGTATCTGCAAGTCTGAGGCAAACTTTCTCTCATATTACTCTTCATCAACCTTATCACTTCACCAAAGCTAGCCGTAAGATGAAGCTACTCTTGATTTTTATCTCCATCCTGCTCATCCAGGTAAATTGTACAGAAATGCTGAAAGACTTTCAAGGTTAAATAACATAACTTGTACTTTGATATATATTGCAGGCTTTTGTAGGGAATTCATTCCTTGGCAATGCTGCAAATTCTCCAGATAATGTAAGTCTCTCCTTTAGTTTCCAACTTAAGCCCATTTTTTCGTTCTTTTACACCGTTTTTCTCAGTATGCAAATCACATTTTGGATGCAGATGGATGAAGAAAGTGACGTGGTAGCTGTTGATAAGAAACATTATCCTAAAAGAATCAGTAAGTTTGTTGTCTCTGGTAAACTCATCTCTTTGAGGTCTCTGTCTGTTACCTCAAGCTGTTGTGAATATATTTTCTCACTTGAAATTTTAACTGCTGCTATTTTGAACAACGCAATCCTCACTCTGCCATCATGAAGAATCCAAATTTCACACTCTAATCTTCCATTTCGATGGCGGCAGTGTTAAAGAACCATCTCACCTAAAAGCTTAAGTTGTTAGGTGAGGCCCAGAATATGATTTATATTATTCTCTAGCACACACTCTCAAGTGAAAACCCTTTGAGCTTGAAACTTGCACAGACCCGCACTACATTGTGCTTGATTTTTATCAAATAGAATGGGGGAGGTGAGGTTCGAACTCGTGACTGCTGGGTCAGCAAATATGATTTATATTATTCTCTAAAAGGTAGCACCATCTTTGGCCTTCCATTCTAGGCACCCCGCAGTCTTTGAAATAACACAGCAGAGAAAGTGACACAACTTATTTGAGAATTTACATTGAAATGATATTAATCTAAAAACTTATCAAGTTATGCATTGGATTCCCGAACTGATATAATGCTTTGGTTCAAAGTTTAGGCTCCTGGTTTTCCTGTGCAGATGTTGTTAATGATCTTTAAGGGGGGGAATGGGAGGAAAAGAAAATACAATCAAATAGTTTCTCATTATTACAACTATAGATTGACATAGCTAAAATCTGACAATAGCTTTTCCATTCCCGTGTTTCAGATTGTGGTTATTTATGCGCAAGGAGATGCAGGGCCTCGTCAAGAAAGAAAGTATGCCATAGAGCCTGCAAAACTTGCTGCAAAAGATGTCGGTGTGTTCCACCAGGTACCTATGGCAACAAGAGTGCATGCCCATGTTATGCAAGCCTCAGGACCCATGGAAACAAGCTCAAGTGCCCTTAAATTTCATGCAACCACGTCGTTTCTGGAGTGCAGGACATTCAAATGCCTTTTGAATGTTGATTCTACTATTTCCTAGCTGGTAAATCCATGTGTACCTAATAAGGTGGTAAAATCAAGCTATGCTTGAAAATTTTTAAGGCCTCATTGAGAAGAATTTGTTCTGGTTATAAGTTATTATTTTGTCTGTCTTTACATTTAGTACGTATTTTGTCGAACTTCTCTGCTCTTTTTCTTTCTGATTAGTGAAATAGGATGAAGGCAAAGATGTCCCTGAGAGGCGTGGCGTGATGACAAAAGACTTGAGATTTGCTGTGCAAATCTCAAGTTCGAGTCAGGACGTACATCTCTTGTAAAAGCCTGGAACAACCGGAATTTTACTCGCTTATCTGGACTCATAAAATACACTTTCCGCGGAGGTGGGGTTCCTCTAATAAAAAAAAAATGAATGCAAAGATTCTGCACTTCCTTGGGAAAAAAGCAAAACATTAAAAAAAACTGGTAGTGTGGTCACCTCAATTTAGGTGGCTATTATGAATGTATAAAAACCCTAATCTAACTGAGTTTGTTCCTTTCTTTATAATATTATAGAGCAAGTCACAATCACAAGTAAATGAGGAAATTGCAGAAGAAAGCATCTGCTATGTCATAAACCATCTCATCATTTGAGAAAATCAAAGCAAAGAAGAATAGTTAACAGTATTGCATAACTACTATACCATACTTTTCAAAGCTTGCCATGAACATAAATAACATTCTAAGAAATAGGATCATATAATTTATCTTGGAAGATGAAACTGAGTACAGATTACTTGACTTAAAAATTGGTAACAGAAGACACCAGAAACCAAATTTTACAGTAACACCAAGGATCTTTGTCCTAGGCTTGTCCCTTCTTGGATGACTGATTAAGGAATGTATCAATAAAGAACTGAACTGGGGATCCTTTATGTGCTCTCCAAGCTTTATTCTTCTTCTATCCATGATAAATACGTAACCTGTGCTTATGATTGATATTGATTAGACAGGCCTTCATGAATATGAATTGATTCAAGGGGACTTGTATCTATCCCATGGTTGTGTTAAGGAACCATCTCACCTAACCATTTAAGCTGTTAGTTGAAACCCCAGAATATGATTTATATTATTTTTGAACAACAATAGACATTGTAAATGATCAGTCGTAGTATTTGTTTTAGTTCAAGGTTGAACAGATGTGTGTAAAATGCTTTTAGCTCAAAATTTTGACAACTGATCCAAATTCCAAATGGACTTAAAATTTTAGTCCTGTATCTGAAATTTCAAACAAAATTGTGTTGCTTTGTTATCTAACAATGGCTCATTGAATCTGACATTCTCTTAATTTAGGGCCAGAAGTAGTATTTCCTGAGCTGTCAGATGATGTTGGTCATCCCAGAAGCTAGTTTCAGTTTTCAGATGCTCCAAAACTGTGAGCATACACTCAACCTGATGGACCATTCATAAGTTCCAAATTGTGTAAAAAAGATACCAAGCAAAGTTTTCCTTTGTTCTCAATGAGAGATTCAATTTAAAATTGATTAGATCATGAAAATCTCAAAGAAACTCTCACCTATTTTCCCAGCTTCAACTTTATGGACCCGGAGCCGATCGAAATTTGTCAAGAACATTGCCTTTTCTTAACTCTTTACAGAGTAACTATCAATTTTAGCAAGAATTATGTATGCATGATAATTTCATATCACCAGTACATTATATACATCAAGGCACATATAACAACTTTTGTGATTGTAGAAGCCATGGTCACCATGTTAAGGTTTCAAGAAACCTCAACGAGCAATCTCAAAGAAAGAAGAAATTAAAGAAACCTCAACACAGAGTACAAAAAGGGTCCAGTGATCCCATTCCAGTTTTAAAACAGCAAGAGTGCAGCAGTAGGTACTGATCATCAGTCCTGAAACCACTAATATTTCCCTACAAAAGTAGGCAATTGAGGTGGCATCTATCTCTAACCTTTACTTTCCTCTCAGGACTGCATCAGTGAAATTTTAGCAGAACAATGGTCCTTTCGGTACAATTCTGGAAGAATATTTGCCTAGAGCAAAGCAAGTGAAAATGGGAATGTAGAAGAAGTGTGTGAGGTTACGATTTGAAGGGGTTGGTTCAAGAAAAGTTATTTATCGTATTTTTTTTTCCATAACTAATACTTCCAGAGAGGTTTTCTTAGTGGGATTGATGTAAAGAAAGAGAGGAATCCTCCACCTTTTAAGAGCTAAGGGTTTTCGGTGTATATGTCTTTGAGCCAGACAAGTTTCGTTAAGAAACCTTCCATCTTAAAATTTAAATTATTAAATGAGATTTTAAAATATGAATTATATTATTATTTAATATATCCTCTCAAATGAAAGTTTTTTGGACTTAAAACTTGCACAAACTCATATTAACTTGTGCTTGATTTTTATCAAATACAATAGGATGGTGAAATTCTAACTCGCGACCGCTAGGTCAACAAGATTCTGATACCAAATTAAGAAACCATCTCACCTAAAAATTTAAAATGATCTAAAAACTTAAATTATTACGTAAAACCTCGTTAATACAATTTATATTATTTTCTTGTCATGTTGAGATTAGGCATTTCAGGCCTAACTCATGATCCAGGATCATCAGTACGAGACAATGATTTCTCAGACCCTTACTTGTAAAAGCAGCCAAACCCAACTCATGATCACTGGCATTGAATATGGGATTTGATCTTCAACTGATTCTCGTGATTTCCTCCACCACTAAAGCCACAGCTTCATCTTCCTCCTGTGACTTCCCTCAACTTCCACCATCGCTAGCATGTTCACTAATCAGCTCTGATTTCGATGGCAAGACTTTCTTGCAAGTAGCACCCCCTTTGCTGGCGATATGCCTCATCTGTATGTTCATCAATACAGGATGTCCCTGCATAACTTCCTGAAGTATTTCCAACATTGACATTTCATCTAAAAGTTTAAACAGTTAGATGAAGTTCAGAATATGATTTATATTATTCTTTAACATACTCTCTCAATTGAAAAAATTTTGCGCTTGAAACTTGTATAGTCTCACACTATTTTGTGCTTGATTTTTATCAAATAAAATAGGGATGGTGAGATTCGAATTCGTAACCGCTGGATCAACAAGGTTCTGATACCATGTTAAAGAACCATCTTATCTAAAAGTTTGAGTTGTTAGGTAAAACCCAAAATATGATTTATATTATTCTTTAACACACACTCTTAAGTGAAAGTCTTTTGCGCTTGAAACTTGCACAGACTCACACTACCCTGTGCTTGATTTTTATCCAATAGAATAAGGATGGTGAGATTCAAACTCGTGATCGTTGGGTCAACAAAGTTTTGATACCATGTTAAAGAACCATATCACCTAAAAATTTAAGCTGTTAGATAAAGCCCATAATATGATTTATATTACTCTCTAACATAATCTTCCCCCACCCATGAATTTTATTCTTGGCAGCTCCTATGTTTGTATCAAAAATGATATGGTTTTTATTTTTTAAAATAATTTTTGATATTAGCACATGAAAATAATCTAAAAATATAAAAAATATTAATTTAAAGTAAAATAAAAATATTTATTTTTTTAAAAAAATATTTTTAAAACATAATGTCAAACATCTCCTCCATTAGATGTGACGAAGAATAATACCATGGTGGACTGTATCGTTTAAGTCTATTCGTCACCTTCTAGTGAATAAAATTTGGTGCAACTAAGAAATCAAAATAATAATAACTCAACTTATATGATTAGAGATCCCACAATTAGATTCATATAGATAATAACAAACTTTTTCATGATTCTATGGCAAAATCAATTATGTGAGAATAATGTTAGTTTGTAATTAAAGAGAAGATGACCTATAAATTTCTTAACCAGTTTCATGTTTGTTTTATGAATAATATTCAAATTACAGTGAATATTTGATGAAATAATCTATAAGAGATCGCTATTATAAGACATTAGTAAAATCTTTAAAGCACTCATGAACAAACTAGACATGCACATAATTTATTAAGTGCAAAATCGGGTCAAACAACGAGAAATTTTGGGGGTATAATGTGATTGGTGAGATATCTAACTTACAATAAGAATTATTATAGTTTATAGAAATAAAAATTTTTACCAATAATTCTGAAAGTTATAACTCATTTTTTCTGTAACCTGGTTTATAGTATAAAAAACATTGGATGCATTGCACTCGAGCAGTGAAAAAAATCTAGCAAATTTATTTTTATTCCAAAATCTTTGGAAATACATGGGGATAATAATACTATTTCAAAAGATTTTACTCCAAATTGGAAAACACAACTTATTTTTAGTGTATAAAGAGTATCGATAATACTTTCTATCTTATATTAAAAAAATAAATCTTCATCAAGTGTTCATATAATAAATCTTTATATAAGATATAACCAGTAAAAAAAAGAATAATAGGCGTATAAAATTGAGTCGGATAAGAGAAAAACTTCTGATTATCCCCTGCCCGCAAGATAACATTCATATTTTCTGAATTTTTTTATCTCCAACCTATTAATTTGTATTAAACACTTTTGAAGCATGATGAGCCTATAAAATCCACAGCTGAGGATGGAGAGAAATCAGCAGCTCAACTTGTTTATTATTTTCATTTCAAATTATTCCATCATCCAATACATAAAACAACGAAACCTGGGCCCTAAACACGTTAGAGAGCAAGTGTGATCTTTGAATCATGAAATGCTTTACAGTCGTGCATCCATGGTGGGATTTGACGAAGGCTAGAAGCATACGTGGGTTACACAAATTGATTAATCCACGAGAGCCCCCACAATTTTGATAAAACAATGACAATCTGTTCATCAAGAACACCAAATCAAAAATCTTTTCATTAAGATGATAATATATTGAATTAACTTTGATCGATCATCGTTAACATATTTAAATATGTTATTTGAGTTATGAAATTATGATAATATCATAGAAAATATATCAAAAAATATTATAAAGTTTATTTTTCAATTAATTTAATATTAAAAAATAAAATTGAAAAAAAAATTAAAAAAAGAATATAAAAAAAAAACCCGAGTTATCATGTCAAACCAACTACCTACATCATAAGATTAAAATAACATTATAAAAAAACAAATCAAAACAAATTACAAAGTTAAAATCTCAAACAACCTAATATTGAAGGAATTAATTAAAAAATAATATAAAAAACTTGATTTAATCTGTGAAACTCATAACTCGAGATATGATATTCAGATAACCTTATAAAATAATAAAAAATATCTCATTGATTAATCATAGTTGGCGTGGAGGACAGAAGAAACAAGCCCACCATCATGATTCTAACTTGTTCAACAAATCTTATTAGCCAACTAATCCCTTGATAAGAAATGTTACCAAAGACAAAAAGACAAAGATAAACAATAAACAAGTCGCTAGAACATTAAATAAATATTTTCATGTGATGAGGGGTTTTATACTTTATTTATTCAATTAGATCATTTAATAATAGTTGTTTGAGAATGTGATTGAGATTATTTATTAAAATATTTTTTTTATAAATATATTAAATAATATATTTTTATTTAAAAATAATATTTTTAATATTAATACATTAATGATTAAAAATACTATTTTTTTAATTTAAAATAAAAATATTTTTTTTTTCAAAAACATTTTGTAACCTAAAACATCTCCTTAATCCAATTAATGATGACTAAATCATCATTAAATTCAATAACAAAGTAATCAAAACGCTAATTACATACACTGCCCCCAAGATCTCTCTCTCTTCTTAAAATTTCCTTATCGGGTTATAGGTCATTACTATAAATTTCTTCTAGCCCCTCTAAATTAAGAAATATTCTACTTTGGCCTCTATAGTCTTAAAACTTTCCTAATATCAAATCACAATGTTTTCCAAAAGTATCGAAATGACTCGTGGCGAAATACTTTTTTGTTGTGTGTGCTTAACAGTGTGGTAGAGTATGATTTTTTAAGTTCTTTTTATTTAAAAATATATTAAAATAATATATATATTTTTTAATTTTTAAAACTTTATTTTTCATATTATCACATTAAAACAATTAAAAACGTAAAAAAAAATTAATTAAATTTCTATGAATCTTGCTAAACCATATTTTATTTTTTATTTTTTATTTCTCCCACATGTATGGTGATATACAGCAACAAAAATTTTTGCAAAAGGCCTAAAATAAATCAAAAAGAGGTACCATAAGCTTTTATTAGTTATTTAACCATCAGGGACCAAATTGAAAAGGATTAGAAAAATAAAGGACGATACTGGGAAGTATAAAACTATAAGGAGTCAAAGTTTAAAGAACATGGATTAAAATAGATAGTATATTTATCCTGAAATAAAATCTCCATCAACCGGCACTCAATCGCCGGTGACGCACCACCTCTTCTCTCCTTCATAATATTTATCTTTAAAAAGCCATCAAATCAAATATCAAACACAAATCTACAACACTACACTATCTCACTCTCTTAATAAAAATTTAAATTCCCAACCTTACCTCTGAAACTGTTGTTAGTTTGTGTTAGTGATTACCGAATGCTTTGAAAAATGGCGCAGTACAGGCATTACTCGAACGGAACGTCGGATCACGTATCCATCGGGATTCGTGCGTCGTCGTCTAGTTCGCAACAGCAGAAGTCGGGTCGGGTTAGAAGATTAGGTTACAGATCCGATAAGAGTAGTCGAGGCGGGTGCTCATTGATCGGTGCGGTCATTGTGTTTTTGTGCCTTGTACTTGCTGCTACTGTTTTAGCTTACTATTTCCTCTCCACCGAGATTACCATTAATGGCAAAGGTTTGTTTTATTTATTTTTTTGGTTTTGTTTGGTTGCTGAGAAAGTGTGAGAAATGAGAGTAAGTGAAATCAGAGCTCAATTTTGTTTGAATTCAGTTACATTGTAGTTAATTAGTTAGCAAGATGCTAGTCAGAAGAGAGAGATTTAGTGTGGTTAATCATTTTCATTTTATTTTTGCAATTAAGTTTGTTTGTTTGGTTGCTGAGAAAGTGTGAAAATGATTGAAAGTGAAATTTGGGAAGCACAGTGAGTAATTATGTAGTAAACCGAGAGCTGATTTTTATTTACTGTAGGTACATGTAGTTAAAAGCGTTAAGTGGAATTCAACTTAATTTTTAATATCTTTTTAATTTTGTTTAATTATTATTTGATCTGTAATTAGTCATAAAGATTAAAGAAAAAAAGAAGGAAAGGTGGAAAAATATTTTTCGTTTTTAATTGTTATTTGGATTTTGAACAGGTGATTTTTTTTTCAAGATGTAATTTTAGTAAATGTTTTTGGTGCAGATGTAAATGATAATCATGTTGAGGATGATATGATGAAAAATGATGATTTTCTTACAAATGTTACACGTACCGATACTCTTAAAGTTCTTGGGTTTGGGCAAGGTTCGGTGGGACATGGACGGGATTCTAGGTATTGGGATAGGGATGATAGGAGAAGGGATGAAGATTACAATGAGGATGATGTTGAGCATGATAGCAAGGTTCTTAGGGATGGTGAATCTAGTGAGAAGGGTCATAATTTGGTGAAAGTGAAGAATTACAAGGAGAAGGTGAAGGCGAAGAGAGTTGAAGATAGAAAGGGGGCTGGGTTGTATAATGAAGATGGGCGCAAAGAGTTGAAGATGTATGAAAAAGAGTACGAGGCTTCTTTGAATAGCACAGGAAAATTGGGAAACAAAAGTGATATAAATTTTTTGTTACTTGACGATGAGGATACTGGGGAACAGAATGGAGCTGCTGATAGTGAGAACGACTACAATGATGGTATAGATTTTCATGATCCTCGTATGGAGGAATATGGTGTTGATTCTGAACATGACAAAGAGGAAAACTCCAGTGAAACAACAGTCCATGTCAAAGATAATAGAGAGTTGTCTAATTTTCTTGATGCTAAAACCAAGGATGAAAATATTGCAAAGGAAAATCAAGAAGACTCCATGAGTTTGTTAGAGAAGGGTTCTTTGAATTCTCAGAACTCGGGTGATGGTAACACTGATTCTCGACGTGCCGATAACATTGGTGGTCATTATACAAGTAAATCCCGACCAGATTCAAAGAAAAAATCAAAGCGCCACAAATCTGGTAATTTTTTTTTTTTTTTTTAATGTTTGCATGCAAAGTCGTAAGTGTTACACATTGAAACCTTAATTTCAAGGGAAATTTTAATATTGCCTTGTACATTTTGCTTCATGTACCTTGTTTCTAGATTGTGATGCTAACCTTAAAAAGGGAAAAATCAATATATAAATACATTCTGTACGTATGTTTTCAAGAATTTTTTCCCCTATTTTACATGTTAACCTCCCCCACTGTCTATATAATGTTATAATTGTTTATTGGAGATATGGTTGGATTCTGCATAGAAGTCCAGTTCTTTGTCTATGTGCATGACCTGTTCAGGCATGTGTGTGCCTTTCTTCTGGTGCTCCATGGGCCAGGGAACAGGTAATACAGAATGGGCCTCCGCACAATTTTTGGAAGTGCTCATAAATTATTCATCAGAACAGACTTTTGACCTACTAGCTTGAATATATGTGCTCAATATATGTTCTTTTTATGTGTGTGTTCTTCCTACTGTTTATTTATTTATTTTGCATATGAAGCTCACTGATGATTGATTGGACCAATATCAAGAGCGAAATCCAAATAGAATGTCAAGAACCGCAAAAATATGGTATCTTGAGATCAGATTCTTTTTAGGAAATTTCATTTCATTTCTTTTCCCCTTCTTGTTACAAAAACCTTAACTATGCTCTTTGATTGACTAAAGCCAGGTGGTTTAATGAACCCATGCTGTCTATGCCCTTTGTTGATTGGACTGTCTGATGGATTTTTTTCACTTGTCTTTGCTTGAATGTCAATTTGAACTAGTTTTGATTCGAATAATTTTGAAGCAAATGGTAAAGGATGTCAAATTTAAGGTTGCAGTGACTGGTTTATGATTTGAAGATTTCAAACATCTGGTTCTGCATAGAGGACTAGCCAATATCTCCATTTCTTACTTGACATGTCTTGCTTGAATTATTCAGGTTGCGGGATGAAATTTCTAAATTCCACTACAAGGCTTGTGGAACCTTTTGAAAGTAGGAAGTTTGCAAGATTTTCCTTGCAGTATACTGAAATCGAGGAGAAGCCTGAGGGACAAGAGCAATGGGAGCCCAGATTTGCTGGGCATCAGAGCTTGCATGAACGGGAAGATTCTTTTTTGGCACAAGATCAAAAAATAAAATGTGGTTTTGTCAAAGGTCCTGAAGGATCTTCGAGTACAGGATTTGATTTGGCAGAAGATGATGAGAGTTATATAAGTAGATGCCATATTGCTGTGATCTCTTGCATCTTTGGGAATTCAGATCGTTTAAGATCACCAGCAAATAAAATGGTATGGGACTTTTATAGAAGTTAAGTTATATAGAAATATTTTGGTGCATCCCCGATCCCAATCAGTTTCTGCATTATTATCTGTTTTTGGTGCATCCTGATCCCAAGTCAGTCTGCATTATCATCTGTTAAGTTTGCTATTGGGGAATATATTGAGATTGATAATTGATGTGTAGCAGAGCTCAACTGTTTGCTACCTTTTAAACCTCTCTCTTTCGGTCTTCTGTTTACCATGGTTTTTCATGGATGAATATTCAACTAGGATCCCCCTTTTCCTGTTTTGAAGAACTGTGGCTTGGAGGAAAGCTATTGTGGTTCAAAATTTATCAAATAGAGGGAGACTTTAGTTTATGTTTTAAATGTGAAAGACATATCTCTGGTGGAGCATGCATGTTTAGTTACCCAGCAGCTCATGAGATATATTTTTTTTTCTATGCTTTTGTAAATAACTTATTGGCTTCATGATGTGCTGTTGTTGAAGGGGAAGTAGGTCAGGGTTAGATTGCAGTTTGTTTCTGCCTTTTGTGGGTTATCTGGTTGGAGCATATGATTCTATCTTAATAGAATAATCTTCCCAATTTACTGAAGCTAAAACCCAACTTATTCCTCATTTTATTCTGTTTCTCATTTGGAGTTTCCTGGATTTTTTTTTCTATCTCTCATCAAGCATTTCCGACAAGTGAACCTTTATATAATCTTTATATTTATTACATATGATATGGATGATGGGTATCTATTAAGACATAATATTCTTTGGATTTCTAAGCAACATCCTATCCTTTGTGCTGTGCTGATTCAGGACAACCTAGTTGTTTCCACAAAGGAATTATTTCTTATAGTGCTATTTTATGTGGAGTAAGAAGGTAGAAAGTTAGGTGATTAAACAGGGCAAGTGGATCACAATACTTGTGGATTTGGGATTGCGTGATGTCAAGCTAGGTATAAATGATTTTGAGGTCTGGTCTTGTGCAGATTTAGTACCTGCTAATAGCAATTACTAACTATATCTGCTAGGATTTTGTTACATGTTTGTATTAAATGGTGCAAACTTGATTCAGTGTGCTGAAATTAGGATCCTTAAGGTATGGAGGAAAAAAGATTATATATATATATATATATATATATATATATATATCTATATATATATATATATCTATCTATATATATATATATATATAATGAATTACTACGAAATTGAAGGTAGAAGATTTTCAAACCAAGAGTTCCCAGAACTTCCCATAAGGTGCCATTGATAAAAAAAAACCCTGAGGTTACACTTGCATCCTGCAATCTTAAAGATCTCATCAGCTAAAATCATCTCAGCTCCTGAATGTCTCAATCCAAGCTTGTTCAGGTGGTGAAGTTGATTGACCTCATCCATTCAATTTTGTTGTGGGCTAAAGTTTCTGCAAGCTGTCGTGATGGTAAATTAATTGTGACTATTTTAGCAATGCCATTGGTGGTCTATCTCTCCCCTTCCTCTTTCTCAGTACTTCTGGTTCTTCCTTGTAAATACTCCAGTAGGTTTGGCATTGGATGCAATCAGACCTTTCTTGCACAGATGCACTCATTTCTTACCCAATTATTATTATTATTATTATTATTATTATTATTATTATTATTATTATTATTATTATTATTATTATTATTATTATTATTTTCACCCATCCATTTTAACTTCCTTATCTTAGCTATATTCACTTGATGAACCTGCTCCTTTATTGCTCAATACTCAACTCTATGGTCTCAAGTCAGCCATATTGCATCTTATCCTTCTACCTTGAAGTGTTTTTAGATATATCAAATTCACAACCCCATAGACAGCCTTGGAGATTGAAATTATGTAAAATAACATTTATTCTCAAAATAGAGCACTAGAAACTTACACATTTATAGGCTTCTTATACCCTTATCCCATGTGAACTTTGCCTTGTAATGTGAATTTAAAACCCTTAGGACCAGGTAACCGCTTGCGATCACAGAATATGAATAAAAACACGAGTGGTTCAGATTATAATAATCTTGTACCTCTTTAGTGGTCTCTTGCGGATAAAATTAGAAATTTACTAAAATTGTAATCAGCATTGGAAGAGTACCCAAATGTTGAGTTTAGAACAGAATTTGGAAATTCTGGAATATTCAATCTTGCTCTTGATGAGCCTCTTAGGTCACACATCCCATTCTATGTGCTTGTTCCTCTACTCCGACGTGCTCACAAAGTCGAATCATCATGGGTGAACCTTTCCATCAGCTGGACACAATTTCATCACAAACTTGTGACGTGTGTTGTGGAGTCCTGTTCTGATCATAAATTCTCATCCCTCTTTCAGGTCACTCGTTTATCAAGGAAAAATGTCTGCTTTGTAATGTTCATGGATGAGGTTACTTTGCAAACGCTTTCTTCAGAAGGCCACATTCCAGATACAGCAGGTTTTATAGGTTTGTGGAAGATTGTGGTGGTGAAGAATCTACCATATGATGATATGCGAAGAGTGGGTAAAGTGCCAAAATTGTTGCCACACAGGCTTTTCCCTTCTGCGAGGTGAGAATCAAAATTGAACTGTCGGTAATGTACTGCAATTAATTTTTAAATGCCCTGTGATTGTTGTTTTATATCATGGAGTCCATGTGGGGTGAATTTGATGTCTGAACATTAAGGGAAAGAAGAAGAAGAACATAGAACTTGGAGTAGCACAATACCGGGCCCATTAAAAAACGAGCTACAATTTGTGAGAAACTGATTGCTCATTTGATCACAAACTAAAGTTATGCCGGATCCCTTCTCATGGGGATTAACCTTGGTAGATATGATGGAGGGGTTTATAGTTAAATGGTCTTGAGTTTTGTTTCTGACCATTTATTTATATATTTATAAATCAAATAAATTGTATTGTGAAGCCCAAGCTGACAAAAAGAGCAGTGAGCTAGAAGATACACAAGGGCATTCATTTATTGCTTTAGAAATGTATCCAGTATTGTCTTCGATGAAACTCTAGCAACCAGGGTTCCAACACTGGTACCAGCAGAAGTAATATTGTCTTCAAGGAACTCTTATTGTGATATATTTAAATCATCGTGATCAAATGATCTAACTCGTTATTTATATAGAGTACACTATTTCAGTGGCGTGTAATGGGATATTTTTGCATGTGCAATGGTTCACACTACAAAACTGTCCAGGATGCTCATAGATTTTTGTTCATCATTCAGTTACCTCTGCTTAAACAGCTGTGACAATGGAAGGATCATCTGAACTAATATTTTTCTTACTTGGTGGGAATTTTTTCAAAACCATATCTGACAATTGTGTCTAATATTCTGCATATAAATATTTTCCAGGTATTCAATTTGGTTGGATAGCAAATTACGTCTTCAAGTTGATCCTCTTTTGGTTCTTGAGTACTTTCTGTGGAGAAAAGGTTTTGAATTTGCCATTTCTAAACACTATGATCGCCATTGTGTATGGGAAGAGGTTGATCAAAATAAGAGACTGAACAAGTATAATCACACTGTCATAGACCAGCAATTTGCTTCTTACAAGTCTGACGGGCTGAAAAGATTCAATGTCTCTGATCCAAACAAGCTCCTTCCCAGCAGTAATATTCTCTCACAGTGTTCAGGTTATACAATTCTCTGCTGAGCTTTTGCTGTTTTTAGTTTGACAAGATGTTTTGTACTGCTTACAGATGTGCCTGAAGGGTCTTTAATTGTGAGAGCGCACACTCCAATGTCAAACCTATTTTCCTGTCTCTGGTTCAATGAAGTTGATCGCTTTACTCCTCGTGATCAGCTGAGTTTTGCTTTTACATACCAGAAATTGAGAAGGATGAATCCTGGCAAACCATTTTATCTTCATATGTTCAAGGTGAAGAAGCTTAACGTTTTCTCAGATTTATCTCTACTAAAGTGAACGAAATCCTTAATAGCAGCAAATGTTCTAAATAAAACTAGTTGTCACAAGTTAATTTTCTCCCCGTCCCCAACAACTAACAGCTGTAAAGAAATCTAGAAACTACAGTTTTTATCATGATTTTTTCTATGTTGCAGGATTGTGAGAGAAGAGCCATAGCGAAGTTATTTCGGCACAAGTCAGAGGACAAGCGAACTACTCCTCGTCAAGAAGCAACAGAATGAAACACATTCATGTTATCTTTTCACCGGATGAGACTCCACCTGTACATTATTTTTTCAACACCCAGTTCGAGACCTGACAGTGGTATGCATCCTTCTAATCCCCCAATATATTACAGTAAAAGTGATGGTTGTGGACCATTTTGTTCTGGATCTGCAATTAAGATGTTGTGAGGAACGTCCAAAGCAGAAGAAAAGTTCTATTGGCGAGATTTGTTGGGATGAGGTAATAGTGCTGCTGTCTCTCTCTCGCTTACATGAACTAAATACCTGTGGAAAAGAATTTGTGATCTACTATGCCTTAGTGTACCGATTCAATTCACCATTTATTGCTTCATCTCTAGGCCAGTAATGTCACATTGCCCTTATGCACCACTGCTTCCACTATAACTACACTTTTATAGATCTTTTATTATTTTAGAAAAATTATTTGATTTTCCCTTCATTATTGGGTATTAAAATTGGTTATTGTTTGTCACATTGTTTTTATGTATAATGAGGCTTGTACGATATAATGTTTCTTTTTATAGAAATTGCAGTTTAAGAACTCATTTACTTCTTTTTGCATTCCTCGCCCAAAATGTGAATCATGCTTGAATTTTTCACTTGTATGTATTTTAATAAATTAATATTTTCTCTTATAAACCTTTTTGTCACTTTCTAGATGAAAATGTCCTGCAACTACTTAGTACACTGGTCTTGTTGATTAATAATCAACAATGGAATTAAAATGAACTAAATAGAACAACCAAATGCAATAGATAAAGAAAATAGAAGAAAATATGGACCAAATTCAATAGATGAAAAAGAAATAAGAAATAAGTTGTCAAAATAATCAGAGTGTGTGTGTGTGTGAGAGAGAGAGAGAGAGAGAATAAAAAAGAAAGGAAAATAAAGAATGAGATATTGAAGACAATTTAGAGCTTAAATGACCACATACACTTCACAACTGGAAAGATAAACTGTGCCTAAAGCTATGAAAAAACTGCTATGAATTGCAGCCTGACAATGGAAAAGTTATCGGCATGACCATGGTGATAACTTAGTGCCGGACTCAAGTACGTCCTCTAGGTGTGTTGCTGGTGTTGACACATCATCCTAATGCAAGTTTAAGGGAACATAACTATGTAGTAGATGGTCCAGTGATAAAGAGCTTGGAACTAAGAGGTTTTGCTCCTCTTGTGGTCTCAGATTCGAGCCGTGCGGTTGTCAATATAATAGCCACTAGAGATTTACATGGTTATTAATTTCAAGACCCGTGAGATTAGTCGAGGTGCACGTAAGCTAACCTGGACATCCATATTAATTAAAAAAAAAAGAGTTTCAGGGAACATTGAAAGAAGCTATCTGCATCATGCCCATACTTCAGCATTTTTGATAGGGATGCAATTCAAAATCTGCCTATATGTTTTGCTGCATGATATTTCTCCACAAAGTTGAAAGCCTGCATATAGAGGTGCATCTCAGGTCGGTCCAAGGTTGCCTTTTTATGCATTAATGTAATTTTCATCATGGTTGTTTGTTTTGGCCAAAATGTTTCATACTAGTTAAAAAAAGAAGACAAAACAGTTTTGTTTTTATCTTAGTTTAAATTCCAACCCGTTCCGTATTTTTCAGCCGAATACCGGGTGGAACGAGCGGCCGAAATGTTCCGGTTTTGTTCCGCCCATTTTGTTTCGGCCAAATAGTGTTTTTTTTAAATAATGAATAATTTTACAATATCAATCATATCTCTTAATTCAACTGATAGATTGAGATGAAATTTTATGATGACTCTCTTGACATATTTATATATATTATGTTAAAATTTCATAGCAATCAGAGAATGTAATGACCTTGCGAGATTGATGATGAAATTCTCGTAATATTATACATGTTTATAATTTTGTTCAGAAAAATCATTTTATTGTGTCGTTTTTTAGATTAAATTGCACAATTCTAAATAATTTTATTTTTGGATTTGAATAAAAAAAAAATTGAATCAATATATTTAATTATATATATACACACATAAACAGTACAACCACGAAATGGCGTATCGAAACGCTTCGAAACCGATATATTTCATTCCAATTGAAAAAAATGAAACATCAAACCGAAATAGTATTAACGACCTTGATTTTCATAGATTATATAAAACTAGGATTCAAAAAATTCTTTCCATAATTTTTCTAGCTCGATGCAACCATGCCTAGAATCTTATTCCTTCCTTTCACAACCTCTTGAAACAGCTCATTAACTACAGAATCAAACATTTCTAGACCTTTCAAAACCAGGGAACTGTTCTGCAGTGAATCAATCCTTTTTCCCAACGTCTCTTTATTCAGAGCCACACCCTTCAGCATCTGAACTTTAAAATCCTCAACTGCACTCCCTGCCATTTTAGTCTCAGCTAAAACTGGCCTTGAGTTATCCCTGAAACCTCTCCGCTCCTCGGAAAAGCAACAAACGAGCTTCCTCAGCGATGGTGAGAATAACTTAAGCTGAGAAAAATCCCTATAAACCTCTTCATCCACTTGTATTAAATCTGGATAGAATATTGCAGAAAACAGGAGGGAACAGACAATATCCATCGTTCTTCTTACAGCATATGATGCACAAAAATTGTCATCCCTGGTCTTTGTTTTCGGTCTGCCGGTCTTGTATAGATTCACAATTTTCCAGTTCTCAATGCCATAAAGCTTCTGCCATAAAGCTTTCTAATTTCTCAATTTCAGTCACATTCATGGTTGAACCGGAATACCCTTCATCAGAAAATCTTCTAACAACAACATCAACTATTAAACGGTAACTATCAATTGTAGGAATGGCTGATCTCAGCGCGTTACAAAAATTCAGGATGTTCAAAGTGATGTAGAGTAGTCCGGTCGTCGAAGTCAGAATGTCGTAAAACTCGCACAGTTAATACGTTTCGGCGAGACCATCAATAATCAATAGCTTTGCTGTTGAAGCATACTTTTTTTCAGCTGGATTCCGTCATTTAGGCCCTGAAATCATCATTTTTGCTATTATAGGAAAGTTTCGTTTAAGCCATAACTTTTGATTTCCAAGTCCGAATCAACTTCCGTCAATTTCGTCTTGCTTCATATTTCTAGCAATTTTAATTTTTGTAATTATTTCAGTTTTGCTATTTTTGGTAATTTTTAGTAACTAGTCCCGTTTTCTTGTCCGACAGGATTAGGGCTAAGTTTTTCGCTTTAAATATACTTGTAAGCCTTTTGTCCGGATTCAATCAGTTATTCAATAAAATTTTGAATTTTCTTGAGAATTTCTCTTGTTGTAAGCCTTTTGTCCGGATTCAATCAGTTATTCAATAAAATTTTGAATTTTCTTGAGAATTTCTCTTGTTTCTGGTGAACTCCATTTTACAAAATATGTACTCATCCAAATAGTTTCCCCCATCCCAGAACTTGGGTGCCTCAGACTGCTGAAATATATCAAGAAACTGGAAGTGCATCTTCTTGAGGAGATCTGTGGCTTCTAAACACCATTGAAGGGACAAGGAGTTTTTGGCTAGTGAAGATTCAAGGTTCTTGGTATCTATAAGAAGAGAGGAAAAGGTATTCATTGCTTCATCAATGTGGATAGTAGATGACTTTTCTCTGAGAAGAAATGGAGGAAAATTTGTAAGAAACAGAACCCTTCTCATTATTTGAAGAGTTTTATACAACAAATTCATTTCAAGGTGGTGTTTATACAAGTTTTAATCCTTATTTATTATTATTATTATTATTAAAAGGAAGAAATTTTACTCAAACGGCATCTACATTTAGCTACAGAAGGACAAGGAATTAAATTTCCTAATATCTACCATGGATTTTCTACTGCTTTTTTACTGATTCTCCATAGCTGCATCACCACCTTGAGTTGGGAAGTAGATTATAACCGAGCCCTTTCGGTGGAAATATCCTTCAGCTAGCAGTTCATTGCTTGCCTTCAATAAATATGATTTGAAAAGGTAAACATGATCCTGAGTTCAGCTTTAACAACTCAACTGGTTTGAAAAGGTCTTACCAATTGATCTTTGGACTCCATTTGTTTCTTACTACCATGTCTATGGTTTCTAAATTGTTTTTTTTTTCCCGAATTGACCAACATAAACCAGAATTTGTGGTGGGCAAAAGTCTAAAACAATGCCTTCAAAGTTATATAGGACTCATTGTAAGCAAGATTATCAATTCCATTTCGGTTGGTGCTTTGTTTTTTCAATTAGAATGGAATGTTTCAATTTCGGAGCGTTTCAGCGCGCTGTTTCGGGATTGTATTATTTATGTGTGTATATATATATATATATAATTAAATTTATTAATTCAAGAAAAAATTATTTCAAATCCAAAACTAATATTATTTAGAATTGTTCAATTTAATCTAAAAAAAGACAATAAATAATTTTTCTGAACAAAATTATAAAAATATATAATATTATGAGAATGTCATCATCAATCTCGCAGGGTCATTACATTCTTTGATTGCTCTGAAATATTAATATAATATATATAACCATGTCAAGAGACTTCTCGTAAAATTTCATCTCAATCTAACGGTCGGATTAAGAGATATGATTGATATTGTAAAATTATTTATTTAAAAAAAAACATTATTTGGCTTAAATGGAACGGACAGAACGAAACCAGAATATTTCGGCCGACATTTAGCTGAAAAATTCGGAATGGGCTGGAATTTAAATTGAGGTAAAAACAACATTATTTTGTCTCTTTTTTTAATTGGTACGAGACATTTCTGCCGAAATGAAACGAAACTAACAACTCTAATTGTAGGCAGTCACAGAAGAAAAACAATTATACAACTAAAAATGTCACTGTAATCACCAATGAATCATTCTCAGCATGTAAATTATTGCTTCAAATCTTATAATATTAGAAGATGGGATTGGGACTTCGTTAGCTGGGAAACCTAATGTTCTCCTTGACATATTCATTAAAAGAAAAATGGTGTCCAAGGCATATTGTGCTCGTGTAGTTGCATACCATTTATAGGACAATTGACCAATAATTTGGTATGATATGGACACGGATCTAAAATTCAGACCATTTTGCGTACTTGCAGCAGCAAGACCAAGGATTGTGTTAAGAAATCATCTCACCTAAAAGCTCAAGCTTATAGGTGAGACCCTATAATATGATTTATATTACCCTCTAACACACACCCTCAAGTGAAAGCTCTTTGAGTTTGAAACTTGCACAGGCCCACATCACCTCGTGCTTGATTTTTATCAAATAGAATGGGGATGGTGAGATTCGACCTCGTGACCACTGGGTCAACAAGATTCTGATACCATGTTAAGGAACCATCTCACCTAAAAGCTCAGGCTTATAGGTGAGGTCCCATAATATGATTTATATTACCTTCTAACAGATTGGAAACCAAAGTTCTTTTAAATTATATAAACTGTGTTTTTTACACTATAAATTTCAAGCATCAAAGGAAGAAAGGAATGACATTCATAGGAATCATAAGAAAAAAATATCCAAGGGGAAGAAGGATGGTGATATTGCTAAACGATCATAGAAACCTCGAAGCAATTTATTAGTTTATACACCAATAATGTGATCGCTACCCTTATTCATGTAAATCATTTAGCATTCAAAGATCCATGGACGAGATCTGATGAGTAAATTATTCCTTGAAATCATATCATTAAAATGTACTATGAGTGTAACGGAATTTATTATTTATTGATAGGTTTCGACATTTGTTCATCTTGTATGATAAGATATAATACAAAGTATATGTTTTTCGTGTTAAGAAACATCTCAACTTAAAATTTAAGTTGTTAGGTGAGATGGTTTTTTAACATAGTATTAAAGTCTTGGTGACCCTGTTAAATCCTTGAACTTTATTATTCTTTCAATTGACTCCCACCCCTTATGCATGTATACCCTTCCCCTTTTATACTAGTTCCAGTTAGGTACCCCAACTAATTACAACTGAATTCAACAAACAATTAACAACTAATTGAACAATTAACCAACTGTCTCAACATTCCCTCCCTTAAACTGAACAGTTTACAATCTTTGACATGTCACATACTCCCAGTTGCTCTCTCAACTTTGTAAAGGCATCAAGCTTCAAGGGCTTGGTCATGATGTCCGCAACTTGTTCCTGTGAGCTACAGTACTTCAGTTCTATCTCCCCATCCTTCGATAAATCTCGAAGAAAATGATACCTGACAGCTATGTGTTTGCTCCTTCCATGCATCACTGGATTCTTTGACAATTTTATGGTAGAACAATTATCACAATAGATGACGCAATTCTTTTGATCCCAATTCAGCTGCTTGAGAACCCTCTTCATCCATATGGCTTGACATGCACACATTGCCGCAGAAATAAATTCGGCTTCCGTAGTTGAGAGGGTAACTATTGCTTGCTTCTTCGAGCTCCAAGCAACAGCACCTGAACTCATCATGAAAACATACCCAGATGTACTTCTTCTATCATCCAGATCACCAGCATAGTCACTATCTGAGTAACCAATTAGACCCTCAGTTCCACCTTTCTTCTGATAGCAAACTCCCAACTCAGTAGTACCCCTCAAGTATCTTAAAATTCTCTTCACAGCCATCATGTGCAATTCGGTGGGCTTCTCCATATACCTGCTTACCAGACTCATCACATACATTAAGTCAGGTCTGGATACCGTCAAGTACATTAAGCTTCCGATCATCTGCTTATACTGAGTTGAGTCGACTCTGATTCCTCCTTCATCCTTTGTCAACTTACAACCAGGTACCATAGGAGTTTTGGTGGGATTACTGTTTTCCATCCCAAATTTCACCAGTATTTCTTGTGCATACTTCCTTTGGCTCATGTAGATGCCATAGCTGTTTTGGACTATTTCAACTCCCAAAAAAAACTTCATCTTCCCCAAGTCCGTCATATCAAACTCATTCATCATTGACCCTTTGAAGTCATTAAGCAGCACATAATCATTACCGGTGAATATTAGATCATCCACGTAGATACTCACAACCAGCACCTTCCCTCCTTTGATCTTAGTGAACAAAGTGTGCTCACTTGGACATTTCTCAAACCCTTCTTTGAGAAAGTATGTCTCGATTCTACTATACCATGCCCTTGGGGCTTGTTTCAGCCCATACAACGCCTTTTTGAGCTTCAACACTTTTCCTTCCTCTCCTCTCTTTATGAACCCCTTCGGTTGTTCCACGTACACATTCTCCTCCAACTCCCCATGTAAGAAGGCACTCTTGACATCTAATTGATAGATGTTCCACTGATTACATGCTGCCATTGCCATAATCATCCGTATAGTATCCCATCTTGCAACCGGGGCGAATACCTCCGTGTAATCAATACCATGTCTTTGAGCATACCCTAACACAACCAACCGAGCTTTATGTTTATCCACCTCACCCTTTTCATTCAATTTGGTCTTGTAGATCCACTTCACCCCTATAGCTCTGGTCTGCTTTGGTAGCTCAGTCAGAGCCCAAGTGTTGTTCCTCTCTATGGCTTCTATCTCATCTGCCATAGCTTTCTTCCATATGGGATTTGTGGCTGCTTCCTCATATGTTCTAGGATCTCCAGCTTCTGTATACATAACCATGTCCTGGTCCTCCTCATTTTCTGATAAACCCTCTCCTGACACATGGTCCTTCATCCATGCTGGTTCTCTACTCACTCTCCCTTGCATTCTGCCAGATGCGCCAGCATCTCCACTCTGCAAGTTAGTGACATTCTGTTCCACTTCCACCTCTTCTGAAAATGAGCCATTCTCAGCATTTTCTTCTCCAATCTCTGCTGCGTGATCACTATCACTGGCTGCACCAGTTACTGCCCCTGCTGCAACACCATTTTCAGCCCCATCTCCATCACTAGTTTCCTCTATCTCATCCTCTCCCCACTCCAGTGTACTGCTTCTAGGTTCAGTTTCAGATCTTCCCCATTTCCAACTCTCATTTTCATCAAACACTATATCACGGCTTATGACAATCTTCTTGGTCACTGGATTGTACATCCTGTAGGCCTTGGACTCCTTGCTCAGCCCCAAATGCACACATTTTGTGCTTTTATCATCCAGTTTCCTCCTTTGCTGATCCGCATTGTGCACATACCCAATGCAGCCAAACACCTTGAAAAACTCCACTGATGGGGTGATGTTTTTCCATGCCTCTTCGGGTGTTTTGTCTTTTAAAGCCAATGTAGGACTTCGGTTTAGCAAAAACACTGTCCAATTCACTGCCTCGGGCCAGAATTCTCTCGGAACCTCCCTTTCAACCAGCATGCTACGGGCCATATTCATGATTGCCCTATTTTTCCTTTCCGCGACCCCATTCTGCTGGGGTGTGTATGCAGCCGTGAGCTGCCTGCTGATCCCATGGTTCTCACAAAATTGTTTAAACTCCTGAGAGTTAAACTCTCCTCCCCGATCTGTCCTTAAACAGCAAATGCTCTCCCCTACTTCCTTCTCAGTCAACACCTTAAACCTCTTGAAAGCCATCAAAGCCTCTGACTTTTCAGCAATGAACTGCACCCAAATCTTCCTGGTATGGTCATCTATGAAGGTGATTAGATACCTCTTATTGCTGAGAGATACTGGAGTTATTGGCCCACATATATCCGAGTGAACCAGCTGCAACTTCTTCGCAGCTCTCCACTCACTTTGTTTCGGAAATGGGTCCCTATGTTGCTTCCCAATCATGCACCGCTCACACAGTTTTGTAGGGACTGTCAGCAGTGGCAGTCCCTTCACCATTTTTTTATCATGCAATGTCTTCAACCCTTTGTAACTCAAATGCCCATAACGGCAATGCCACAACTGTGCTTCTTCATCCGCAGCAGTTTTGAAACACACATGCTCACTAGAGGTTATAGATGCCAATATCACAAACATTCTATTCATAGACATCTCACTCCTCATTATCAATCCCCTAGAAGGGTGAAACACTTTGCACACATTATCTCGAATAAGAATTGCTAGCCCCCTCTCTTGCAATTGGCCTATGCTTAGCAAGTTGTTTCTTAGTTCGGGAATATAATAGACTTGAGTAATTATTTGAGTTACACCTTCAACCCTCATTCTAATACTCCCTATTCCCATTACACCCATTCTAGCATTATTTCCCAACTTAACAGATTGTCTAAAACCTTCATCAATATCAACAAACCACAATTTATTCCCCGTCATATGATTACTACACCCGGAGTCTAGAAACCATACCTCGTCTCTTCTAGCATTATGCAAATCAACATGAGTCATAAGCAGTAGCTCCTCCTCTTCCTCCAACTCAGCATAATGTGCTCCTCTCTCCCATTCTGGACATTCAAACTGGAAGTGTCCCAGTTTATGGCATTTATAGCATTCTGTCAACTCTCTATTGACAGAATACCTTCCCCTGCCTCTACCCCTACCTCGGGTTCCCCTGGCAGCACTAAAACCACCCCCTCTGTATGAGTTAAAATACCCCCTACCCCTGCCACGGGCTGGTTTTTCCTCATACACAACCTTGAGGGCTTGTTCCTCCTCTCGGTACTCAAACATTCTTTGTTCATGCACTAACAAACTACCATGCAATTCATCTATACTCATAGTATCTAAATCATTCGATTCTTCAATTGAGCATACTACGTAATTGAATTTAGCAGTCATAGTTCGTAAAATCTTACCAACTATTACACTCTGCTCCATCTTATCTCCATTGATGCGCATCTTATTCACCACTGTCAAAGTGCGAGAGATGTATCTGTCCACTCTCTCCCCTTCCTTCATACTCAGCAGCTCAAACTCTCTTCTTAGGGCTTGCAGCTGAGATCTGCGCACCTTGGTTGACCCTTGGTATTTTTGCTTCATAGACTCCCAAATTGCCTTTGATGTGCTTTTGTCAAGGATAGTCTCCATAATCTCTCGGTCTATTGCCTGGAATAGACAATTTTTGATCTTCATGTCCTTGAGCTTAGCATCTTCCATGACCTTTCGCTGAGCCTCACTTGCAGCCGTTCCCCTTGGCACGGTTGGGATTCCTTCTTCTACCAAAGTCCATAATTCTTTACTCTGGAGAAAATTCTCCATCATCATCGACCAATGGTCATAGAAACCATCGAATCTCGGAATCGCAGCTTGCACAAACTTGTCTGCGTTGTTGAGCATTTTCTCCAAATTTTCTCTTCTCCTTCGAAACACTGTGTTTCTTCTTAGAAACCCTCACAGAAACACTCACCTGTGTTTCTTCTTCGAAACACTCACAGAGACACTCACCTCTCTCTCTCTCTCTTCTCTCGGTGTTTCTCTCACCTCTCACTCTCGGTGTTTCGCTCACCTCTCACTCTCAGTGTTTCTCTCACTCTCTGCCTGAAGTTCCACGGTCTGCGGTGGTCGTCGGTCGTGGAGCTTCGGTTTCAGTTCAATCAAGGATTTCTTCACACTTCGTGACCGTCGTTCAAAAATCACCAAATCTTGAATTTCTTCTTTCAAATTAAGATTCCTTTCTTCACAGCTTCTTCTTTCCTTCTGTGAGCTTGTTGATGATCGAATTGATGAGTGACTGAACAGATTCGATGAACAGATTCACTTCAATTTTCAATGGTCATAGAAAGAATCGATTTCTTCTTTCTCACTCTAACTTTCCTTTTTCAGAGCTTCTCTCTCCCCGTCCCTTTTATATGGGCTCTGATACCATTTGTTAAATCCTTGAACTTTATTATTCTTTCAATTGACTCCCACCCCTTATGCATGTATACCCTTCCCCTTTTATACTAGTTCCAGTTAGGTACCCCAACTAATTACAACTGAATTCAACAAACAATTAACAACTAATTGAACAATTAACCAACTGTCTCAACAGACCCAACGGTCACGAGTTTGAATTTCACCATTCTCATTCTATTTGATAAAAATCAAGTACAAGGTAAAATGAACATGTTACATTCCGGTGCCTCACCTAACAGCTTAAACTTTTAAGTGAGATAGTTTTTTAACATTTCAGAGAGTGAAGTTTCCTCGTATCTTAAAAAAAACTTTGGTATTTATTTTATTATCGGATTTTTTAAGATTCAACTTCATTTTGATGTTAAAAAATAGACAAAACGTTGGAGTGAATGATTAGGGGATTCTTCTAATCTCTCACTAAAATAATAACAATATCTTCTACATTTTTCTTCTCTAGAATAAACATCATTTCTTCTAGAAGAAAAGCAACATTTTATTGTACTAAAATTAATATAGCTAATAACACCTATAGATCCGTTGATTACTTCCACCATTGTCAAGTTGTATAAATCAAATGAACGAATCAAACAAAGAATCCCATGATCACCAGGATCCAATTTTCACAGCCGTCTGTGATCTGTATCTCCTCCCATGATTTTAAAATCCTATAAGTTAAAAAAGAATTCAATTTTTTTATAAAACAATTATAAGAGACAGTCCCAAACACATATATGGTAAAAATCGAAACGAGATGACATGTTTGCATTGTTCCTTGCATAATTGACAAGGCTTTTAAAATCCACAGATTTTCCCTCAACTCTTTATTATACTGAGACATCTAGTATTTGATACATTCGGCAGGAGATACAGCATTAAATCGCAAACCAGGCATGGTTGAAACCAGAGAAGAAGAAGAAGAAGAAGAAGAAGAAGAAGAAGAAGAAGAAGAAGAAGAAGAAGAAGGTCAGATCCTTCCTTCCACTTACTGTTATTAATAAGCCATGGAAACTTGCTTATAAAATCAATCATCATCACGCTCCCTCACCATGCTGACATCCCTACTCTTGTTCTTTTCCATGGCATTTAATAAAAAATCTGTCAGCACAGACTCATAATTGGGTATCTTCTCATACCCAGGAAAATAATTTATATCAATAATAAGATACCTATTAGCATCTCTAGCATCCCTAATCAAGTCAAAGTTCAGCAAACTAATCCCAGTTTCTTCCTTCATTGCCATGGCTACTTCCTCAACAAAATCCACTGGTGGCATTTCCACTCTGTCAAACTCCCCCCCACCACAATCACTCTTCTCCTCCAAGTTGGATATTTGCGAAAACGGCAGCAGACCCTTCAAGCTCACCAGTTTATCCTCTTTAATGTCAGGCAATGATTTCCTCTTGACACATTTCACAAAATCACCAACCACATAGACTTTAAAAATAACCCCGCCATGATTAACAAATTCTTGCATTATAATCACTCGTGTCTCTAACTTGGCTATTCCTTCCTTGTCAAAAACCAAATACATTTTATGGGAGGTCTCGCTCCCATCAGCCATTAAAGGTTTGGCGATCAGCGGAAACCCTAATTTCTGAATTAAATCATCGGAATTCTTCATCATGGTTTCTGAATCAGAAAAAACAAGTTGTCTAGGCACATCTAAAACTTGTTTTCTTTCAGAAACTTTTAAATTACTTACAACTTGAAGCATCGAAATCCGATCGTGAATTCTCTGGATGGAATCAAGAGGATCAATGATGAGGGCATCAGGGTTTAGAGAGGAGAAGTGCAGGAGCTGGGACTTCCAATCTAAGCCGTAGAGTTTATGGATGACGCAATCCAAGGGTCCTTGTTCGATAAGAGGTTTCGAAGGATCGATGGGGATGAGATCAATGTTGTGTTGGTCTGCGTGGTGGATGAGGGAGGGTTGGATGAAGGCTTGGATTTTTTTGGGTGGCAGGGCGTAGCCTACACGGTGGCGTTTTGAGTGGGTCGACGATGACATGGTCGGTAGGGTGTGGTGGCAGTATTGTTTAAAATAAAAGGAAGGGTTCAAACTCTAATAGAAAGACAGGAGGGGTGGGTGTGTGTATATATATTGAAATATGATATTCGAAGATGAGGAATCAGAATCAGACACGTTTACTCCGAAATTGCAATCAGATTCGTAGATTAATATTTTTTAAGTGAGAAAGTATATTGATGCTATTGAAATAAATTAACAGTTTATTTATTATAATTTGATTCAAAATAAATATTTAAGATGAGATTTTTTAATAAATACTAAAACAACAATACATTGGATTAATTCAATTTAACATATTAATCTATGTGTCAAGTCATGATATCTTGATAATCTCATAAAACACAAATCAAACAAATGAAAAAGTTTAATTTGTCCCCGAGGGTGGGGTGCAGCGGTAAGGGCTTGGGGATGCCAGCGCATCACCCAGGTTCGAGCCCTGCATATTAACTCCCCTCGTAAGAGCCTGGGACAACCGGGGTTTACCCACTCCCTGGGCCCACAAAGTGCGCTTTCCGGGTTGTGGGGTTTCCCCCGTCTCCAAAAAAAAAAAAAAGTTTAATTTTCAATAAACTTAATATTGAAAGATGAAATTGAAAAAAATAATTTAAAAAGTGATCAAAAAATGAATCGGACTCAATCCAGGTTAACATGTCAAACACCGATCTAAGTCATGAGATCTACATAAAATTAGTGTTAAAACAAGTTAGAAATAAATTCATGTTGAAAGATAAAAATTTTAAAAAATAATTAAAAAAGACACTAAAAACAACTTGAGTCATTCAGTATTAACCAGTGAAACCTGTGACTCGAGTCATGAAATGAGGATAACCTCATATAAAATATATCAAAATTAATTATGATATTTAATTCTCTATTAACCTGATATTTAATGATGAAATTAAAAAAAAAATTAAGTCAACTTACTTAACTTATCAAATATCACAATCCACATTCTAAGTCTACTATAATCTTATAATTTTTTTAATAAATCTAATGTTAAAATATCAAATCAAAATTAAAAAATATAAAAATTAGAAAAAAAAGACTAAAAAAATAAATATATATATATACACACACAAGATGAAAGGGCTAATACAAACAACACTATAAAATAAGAGAATAAGGTTTAACTGTTAAACCTTATTCTCTTATTTTATAGTGTTGTTTGTATTAGCCTTTTCATCTTGCTTTTGTGAAGAATATTTTTTAATTTTTAATTTTTAACTTTTTTAAAAAAAAAACTAAAGATAAATAATGTACAGGGTATCATCCCATTGTTGTTTAAAATTATTTTTGTTTAAAAATATATTAAAATAAATGTTTTTAAAATTATTTTTAATACTAAGTACATCAAAATAAGTTAAAAATAATTAAAAATAATATATTTTTTAAAAAATAATTTTAAAACACAATTTAAAATACGCAACCTTTCTTTTTACTTGGTATCGTAGATAGATCAGATAGTGACAGCCGCCGACCATCAAACACATATTTGATATTTTCCATACAAATCTCTCTTTTAGAAAGGTGTGTCCTGTGGCCGTTTGAACCGCACAATATTTTTTTAAAATTCTTATAATTGTACTTTATGTTCTGTTTCAAGTGGTTTGTCGTGGTGGTGTAGTGACAAAGAATTTAAGATATATATAGTAGATTTTAAATTTAAATTAGAATGTGTATTTTTTATAAAAGTCTAAAATAACTAGAATTTATTCATTCATCTGAGTTCACAAAATACACTTTTCAAAAGATATGATTTGATCGAATTAAAAAAAAAAGTTACGGAACATTTAATCTGATGGAATCATTCCTTGCAAATTGCAACCCACCATCATCTCTTTTTGTTACTTTTTTTCGGGGTGTTTTTTAAAATATAATTAAGTTTATTTTTAAAAATATTTTTTACTTTTAAAGTATATTTCTTACATCATTATATCAAAATAATTTTAAAACAAAATATTTTAAAATTTAGAAAAAGTAAAACGAATTAAAAAGCTCTACATTTCACAAAGAACTAATCAAAGCAGTTGCAAATGAACCCACATAATAAGAAGAAACAGGGAATTGGAACCGACAAGGACTGAATTGAAGCGATTATGCTGCCAGGGATTATAAATGGGATGTAATAAAATCTTTTAGCAGATCAAAACTTAAATTATTAGAGGAAATAATAAAATATAATTTATATTATTTTCTAAGCAAATAAGTCACTTAGACACCAAAATGATAAATATATACATTTGATGACAGAATGGTGATGGCGGGCTTACCTGGAACGGAGACGAGAAGTGTAAAGTTAGAGACTTTTATGGATGTGATGATCGGAGAAGAAGGGTAAGCCCTATAAAAATAAAATAAACCCTGGAGAGAGAGAGAGGGAGAGAGAGAGGGAGGGAGAGGGAGAGGGAGGGAGAGAGAATTAGATACGTTTTGTTTCGTCCTAAATGTCAGCAAGACTGCAAAAATGGTTTAAATAAAAATAGTTAAAATTTAAAAATAAAATTATTTTGAATTGTATAATTTAATCTAAAAAATATATAATAAAATGTTTTTTCTTAACAAAATTATGAACATGTATAAGATTATTAGAATATTATCATCAATCTCGTAAGATCATTATATTTTTTAATTTTCTCTGAAATTTTAATATAATATATATAAATATGTCAAGAAACTCCTCGTAAAATTTCATCTCAATCTAACTGTTGGATTAAGAGATATGATTGATATTATTAAATTATTCATTATTTTAAAAAATATATTTGGCCGAAACGGAATGGATGGAACGAAACTATTCCGGCAGAAATTTGAGTGAAATTTCCGGAACAGACCGAAATTTTAAACGAGGTAAAAATTACATCATTTTATCTTGTTTTTTAACTGACACAAAATATTTTGACCAAAACAAA
This sequence comes from Salix arbutifolia, assembly GCA_025169955.1. Classification (NCBI taxonomy): domain Eukaryota; kingdom Viridiplantae; phylum Streptophyta; class Magnoliopsida; order Malpighiales; family Salicaceae; genus Salix; species Salix arbutifolia. The sequence continues at coordinate 13,772,015 of CM045920.1, forward strand.
ACAAATTAACAACACTTGTTAAAACCAGATGAAGTAACTATCTCACAGATAACTCATCAAACATCGAAATTCTGCGGTCCTTGCCATGTGATTTTTGAACTAGAGGAATGATTAGTTTACAAAATCTTTGAACTCCTTGCCATGTGATTTTGACCCCCAAATCTATTTGGTTATTTCGTTTTTTTTTCTAATATATATAAATGCATTTGGAAAAGCTTTGCTATTGTTCCTAGGTGTGCATATGATGACAAATAATTTACGATCTACTCAGTAAATCTTGAGTTTGAATTATGACATGTATTCCTTGTAATAGTCTAGAACAACGAAGATTTTACCCCTTCATCTGAGAATGAGGTTTCCTGCATCTAAAAAAACTTTGATATTTATTTTATTTTCAGAATTTTTAAGATTTATCTTCATTTTGATGTTAAAAAATAGACAAAACGTTGAAGTGGATGATTAGGGGATTCTTCTAGTCTCTCACTAAAATAATAGCAATATCTTCTACATTTTTCTTCTCTAGAATAAACATCATTTCTTCTAGAAGAAAAATAACATTTTATTGTACGTACTAAAATCAATATAGCCAATAGCATTCTTTAAACAATGTCTTCCAAAGAACATTTATAGATCCGTTGATTACTTCCACCATGATCAGAAAGAAAGCGAGGGTTTATCATAATCTGATAAAACAACAATTAAGCACATCAATCATCTGTCGTAAGTGATAAATTTAAGGTATAATTAGTTGCTGGTAAAGTACTAACTGCTCTACTTAATTAAGTAATTAAGCAGAATTCAAGCAGTGATTCCCTTGCTTATGCCAACAAGTCACGGGTGCTCCACTATTTTCTCTTGCTAATATTTTAATAAGCTGTAATGGGGTTTTGCCTGGTGGTATGTGAGGTGTCAGCATATATATATATATATATATATTGCAAAGCGTTTTGTCCTTGGATGTCGGCCCAATGATTGAGGATTTGGCGTTGCCAGTTCTAAAGATGGTGAACTAGTTGTCGTGTTTCAAAAACATCCCATTTTGACAACATTAAAAAAAGTTACTTGATAAGGAAAATATCAAAAAGTGTTCAAGATTCCTTGGATCATAAAAATGTCAAAAAGTTTATCCGAAATGATTAGGAAAAACACTATCTTACTTGTTTAGTTTATCATTTTTTTTTATGAATATCCAAACTAATTTATATTTATATATATATATGTAAAAAAAAAAGTTGTTAGCAACATAACTTTGCAATGAAAAAATTCCGTTGCAGAAATTGTAATGGATTAACAACAGAATATATTTAGCAACGAATTTTCTGTTGCCAAACATATTCTGGAAAAAAAATCATGGATTACAATGAGCTTGCAGCCACAAGAATGCAACGGATTATTTCCGTTGCAAATTCCATTGCTAATGACCTCTTTTTTTAGTAGTGAATCTCATGTGATCATCGTATTAGCAATGACTCGAGATTAAATCAAACCCCTTAATCGTAGAACACCTATTAAAACGAAATTTATCTTTGTTAATTAGCTGTAACTCCACTGGTTTCAAGCTCTCTATTAAAACGAAAGAAAAAAGTAAAATTTACATTAGCTGCATCATCTTTCCAGTCCCTGTATTTTCACTCTAACATTTTCGTGATTTATGCAGCAAAATATTAGACAGCCCTTCAACTATGATGTTTTCTAGACCGCCACACAGGATTTGAATACAAGATCTCTTGCTCTTCAATCGGGTTCCATCACCATTGTCAAGCTGTATAAATCAAATGAACGAATAAAAAAAAGCCTCCCATGATCACCACGAGCCAATTTTCACAGCCGTCTGTGATCTGTGACCTTTAACTGATGGTCTGTAAGAACTGCGATGCTTAACTGATCTATGAGAATTGTGAATCAAGAAAAGCCTCTTCAGCACTTTCATGAACACCACCATGCCTGGTTTCCTTGGAGAAATGATGGAAGTTCCATTAGGTTTTGACAGTTTTAGAGCTCTAACACAGCCCGTGTGAATTGTCTCAGAATCCAATCTTGAACTGCCATGATTTCTTGTCAGTGTTTCTTCAGTATTGAAATCCTCCCATAACATGTCCATCTTCTCCTCCTTATCATTTCGACCACCATTTCTTCTCACCACCTTGGTTGCCGCCGCACCCAGCTCCTCTGTTCCTGACAAGCTCGGCTCCGGTGGAGACCTGGTTTTACAGACTTCTTCTTTATCACTCTCTTCTCCATCTGTGCTGCTTTCTTCTGATGGTTCTTCATGGAAAGGATCGGGACAGGCTGCCGGAGATAAGCACCATAGAGGTGGGGAATCGATGATGCAGGAGACAGGGTCTGTGAGGACGGGGAAGGTGAAGTCTTCAGTGGCCATAGCGAGGCTGGTGATTTGTGTGCGAAATAAGAGATGGGGTGGAACGAGAGAGTAGGAGTTTTGTTCTGGGTGGGATTTTTTGGACATATTAGTTCAACTGCTTCAACAAGTTAACGTTTCTATGTTTCTAAATCGAGAGTCGAGGTTTTTGGGTCCCACTCAATGTAGTGTTTCATGGTAGATTTGGCTTCTCGAGTTGACCACACAGTTGAGAAACATTTTTACGTCAAGTGTTTTTTAGAAAATAATATAAATTATATTTTAGGTTTTATTTATGAGTTTAAGTTTTTAGTTGAGATGGTTTTTTAATATAGTATCAGAACCTTGTTAATTCAGCGGTCACGAGTTTGAATCTTACCATCCTTATTCTATTTGATAAAAATCAAGCACAATGTAACATGAGTCTATGTAAATTTCAAGTTCAAATGACTTTTACCTGAGAGAACGTGTTAGAAAATAATATAAATCATATTCTAAGGTTTCATCTACAAGCTTAAGTTAGGTGAGATGGTTCCTTGATAGTGTTTCTTATCTTGTTTAAAAATGTTTTGAAAAAAAATAAATTTTATTTTTTATTTTAAATTAAAAAAAAAATATGTTTTTATATCATTTTCATGTTTTAATGTCAAAAATATTTTTAAAAAAATAAAAATAAAATCATTATGATACATTTATGAACGAAAAGTACTTTCCAAAATAACATCAATCTCATGCTCATATAAGTTTAGTAAAGGTTATTTTATAAAATAATTTTTATTTAAAAATGTTTTAAAATAATATTTTATTTAATGTTTCAATAGTAAAAAGAAACACTCCTTTAAATTGTGTTTTTCCATGGATTAGATTTTTTTTAGTATACGAATGTATTCTTTTTTTTTACGAAAGAAACCTTAAGCATAAATTAAAATGTTTATGCATATATTTAATTAAATAAATTCAAAAATATGATACTTCCATTGAATAAAATACAATGAAGACCATATGTTTCTGCCCTATTGCAAGGTCATGAGATCTTAAAAATCTTGTAAAAAAACAAATTGAATCAAATTAACTATAAGAAAACAAACACGAAACACATCATGAAGACCAATTCAAAATAAATCAAATGCTTATAAGAAAATAAAACATAACTGACTTGTTAAAAAAATAAAAATATGAAAACAAAACCATATTAGATCAACATGTTTAAATTAGCATTTGTGGAGGAGAAGGGATAACATGTAGTTAAAGAAGAGTAAAAGTATGTTTTATGTTAATTTGTGTTTCGCCTCGATCGTTGATTTATACTTGATGAGACTAGATATATTTATTTATTTTTTTTATATGAGGAAACTCTTCTCTCTATAAAGTGTATTTGATGACTCCAAGTAAGTGTAAAACTTTAGATATCCTAGACTCTTATAAGAGGTGTATACTCTAACTCAAACTTGAGATTTGCTGTGCAGCTAACAAGTTTTCAGTTATCACGTCACATCTCTTAAAGACGAAATATTTATACACTTAGTTTATAATTTTTTTCATTCGGAGAAAATCATATATAATTGGAAGAGAAGGTGGTATGATGTGTGGTAAAGTATTTATTTTTATTTTTATTTTTATTAGCCTTCATGTAAGCAGTAGTAGGCATGGCATAAATGTAAATATTGGCGATGAATATGACATTTCTGCTGCAATTTTTGTGGCAAGAAAACAAAAGGTGCGTTGCATGTACAATTGTCATATAGTAATTAATGAAATTAAATGTAGAGGTGTGTGTCATGCAGCTGAAGAAAAAAAAAAAAAGAGGGAGGAGAAAGAGAGAGGGAATTGGGCTGGTTGGTGGCCGAGCAACTCACAAGGTCGGGTTGCTGGCTGAGCAACCACAGTAGTCGCCGCCCTTGCTTTGGCCGACCAAGCTGCTCCCCCAAAAGGGCAGACCTTATTGGTCCCCCAAGAATTTGTATTTAAATTTTTTTATTTTTAACTTGGCCCATCACTTATATTGTAAGCAGAAGTATAAATTTATTTAGCATTTTTCAAAACTATTCATGATCCTTACAAGTGGTATAAAGAAATCAAAGTTTTGATATATATATATATATATATTATAAAACAAATAAAAGGCGTGGATAGTTGCACTGTGCACCCTCTCACAATCCACTGTGGATTGCGACAGTGTGCGTGCGTTTTTGCCTTTCATCAGCCGGCGTGTCTGTATTTTTTGTTGGGGGTGTTTTCGGATTTTTCCTTTTTTTTTAATTAGCCGCAATGTGCACAGCGTATTAACAATTCTACCCCCCGTAAACGACAAAATAGTGCACAGTAGACAGGGGCGCCCTCGGTTTTTCCCAAATATTTGCACAGTGCGCTGACGAAATAAGCCCCCGATAACGACAAAATTGTGCACAGTAAATGGGGGCTTCGGCGTACTTTCCCTCCCGGTATTTTCGTAAATATCCGTGGGGGCAGGGCTGTTTCGGTCATTGCACGGGGGGACAGCTGGCGCGTCGTCCGGCCGCGCCAGCGTCGCTCAACGCCAACGCGCCATGGAAGCGGCGCCATGATCTGGTAACAAATTTCGTTCCGCCGGTGCATACGGTGCGCCGCCTGGTCCTCTATCTCCAGTCGCGGCGCGTGTGAGTCCGATATGTCAGGGTAAGCGGCGGTGGCCGGTTTTATGGAGGCTGTCGCTTTTCTCTCTTCTGCGGGCCGAATGTCAGGTCTGGTCCCTCATGTGTGTGGTAAGTTCATTTCGGTCCCTGAGGTTTTGATTTTGATTGTCTGCCTGATTTCTTGAATTGAAAGTTTTATTGTTTGCAATTGTGCCCTTCAATTAAAACTAATTATATAAAGCAATTTTAATTCGGTCCCTATACTTTTGATTTTCGGTTTCTTTTTGGTTCCTTCAATTTTTCCGGTACCGAAGTTTTGCTTTCTTTAATTTGGTCCTCCAATTGCAATTGGTAATATATACAAAGTTTGATTTCAGTCCCTCTTCTTCTAATTTGTTTATAGAATGGCAGCATTTGATCATTATTGAATTTTTGGTCCTCCAATCAGTTTTTTTTTCAATTTTATCCTTCAATTGGAATTAATTTATATATGTCATTTTTCATTTTTGTCCTTATTCTTTTAATTTTCTATTTGATATGAATTCATGTGTTCTTTTTTTAATGTTTATTTTTTATTGGTATTTATGCATCTATGCTTTTAGTTTTTGTTCTTAGTGTAATTTTTGTCCATATATATATAAGTGTATTTAACACAACAACAACAACAACAACAACAACAACAATAATAATAATAATAATAATAATGATGATGATAATAATAGTATTTTTTTCTCTCTTACTCTTTTGTTATTTTTTTTCCCTCCCGATAATTTGATAATATTTTTTTTGTTTTTTTCCAGTAATAACAATGATAGTTTTGTTTTTTCTTTTGTTAAAGTTTCTGGGATCTTTTTAGTCTTTCATTTATTTTTGTTTCTTTCATTATTAACATAATAATAATACTAATAACAACAACAATAATAATAATTATAATATTAATATTAATATTCATATTGATAATAATAATAATAATAATAATAATAATAATAATAATTTAATTTTTTTCTTGCTTACTCTTTTGTTAATGTTTTGTTTTTTCTCTCCGGATAATTTGATAATTTTTATTGTTTTGACAGTAATAGCAATGATAGTTTTTTCTTTTTGTTTTTTGAATCTTCTCTTAAAATTTCTAGGATGTTTTTAGTCTTTCATGTATTTTATTTTTTTCATTATTAGCATCATAATGATAATAATAATAATAATAATAATAATAATAATAATTTAATTGTTTCTCTTGGTTACTCTTTTTTTAATGTTTTTGAGTGTTTTCTTTCAGGATAATTTAATAATTTTTATTGTATTAATAGTAAAAGCAATTGTAATTTTAGATTTTAAGGCTTTGATTTTGCTATCGTTATAATAGGGTGTGTTGATCTATTTTATTATATTAAATTTTGCATATATAAATATTATATTTTAATTTTGATCCAGCAAATCCTATAAAAATTATTCGCTCAACCCGCGACATTGAACATATATTTTTGTAAATTTTCTGATTAAATGATTTTTTTCAGCTATTAATTTTTATTTTTGTTTTATCATCTATAATATTTTTTTATTTGCTCTATCTTTTAGTTTTTTATTGGTTTTTTTATATATTTTCAAGTTAGATTATTATTATTAATAGCAATGATAATTTTTATTTTGTTTTCATCTTTTGTTCAAATTATTAGAATTTTTTTGTTCTCTCATTTATTTCTGGTTTTTCATTCATTATTAACACAATAATAATAATAATCATAATAATAATAATAATAATAATAATAATTTAATTATTTGCACAATAATGATTTTGTGATTAATTTTTTTTTCTTATTAAAATATTTTGCTCTGATTTTGAAAATGTTAGTTCACACTCTTTTGTGATCTTTCATAACGTAATATCTACATTCTAAAAGATATAATCTATGCTTACGCAATAAACTGTACTTAAATTTTTTTACATTTTATCTCCTGATATATAATTTTTATTTGGTTATATCATATAAATTTAACATTGTTGATTGAATTATGTTAAATTATATACACAAAAATGCCCGCGGCAACGGGCGGGCAATATAGCTAGTATATATAGAGAGAGAGGATTCCATTCGAAATCTCGCCAAGCAGCTCATGCCTAGTAAACATTATATTGAAATATTTTTTTATTTCTTTCAAGAGTTTTATATAACTTTTTTTTAGATGTGAGGAAACACCATCCTTCATAAAGAAATTGTATTTTATGGGTTCATGTCAGTAAATAAAATCATGATTGTCTCATGATTGTATAAGTAATATACACTCTGACTCGAACTCGAAATCTACTGTACAAATAACAAATTCTCTGTAATCATATCGGAATGAGTTTTATATAACTTTAAAGAGATATCAGTATCAATTAATGTTATGTTGATAAAATTAAAGTTGGTTACTCAAATGTTTTCCAAGGAATAGAAAATAAAGGCAGCAGATACATGTCAGGACATCTCATCCACCGCCAGATTGATTGCAGGAAATGGCTTCTTCAAAGCTCATTTTTCAACGCTTTGAAAGGGATTACACGGCAACAATCTCTGTTTGGTAAATTTGCATTTCAAATCTATCACAACTCCACTGAGCTAGCCAAATAATATCTTTTTGCCATATATAGAGTTCACCTTACACAGCAACCTATAAAAACAAAAGAATCCTAAAAGTCTAAAATGAGAAAAGTCTAAGTCCACTCCTTCAGTGGTTGCATTGTAGCAATTGAAAGTTAGATCATGAGTTAATCTAAAGCAACTTGAACAATAATTTATGTGAATCAGAGAACTTTCTCATACAAACACCCTGTACCCTGCATATACTAAAGCATAACCTTCAATTCTTTGTTTAGATGTCACACCTAAGGTCAACTTCAAGGCCACTATCTAGCATAAATCACATACAAAACAATGTAAATGAGCAGTCAATGCAAGGATCAGGAGGTATTGCTATCAAGATATATGTTATGACGATGCAAAAAATACTCAATTAATGAGAACTACTTCTGGAAATGTTGCACCAGTACTTTGCAAACATAAAATAAATGAAAGAAATCATGGTTTTACCTCAAAAATGTTCCGGTATATCCCGTCCAATCTCTTCCCCGATATCATAGTTGTATACAAAATATCCAAGGTGTTAACTGTATTTCTTCATAACTTGAAGCTAATATTCGATAGGAAGAGCAAAATGCTCAAAATTACAAGCCCCCGAGAAGGGGAAGATGGAAAGGGGGAAGTTAAGTGTCTATACATGGCAGCAGATGAAAGAGACCATCTCCTTTTCTTATCTGAGAAAGAAGTCTTGCCATCTTCGTCCATTGTTGACTCAGAATATAAAGAACCCGCCAAGTATGTTGACAATACACAGGTCTGTGGCTGGGATTCTCTTTCTGCCCCAAAACAGCACCCAAGATCTTGAATGACAGTGACACAGAATCAAAGAATACAACTATTTTGGTCTCAGAGTGTCTACACGTTGTAGAGGGATTCCTTCAAGATCAAGTCCATCTTCTTCAAGCTTAGGAAGGCGCAATGATGAAGATTGTGATGACCCTATAAATGAAGTACAGTTTATGTGAAGATACAATCTTGAACTAGAGATGATGATTAAACAATAAAGGAAATACTGGAAACCCACCTTCAACCATGTCCTTTGTTTTATGAAGAAGAAAAGTCCCAGAAAGGATCGCTACAAATCCACATATTTCAGTGACAATTTGTGATGCTTTCTGTCCATCCCAATCCTGAATTTAAAAAGGCATATAGTCAGCATACAGGGCAACAAACATCATAAAATCCCTTAAAAGTAAAATACTTTAGTTACTGTAGTAATATTAATAGGGACTGAGGACTGCACGTAAGAACTAAAATCATCAGAAAACAACTATCTAGTTTTATTTCACCACTACATCTCTTTTCCATAGATTATTATTTTCTGTCTAGGAGATAGAGTGAAGGAGAGTTCCTAAAAGGAAAACAATGAAAAAAAGAACTCAATATTGAGTAGCAACAGCTTTTAAACTCCTTGGCTGGAGAGGATAACATAAAATCTTCAGAAAGTAACCATCTAGTTTTCTTTCACCTTTACATCTCTTTCCATAAAAGAGAGGAGGGTTTCAAAAAGAAAAGGAACAAAAAAAGAAAGAGAAAGAAAGTCATTATTGATGTAAGAACAGTGATTTTAAACTCCTCCGCTGGAAAGGATAGCATAAGAAATTTCATAATTATACTGCAACCATTCACCATAAATCAACTCAAAATAGATGGAAAACGAATTGTTTTGTTTGTATTTTGAACACCAGGACAACCTATTTGTAGCAAGTTCCATTTTCATTTAAAGAAAAAATCTCCAGTTTCTACGGTCATCATCACTTAAAGTGAAGCTAACATGAAATCCAAGGATTAGTTTCCCTAAATTCCATCTATCACACAGACACATCCCATCTCTCACACAGACACAGTCATGCATGCCTATAAGTCAACACATGATGCTGATTAAAAAGAAGGTTACCTTAAACATGATTACACTAGCCAAAATTGTAAATGAAGTAAACATCACATAGTATATGGGAGATACAACAGCTGCATTGAATGTATCAAGAGCCTGCAATTCAAAGAGTAACAAATAAATTTATCTGCCAAAAGCCCTTCTTAACCACTGGTCATTGCCCTGTTATCCTCCCATGGAAGCATGTCTTATGCAGGAGAACTTGAAATATCGCAATCAGCATTTCAAGGTAGCATATGTTTTTTTATAAAATTATATGGACCTCCTAAGAAATGCATTACCTTGTTTAAGTAATTGATTTGAGTGATTACACAGGTGAGTACAACCAAGGTAAGGGCCCAAGTTTGGGGGTATAGTAACTGATTCATTCCCGAGAATGTCAGCTTCAAAGCAATTCCAAGTGCTTTGACACTCATAACCTGTTATGAGCATTCAGGAAACATAATTTTAACAATAGTGGACCTACACTAGTAAATACGTGCACACAGCGAATAATAAACGAATAGGTAGATATAGTGAAGTTCATAAAAAGTTCAGATTCAAGAAGAGGACAAAAACTGACATACTGATAGTGAGCCCATGAGCGAACAAATTGAAATATAGACCATTACATGAGTCTGCCCATAGTGGGGTATAGCACGGATGATAATCACAACAACAGCTGTTATGACAAGAGCAGCATACAAGAGAAAAGCTGCAGCAGATATCACAAAGAAAGAATTACAACATTATGAGACACTTGAGTAAAAAAATACAAGAGCATGATAATATTATGTATGTTTTTCTATTCCGCGGAGAAATATACCTGGCTCTGTTGCCAGATCCCACACTTCCTTCACAGACTCAATCTCACGTTCTTGAGGTGCATGCAAAACAATTGTCGTTGAACCCACAACACAAAGAGCACAACCAAGAATCCCAAAAGTGTGTAACTTTTCCTGTAAAATAGCATGTGCAAGAGCAGCACTGCAAGACAAATGGAAGTTAGTGTCATAAAATAATCTGATATATGAAAGACATAGTAAATTTTCTTTGCCTGATAATGATACTGAGTGCTCCAAGAGGAGTGACTAGACTAGCTGGAGCAAATGCATAGGCTGCAAAATTAGCAATTTCCCCAGCAATCACTGCCACAATGACAATTATCCCTCTTAGAATGCATACAATGTGATCTGCACTCAAACTTCCAATGCACTTCATAACGGTAAACCAACAGGAGTAACTTACATATAAAGAGAAAAGGTAAACATCATAGAACAAAATCTAGGAGATCCAAACCATCTAAAGGGACAAACAACAAAAGAAATAGTGCAAGATATATGAAATGAAAGGTCTTGAATGATCTGTGAAAGACTGCACTTTTGGCACACATGGAGAGTTTTTAGCTAATGAAAAGAACTTATTGCATTTAGATAGACTATTTATTACTCAGTAAAAGAACATGGACTATTATTTAATTATCAAAAAATATACAAACTATTTATTTTATACCACACAATGTATAGGCAATGATATAAAAGTAATTTCTTTCATTTCTACAAATTAACAGCCATGGAAAATAAGGGCACTTACTTGTTATCATGCCAATCCACCAAAGTGGTTCATACAGGTAAGTATAACCCCCAGCACCTGCAAACAAAAGGTCCACAAATTCAGATAAAGTAAGACCATAAAACTTTATTATCATCATAAATCAAGCCAATAATGCAATCACAATAATAAAAAAGAAATGTTAACATATTAAGCAAATGTTGAGTATTAAACTCAATAATTCCACATTCCACATATCCTGCTCCGACTTCTATACTCATCAAGCCATAATGCAATCACATAAATTGTAAATTGTTAAAAAGTTAGATATAAAATTTTATCTATTCTTCTTCTTCGGATAAATCACACCATCAATTGATTAGAAAGCATAGTCCTAAAGAGCACCATAATGACTGCAAATCATTCATGGACTAGCCATTGGAAGATGAATGATATTCTGCAAGCCTAGAGAAATAATTGTGAAACTATTTTGTTAAGCCATATGACACCATACCATTATCTGGAACTAAGATGGTCAACAAAGAAACAAATAGATCTTACACAAACTGGCATGGAAATTGATTGGTGGTGTGATGTGTAGTCCTGGAAACACTAAAAGATTGATTAAACATGATAAACAAACTCTTGCAGAAGTTATATGGAGTATTAGTTAAGATTTGTAAGTTCGTATAACATTACTCTTTGCCAACATAGTACACATGAAGCATACAAGAGTAGCAAGCCAACATAGAATCTGAACAACATGCAGAAAAGAACTTGGAAACCAAAACTTTGCAGTTCTAAAACCATACGAGTGTATAATGAATAATTGCATGGAACAAACCCTCCAAAATCCATCTCTCCCCAAATAGACATCACAAGGAATAACAGCACCAAACTCCAATCACTCAGTGTCTTCACATGCTGGAGCTTAATCTTCCACTAAAAATAATCTAAAAGGCAAATTTTCCAACATCAGCTAAGAAACCCCAAATAGTGAAACTAGATTCCATGCCTGCAACCCGGTGCCTGGTGGTGAACTATGATAGACCGATTAGCCATCTTTTTTACTAGCGCAAACAACAACGTATCAATTCAGTGTTTCTAACAATATATGTAATCAAACAGAAGAAAAAAATCCATTAAATATCATCAAGAATTCTATCCAGAACTTGGAATACAACAGTAAACAAAAATTTAACCCACTCTTAAGTTTGACCCACAATTGAAATCCTCAAGCCACGTGAATTCAACCCATTCCTATCACTATGTATATAATTCTTGCAATGAAGCACACAAAACAACTTCCACTCAAGACAAAACCCCATTCCAATAAATCCATAACGGACCACCAAAAATCAACCCATTTCACACCGAAACATAAATTAAAAAAGGGCATTCCAAAACAACAAATTAGCACCAATTCCAACAAAAAATCACAATTAAACAAAAACCCACCAAAGCCAACAAATAAACAATGAAACCCACAAAAATGCAACCCATTCCAAAGCTGAAAGCAAAAACCCAATTGAATAAACAACAAAAAGATGGAAACTTTACCTGCCCTCAGACCAGAAGCACCAGCTTTCTTCAACCCTTTTTTCTTAACAATAAAACTGGCTCCTATAAATAAACTCGAAGACAATGCCAACACCAGTCCCTTTATGTTATCCGTTGACATTCCTATCTCTGTTTCCACCATAACTTTACAATCCCTTCACCACCACCACAACGACGACGGCAACAACAATGTCTCCTCACCTCAAAACGAGCTGTTTCCATTCATCTAGTCGTCTTCTTTATATTAATATTATCAGAATCAGATTGTATAACGCAAATGTGCATGAAGAATGTGAGAGAGATAAAGGAACAGACAAAGAGTATTGGGATTTGTGAGTTTAACGTAGTTAAGAAGTTTGTTTATTTGTTTGTAAGATTTGGACCGATCTGATAGGTATTGTTCGAAAGCTGAACTTTTTCTTTTCGGTTTTTTCAACTTCTATCGATCATCCGTGCACGCTTCCTTTAGCGAGACTGCGAGATGTGTAGCAGCCCAGGAACTGCTTCTGGACTACGGTGATCTTTTTTTCAGGCTCTAATTTTGTCTTGCTCTCTGGCTCGGGAGACGAGTGCAGCCCCGTAGCTAGTTCATCCAACGGAGGGGGGAAGCATAATTCACCTATTACCAGAGGACGCGTAAAAATCCAAAAGAGGAAGATTTTAGGGAAGAATCGATCGAAATGAATCTCGGTGATCGTCAAAAGAGTGGCTTCTATATTTCTCAGATTTTTTTTGCTGCTGCTGAAGTGATACATATTGTTTTTTAAGATTTAATTAAAAATTATTTTCAACATTAAAATTAACCAAAATATTTTAAAAACATATTTAATATCTTCCCTGTAAAAAAAATAAAAATACTTTAAAATATTATAGTACTGTTTAGTATTGTATTAATTATTATTTGCAATATATTTTTATTTACCAAGATAATTTCAAATAAAAAAAAATAAAAATATTTTTTAAACGTAAAAAAACATAACACACACTCTACAACGCAAAAACAAATCCGTTGTCACTTCCCCGTCTCCTGTCAAAGATATTATCGAGTGATTGTATGAGTAATCCATGTAATGTTTTAATTTCATAAATTGAAACTCGCTGCTTCTAATTTGATCACTTATGTCCCTTTACCTTCAATTTTGTTTGTAATGGAAATCCTCCTCTTCCTATCTTCAGATAATTTATGGTTCAACCATTTATAGGTGGTACCATGGTTGTTAAAATCGTGATTTTGACACGACACGGAAGGGGTTTCAAAAAATCAGATCGTAAAATCGTACCTGAATTTTTCCGTACAAAAATCGTAAAATTATAGCTAAAATCGTGTAGGTAGAAAAATCGTAAATTTTATTTAAAGTAAAAAATAAAAAAATATTTTTTTTTCAAAAATTTTAAGTATAAATTTTAAAGTTAATATTATTAATTTTCAATAGTAATTCCATAATATGTACAAGAGAGATAGAGAGAAAGATAATATTATATATATATATATATATATATATATACAGATTGCAGAGAGTTAGAGAGTCAGAGACAAAGGGGGCGCGAGACAGAGAGGGCGCGTGAAATGCAATTTTAAGCAGAATCGTAAAATCAGACCGATCCGGTCTGATTTTACAATTTTGTACGATTTTAATCGAGTTTGACCAAAATCGATTTTTCTACCCGAGTTGACAAGATTTGATGAGTCAACTCGCAAAATCGTACGATTTTACGAGTTGACTCGCGATTTTAACAACAATGGGCGGTACTAAGAGGTGTGTTCCCTTGTGATTTTAAGTTTGAATATTGTGATTGTTAATATGATAGTTACTAGAGGTTTACATGAACATTAATTTCAAGATCTGTGGGATTAGTCGAGGTGTACACAAATTAACCTAAACACTCAAATTACTAAAAAAAAAAGATAATTTATGATTTGTTAACAAAAGAGGAGATAGATGATACATGTTTACATGATCCAATAAACAAAAAACATGGATTAATTAAGCTAATTATATCTAGAAATTTTAATATACTGAAGTATTAACTAATAATATCTTATTAGTTATTTAATGAGATTTACTTTATAAAATAGATAGATACAAATAAAAAAGAAAAATATTAAGCAGAGAAATTCATATTATTTTTTATGGGTCATGAATTTTTCTTTCTTTCTTTCTTTTCCACTTGTGTTTATTTTTTTCTTTCAAAGTGGATTTTACTAAGTGACTTGTATGATATCTTATTAGTTGTTTAATAAGATTTACTTTACAAAAAGTAGATGGATATAAATAAAAAAAAAAAGATATTAGATAGATAAATTCTTATCATTTTTCATGGATTATTGATTTTATTCTCTCTTTTCCACTTGTGTCCTCTCTTTTTCTTTAAAGTGAATTTTACTGAGTTACTTGTATTATATCATAATTACAGTATGAGCATCATAAGATTTTTTTTATTATATCAAGTAATTAAATTCATTTCTAGGATTCTAAGGATGAATTAAATAATAAAATCTATTTATGTGGTGGAAAATTAAAGAATGAAATCTATTTTTTAATATATTGTATAATATAATGTTGAGGAATATATCTATGAAGAAGTAGTGATGATATAAAAGAACAACTTTTAGATAATAATATAAATTATATTCTAGATTTTAACTAACCTTTTATATATATACTTTTAGATAATAATATAAATTATATTCTAGATTTTAACTAACCTTTTATATATATATATATATATATATATATATATCACCCCTCTCCTCTCAAATCCCTCAAACTATTAAATAGTTATTTAAAAAAAAAAATGATAGCAAAGAGTTTTATTGATCATCATAATTCAAATTTTAATACATTATAATTCAAAAAAGTAAATTATTAAATTGTGAAATCTTTTTAATTTTAATTTGAATATGGTTTACTAAGAGGAAAAGGAACCAATGATCATGAACGATCTTTGGTGGCATTTGGATAAAACAATTTATGATGAATTCACAACCATTCATAAGTGCCAACTGGTTTGTTGTTGATTGTTTTAAGTGGTGAAGAATATTTGAAGTGGAAAATTGATGTGATAGCTTGTGTTATTATTCTGATAATGAATGTTTTTTAAAATATTTTTTATTTAGAAATATATTTTAAAAATTAATTTTTTTATATTAGTATATCTAAATGATTTTAAAATAATAAAAATAATAATTTCAAGTAAAAACAATAAAATAGTTTTTTCTTCAATAGCTCATTTGAAATGCAAAAACAAACATGATTTTAGTATTATAAATATATTTTATAGAGAATTTAAGATATTTTGACTCCTTTAACATTTGTGTGTTACCTTTTAAATTTGATTTTTTATTTCTTAAAAAAAACTAAAAATTATCTTTGCTTATAAAATCTTTTGAACTTTTCATTTTTAGCTTGTTTTTACATTATAATTGATGTTTCGAAATCAAATTAGTATATGCTCTGTAAACCTTTTGACTAGTTTTAGTCGTATAAGTTAAGGGCGATCATTTTTTGTCCGATCGGTTTTTAATTATAAAAATAACCAAATCAAAATCATAATTTTTTTCAAAAAAAAAAACTGAATCAAAACCGGTTTAAACTGATCAATTTTGGTTCACTTTGTTTTTTTATGTAAAAAATCAAAAATAATACATTATTTTTTTAGGTTTTCTCTTGGACTTTAACAAAGTCTTTTCTTTCTCTCATTTCACCAAAACAGAATAAGACCAAAAAATTTAAACCGAACTCATTCGGTTATAGTTTACTGGTTTTATAATATATTTTTATTAATTTGAATCGATTTGGTTCGATTATAATTTAGTAATTTTAGCCTTAAGAAACCTAAACCAAACCAGATCAAAAGTTTTTTAAAATATTCTAATCAGTTTTTTTTTAATAATTCAAATTTTACAGATTAGGTTTTCTTTAGTAGACATTAATTAATTAATGTGAGGAAGTGACTCGGAAGACCACTTGCATATTTCTCCGACATACAAAATAAAGATCAATTAATCTTTGACCCGAGGAAGAAGTGTCAACTTTCAGTACTTGCTGCTTCGTAGTATTTTCTCGATTATGATGCTTTTCGGAAATGTTGTTGATGATTTTTTTATTTAAAAATATATTAAAATAATATTGTTATATTTTTAACATTAAAATAAAAATAAAAAATATATAGTACAACCACACTCGCAAAGCTCAAATTCTCTAACATCAAGCTGATGATACAGATATGTTTGGAAGTGTGGTTATAGTTGTTTTTTAAAGTGTTTTTCGTTCAAAAATAGATTAAAATTATGTTTTTTATTTTCTTAAAAATCATTTTTGACATCAGCACATCAAAATAACCTAATAACACCAAATTTTGCTGATTAAAACTTAAAAATAAAAAAAAATTCAATTTTTTTCAAAAATACTTTTGAAAATCACTCCCAAACACCCCCATAGAATTCTTTTGTCAAACAAGATTAAACAGTGCTCTCTCCCTATCAGTTGATTCTATCCATGTTTTACTTAGTACTAGTCACTTATCCATATTTTATCACGATCAGAATTATATTTTTTTTAACATAAAAATATTAATAGTATTATTTTTTTATAATATAAAATATAAATTTAGATAAAACAATAAATCTATACAGAATTTATATGGCATTCGAGTTCTCTATAAACGATATAAATTTATAAACTTACTGAATTTCTTATAATAGTATACTTTTTTATATTAAACTTAAAATGTTTATGGGTTATTGACATATTTTATCATTGTCTAGATATTATGAATGATGCTATTATGAAACAAATCGAGTCTCTTACAAATTAAAGTAATTAGAAAAAGACAAATGACCATTTATTCATAGTGCTTTCCTTTTAACAATTCAAATAAATTTTTTAAAAGTAATTTTCAATTAAATGTTGTCTCTCTCTTTCTCTATTCGAAATGGTAAAAAAATAATAATGTGTCAATACTTAATATTTTATTAATTACTTCTTGGATCTACTTGGAAAAAAATAGACGCAAAAATAATAAAATTGTGGTCCATAAAAATTATAAAAATATATTTTTTTTCTTTTACTTGCATTTTTTTAGTCGACCCATTAAATAATTAAAAAGATGACATTATCATTAGATTTCTCGTTCGGGTTAGCTTTTCCTATCTATTATTTTTATCAAACGTCATCGTTTATAGTGCTTAAACAAAGGATTAAATTTTGATCGTCAGTCTCGATGATACATTAATTGGACTATCAGTATATTCTCTGCAGAGTTCTTCGGTTAAAAAAGAATAAAAAAGTAATCAGCAATACTTCTGCTACACATGAAAACAAGATACAGCAGATCCCCCTCGGGTTTTCTTGTCATCTCTCGACAGAAGCTGTATCAGTTCTGTCTCTTCTTGGCTCACCTAGCAAAAGAAATAAGAAAAAAATAATTGAGACAAGGAGGAAGGCTCCCACTCCAACTACCATGATCACACCATGATGTCTTCCTTTCTTTCTGGCCAATTTATCGTAAGTGTCAGCCAGGCCAGTATTTCCAGTCACTTCTATCGAAACCCGTGGTGGAAATTCTGGGATGAGTCCTGACAGGTGGTTGTTGGAAAGTATCAACTCTGTCAAGGTAGCCATTTGAGTGTAAAAAATAGGAATCTCACCGGAGAACTTGTTGTTTGAGAGGTCCAAGACTCTCAAACCCATCAGCTGGGAAAGATTGCTTGGAATAGGTCCTTCAAAGAGGTTGCTGCTAAGATTTAAGACAGTCTGCAAACTCAACGGCATCAATGGAATCATCCCACTTAGTTGATTTTGTCCAAGCTGTAGCGCAACCAGATAAGGCAAATCATCAGGGATTGAACCACTGAGATCGTTACCTTGCAAGTACAGAAACTTCAGGTTGTTCAAACCTGTGATTGAAGAAGGTATGGAGCCGGTAAGGGAATTCCAGCTGATATCCAGAGTTGATAATCCATCGGGGAGTTGCTCCGGGATCTCACCACTCAATTTGTTTAACTGGAGTTGCATGACATCGAGTGAATGAAGACCAGCCAATTCTGGTGGTAATGCACCAATCAGGTTATTCTGTGCCAAGTTCAACACCTCCAAGCTCTTACAGGAACTCAATTGGGGAGGTATCACACCAGTCAAACTATTGTTTTCCAGCTCCAAATTAGTCAGATTTGCTAGTGCTTCAAATGAAACAGGGATTGAGCCATTCATTCCATTGCTTCCCAATCTCAGAATAACCAAGTTTTGAGATACATTTGCTGGGATTGGACCCTCCAACATGTTATGAGACAAATCCAAAAACTGCAGATTCGGTCGCGACAGAAAGTCCGGTGGTATCAGCCCAGCTAACCTGTTATGCCAAAGCTCTAGATGCATAAGAAACCTTGTAAGTCCACTAGGAACTCCACCATAAAAATTGTTCTCATTTGCTGCGAAGTACTGCAGGGTATGAATATTTGAAAGGCTTGTTGGGATCTCCCCGCTTAACTTATTGGAAGACAGAACCAAAACTTCCAGGTAGGTTAGGTTACCAAGCACCTCAGGAATAGACCCCGAAAGCTGATTTGCACTGAGATCAATCCTGTGCAAATTCTGATAACTCACTATTTCCGACGGGATGGAACCCTGGAAAGAATTCGCTGAAAGCTGAAGCTCTTCCAACACCATGGACATCCCTAGGTTTATGGGAACTTGCCCATTAAAATTATTGTTACTCAGATTCAAGCTTTTGAGTGAACGCAACCCATCCAACTGTGAACCAATATTACCACTCAGAGAGTTCCAAGACAAATCCAAGGTTTTTAATCCTACAAAACCATGAAAAGTAGGCAAAGGACCAACTAGATAGTTATGACTAAAACTCAAAGTCTGCAACTCATCAATCTGTCCACAAACATCGATGAACTCATCTGGGATTGAGCTCAATCGGTTGTTCGACAAATCAAGCCACTGCAGAGACCCAATCTTGCAAATAACAGGAAGAAAATCAGAAGATTCGAGACCAATGCCAGTTAGGAAAAGATGGGTTACCCGTGTTTTGTCAGGACTGCATCTAACGTAAACCCACGAACATGGGTTTGGCTCCTTGGTTGCATCCCATGGTGAATTAGTGTTGATAAGGAGCTTAGAGAGAGTGATCATGGTGAGATTTTGGTCTGCGGACAGTTGACAAAACACAATGGAACATGAAAGAAGGAAGCAAGATAAAAGAATCAAGCAATTGTTATCTGCATACCAGTTCATTTTTTAAGTGACGGAGAATGTAATTCTGCTTCACTTCCATACCTATAAAGCAATTTGGAAAATCAAAGTCAAGCATTTTGAAGCCAGAGATAGTTATGTGACGGTTTGTGTTTGGGATTTGTAGACCATATATAGACCCTTCTGAGGGTTAGAAATTTTTTATATATATAATCGGGTTGTCCAGATCAGTTTATATACACTATAATTAATTTTTAAATTTCTTGAATATTCTATTAATTCAACGTATATAAAGATCGAACCCGAGTGCAGAGAATCAAATGACGGGGTTACGGGATATTGTGTTTGGAAATGTTGTCGTTCATCGTGAAACTTTGTAGTGTAGATAAAAATAAGTTATCATGCAACCACGACATTGTAAAATTGAATTCTCAGTTTTACAGAATCTAAGTGTAATTTATCTACAGTAAATATCTAATTGGTAATGAGCAAAATTGACTTTAATAGGTTTATTTTGTTAAGATTATTTTTTATTTCTAATTTACTACTATTATTATAATGAGCTACTTAAAAAATGAACAGGGACAAAATAAAAATTAAAGGCAATCAGATAACATAACATATAAAAACTATTACTATTTAATCTAATAATTTAAAAGAAATTACAAATATTATATTCTAAATTATTTAAATTTTAAAAAAGTTAATATCATTTGGAAAAAAAAATCTAGTTGTGTAGTTTTTTTTTTTGCCAATGCTTTTGTGCCCGTAAAAATAAGTCTAGGTATATGGGCCTACTAGACAAGGCCCGTGTAGCTAGGTTCCTAGACCTCTATTTTTTTTTCTTTCAAATTGGGATCATCTATCTTCTTTTTAAAAAAAAATATTTTTTGCATATTTAGAATTTGGCTAAATTTAGGTCTTGCCCTTTATAATCTCCAAACCTAATTTCTAGCCTATTTTGACTAATAAATACTTGAAAAATATTCTTATAATCTTAATAAATCAATTCTCCAACTAGAAAATCTCTAAAATTTGTTTTTTTTTTAAATAATAGAAAAAACCTCTTTTAATCCCGATCTACCATTACTAGTGATAGATTTGCCCAAAACACTTAGTGGAGCTTCTCTTATCAAGAGAAATATTTTGACATCAAATCATCAAATAACACGATGTTAAAAAAAAAATGATGATTAGACTAAAAAAGACAAACAAATTGATCAAAAAACAAAATTATTTTATTTTTAAACAAAGAGTTGTCATTTCACCCTCCTTTCAATTTTGGTCCCCTCATATTTTATTTTATTTTTGTAAATAACAAAATCAAAATCTTATTTTTAAAATGATACCACCTCAATACTCAATACCAAGGTATTTTTTTTAAAACCTTACAAACCCAAAAGAAAGTCTTATGAAATAAACCATTAAGTCCAATCACCAACAATCATAATAAAAAAAGGAAAAATTAAAAACAATCAATAATAAAAAAGAGTTGACTTCTCTCATCGTAGAGTGAAACAAGGAGCCCTTTAGTTTTTTTTTTTAAATAAATCTTTAGTTTCAAAAAATAAAATAGATTTTAAAATTAACGAGTATATAAATTTTATATAATTATTATATTAATAATTACAGGACTCGAAATTGATATCATAGAAAATAAAGTATCAAAATTTTACCTCCAGCCACCTAATAATGGTGAGATTTTGGAATTGAATGTCGTGGACTGACTTTCATTTAAGCTTTGCCGTGTTGACTGGGACGAAGCAACGTGGTCAAGTACTCAACGCGTTTACAGATCATTCTTTCAAGGCACTTTCCTCCTGCTACCTTCAACACTCATATTTGGATTTTATTACTTGGACTTGTTTTTCGTCTCAAATTATAATAAAATCTAATCCCGAGCTTGAATTTTTTTTTATAATTTTTAGTTTTTTTTTAAACTATCACCTCAAAAGCTACCATGATATTAATGAAAATATTTTTTTATTGATAAATGCATCAAAATAATTTTATTTTATTTTTAAAAAGTTATTTTTGACATCAGAACATGAAAATGATCTCAAAACACTAAATTTAATAATTTAAAATAAAATAAAAATCATTTTTTATCAAAAATATTTTTGAAACGCAGTGCCAAACACCTCTTAGATTAATCGGATACCATCACAGAATCTTGCAATATATTTTTTTTATGTGAAGAAACTTTATTTTTTTTTAAATATTTTGCAGGTCTAGATAAGAGAATAAAACCTCGATTATTTCAGATTTTTATAATGAATAAACATCATGATTCAAACTTAAAATTTATTGTGCAAATCACATGTTTTTTAGCATCATATCACATCTAGTATGGACCTTGCAATACACATTGAGATGCACTATGAAGGTGATTTTAGCAGAAGTTGAATTTAACAATTTGAGTTCTTCATACAACAACTATGGTCTATCGATATGTTTCCATGAGTTTTTAAGAGGTGTGACCTGATGATAAAGAATTTGAGATCTGCACAGCAGGTCTCGAGTTCGAGTTCGGACATGCATCTCTTGTAAAAACTTGAGACAATTGAGATTTTACTCGCTCGCCTGAACTCACAAAATATATTTTCAAAGAATGAGGTTTTCTCGAATCAAAAATATATGTTTTCGGGAGAAATAACCTAATATTTTTTCACTTTGCACTGTTTTCAATGCTTTTTATATTTTATTTTTAACTCAAGTTGCTGTTGCTGTTTCTTTTCGTTATTCGGATGTTGTGGGTTTCGAACTTTCGCAGAGAGAGATAAGAGAAAGTGCCTTGGGATGCTGGCTGGCTTTTTTCTCCTTCAACGTAACAGCATTTCCTGCCCTGCACTGTCTTATTTTTAATCACTTTAATAACTCCAACGCCATCAAATCCTGTGATTCTTCTCAAAAACATTCTCGATTGATTCCTGTAATATAGAAAATCAATTCTTTTCGATGCCCCTAATCCTTGGAAAAAGGAAAAAAGATGCCTTAGGAGTCAAGGCACCACCTGAATGAACAACATAGGGTAATAATGCACATTTTATTACTAGTTTTTAACTCTCTTCCCCCCCCTTCAAGATCCACAATATCGAGCTTCTCTTAAGCAAGAGATCAATCAACCTTGCCCCTGATAGCTGGAAAGCCATCGATGATCAGGGAAGGAGAACTCCTAGACTGGAACTTGGCAGCTAGAAGCTTAGTTTCTTGAAAATGGTGGTATAATCCCCATCATCCAGCTCTGATCGATAATTATCATTCGAACCGCGTCGAAGAAGAAGAAATATTATGTCAGCAAAAACACTTTACTAACTCTTTTTACATACCAAGAAAGTGAATTAACGTTAGAATAGCTGCAGCAGCTGATCTCCTGTGGCAATGTCAGACTCACCTTCACTGAAATTAGCCAACATTTTGAATAAGGTGAGTGAGATCTTCGTGGGATTTAGTTACCACCAGCAGATCAGATGAGTCGTTCAAAGCTGACTGAATTTGCCACAACTTTGTGCCGAATCAAATCAGCATATATCTTCACTTTTCTGCTTTTCTTGCCTCCTTTGATGCCCTTAATTGGTTTACAAGATTAGCTGTTTGATTTTATAAGGACCAGTGAAGAACTTCTCTGCACTAATAATTGGTTCCACTTGCATTTATTTATCCATTCCATTAGTCCAACTCTCATGATCATCCACACACTTTCCCTTAAAAAAATGAAGATATCATAGATAAATTTATTTTACATATCTATATCTATATTCAATCAGCATATTTTTGTTTATATATATCTTTTTTCTATCCTAGAAAATTAACCAAACCAAACGCAATCTCCCTATTAGTTCAGTCATTTTAAATATAATAAATTTATGGAACTAATATATATGTAGTAGTAGTAATACTACTACTAATAATAATAATAATAATAATAATAATAATAATAATAATAATAATAATACCATCAATGATCAACCTGATGAACCAATGAAACAACCATTTAAAACGATTTTCTCTACCAAGTCTTGTTTGATAACATTGGTTTAAGCATAGACTAGTGAAACCCAAACAAAAGAAGTCACTTTTCGAAATTCCAAAATCTTTTCTCAGGTCGGCGTCAGGCTGCTTTCACCATTCAATTCGGGGCTCCACAGCAAAGACTAGACTTGGAGGGTTTTATTATTCCACGGAGGAATTTCTCTGACAGCTAGCCGTTCCCGCGCTTTCTTTATAGTCCACCACCAAATTTCTGGGAAAGATGAAATGGGAGCCTGTTCATGGTGACGAAGTCAGGAACAGACAGATAAGTGATGAAGAAAGAAAACAGGAAGGCCTCCTCGGCAAGTTCCAAGAAAAAGAAGAAATCCCACAAAACAGAAATTACACAAAAGGTGTGATAACACCAATGTGCGCCAGTCCAAGTCTCTTGTCCGAAGAAGAAGCACAAGTCTCTGCTCAAGTCCACGGTCAACTGTCACTCCCAACACGCATTTCATTTGTTTATCTTCCCCACAAAACACAAAGTTAAGCAAAGTACTTGCTTTTGAAAGATCTTTTCTACATCCCTTGAGTCTGCCATTTCTTTTTATTCTGTCTCCTCTTCACCTGAAACTGAGCCCGACAAACAAAAATATACACAAAATACTGCACAATTGCACATCCAGAAAGGAAAGTTAAAGTGTTGAAAAAACAAGATGGGTACTAAAATGACAAGGTATGTGAAGCAAAGAACCTCTCTTTTCTTGTCTTTCTTGTTCTTGTTATTTCCTTCGGTGTTCTCCCAACTATCTTCAAACCAGACCAACACCATGATGAGTCTGTCTAAGTTACTCAACCTTTCTGACTCGTTATGGTATTCTACTAAAGACCCATGTTCCTGGAAGGGAGTTAGATGCAGCTCTGGCAACTCATCAGTCACTGGTCTTTCTCTATCTGCGTTTGATCTCTCAAACTCTAATTTCTTGCCTGTTGCTTGCAAGATTGAGACTTTACAAGACCTAGATCTTTCTAACAATAGTTTGAGCTCAATTTCAGATGAGTTCATCAATGATTGTGGAAGGATTGATGGGCTGAAGTTGTTGAATTTTAGCAAAAATTTGCTGGTTGGTTCTTTGCCTACTTTTAATGGTTTCGTTGGGTTAGAATCTTTGGACTTGTCTTTCAATTCTCTGTCTGGTAATGTGAGTCTACAGTTAGATGGATTGCATGCACTTAAAAGCTTGAATCTTAGTTACAATATGTTAACTGGTCCTATTCCTGTAAACCTTAGAAATCCCTTGTTGTTGGAAGAACTTCAGCTCTCTATGAATGGATTCCATGGTACGGTCCCTCATGAGATTGCAAATTATCAGAACTTGAACTTAATTGATCTCGGTTCCAATAATCTTGAGGGGTCGATTCCTACTGGGATTGGAAATCTCACCAGGCTGAGGATTTTACTTCTGTCTTCCAATAACTTGAGTGGAGAAATCCCAGCAAACATTTCAAATATCCCAACCTTGTATCGATTTGCAGCGAATTCGAACTGTTTTGGTGGTACAATTCCCAGTGGAATTACAAGATATCTTAGCTTCTTAGATCTCAGTTACAATAGGTTAAGAGGACATATGCCGACAGATCTTTTATCAGGGCCGAAGTTGCAACTTGTGGATTTGTCTTATAATCTGCTGGAAGGTACAATACCTGCAAAGGTATCTAAGAGCTTGATCAGGTTGAGATTGGGAGGCAACAGGCTCAGTGGGCCAATCCCTCCTTCTTTCCAGACACTTGATAATTTGACTTACTTGGAACTGGATAACAATAGGTTGACCAGTGAGATACCCCATCAGTTGAGTTTTTGCCGTAAGTTGGCCCTGTTGAATTTGGCACAGAATAACCTTACAGGCCCTGTACCTGCACTGCTGGGTAACCTCAGCGATCTCCAAGTTTTAAAGCTTCAGTTCAACAAATTGAGTGGAGATATCCCTTCAGAGATCACTCAATTACAGTTGTTGTTAACCTTGGACATGAGCTGGAATTCGCTCACTGGTTCAATACCTTCTTCAATTTCAAGCTTGCGAAACCTTGCTCACCTGAACTTGCAAGGAAACAATCTTCGGGGACGAATACCTGCCACTATCGGCAGCATGGACTCTCTGTTAGAAGTCCAACTTGGAGAAAATCAACTAAATGGAACTATTCCGAATATGCCGGTGAACTTGCAGATCGCTTTGAATCTCAGCACCAACCTCCTTCAAGGAGCTATTCCAGAAACTCTTTCCCGGCTGAAGGACCTAGAAGTTTTGGATCTATCAAACAACAATCTCTCAGGTGAGATTCCAGAGTCTCTTACTGCAATGCAATCCCTAACTCAGTTGATACTCTCAAACAATCAGCTTTATGGAGTCATCCCGGATTTCAAACATTATGTGTCTTTAAATGCAAGTGGGAATCCAGGGCTTAAAAATAAGACATCAACAAACGATCCCCGAGAATCCCCAAAGAAGAGGAGAGCAGTTGTTGTGCCAGTTGTTGTCGCGGTTGTTGTCGGAGTTCTTGCTGTCGGCATTGTCTCGATTATAGTTCTATTATTCTCCAGGCGCTTTCCCAAGGTTAATGATCAGCAATCACAATCAGGGGAAAATATCCCACCTCCTCAAGTCATTCAAGGCAATCTGTTGACTACAAATGGAGCTCACAGGTCCAGCATCGATTTCACCAATGCCATGGAAGTAGTTGCTGATCCATTGAACATCGAGTTGAAGACTAGGTTTACAACATACTATAAAGCCACCATGCCTTCCGGAGCAAGCTACTTTGTCAAGAAGCTCAACTCGAGCGACAAGATATTCCAACTGGGCAGCCACAATAAATTCGGACAAGAGCTGGAAGTTTTAGGAAAACTGAGCAATTCTAATGTCATGTCTCCTTTGGCCTATGTTTTGACCGTCGACAGTGCTTACCTCTTCTACGAATATGCTGAGAAGGGCACGCTTTTTTATGCTCTTCATGGTAAAATGGGAGATACTATGGACTGGGCAAGCCGTTACAGTATAGCAGTTGGAGTTGCTCAAGGCCTTGCCTTTCTTCATGGATGCTCCTCTGGTCCGATTCTACTCCTTGACCTTTCAAGCAAAAACATTTTTCTCAAGTCTCTGAAGGAGCCACTAGTTGGAGACATTGAGCTCCACAAAGTGTTTGATCCAACGAAGAGCACGGGCAGCTTTTCCACAGTTGCTGGCTCTGTGGGCTATATTCCTCCAGGTAAACAAAACTCTATGTTCAACTTGATATCCAACAAGTATTCAAATTTTAATTTGTACGAACTGGTTGTGACCAAAATTCGTGAATTCTCCCAAATTTGTATTCAAATTTGCTTGATGAATCCTTGTTCAGGATATGCCTGAGCTTCTGGTATTGACTTGATGAGTGATTTTGCAGAGTACGCATACACAATGAGATTGACAATGGCTGGGAATGTATATAGCTTTGGGGTCGTCCTGCTGGAATTGCTGACCGGAAAGCCAGCAATCAGCGAGGGAACTGAATTGGCCAAGTGGGCTTTACGTAAATCAACACAGCAAGACAGGTGGGATGGCATCCTTGATTTTAACATCAGCAAGACTTCACTTTCTGTCAGAAGCCAGATGCATGCGGTCCTTAAGATTGCCCTAAGTTGTGTTAGTGTTTCCACGGAAGCAAGGCCGAAGATGAAGAGCGTATTAAGAATGATCCTCAATGCGCGATGAAGACTGGCATCGGAATACAATCCTCCTGAAAACAGCAGTTATATATATTCGAAAGATTATACTTTTCCACTTTTTATTTCAAATCTGTAGGTAGAAGATAGGTTTCTTGCTGGACAGAATGAGGCAGCTGATGCAAGCCGACTTTCATGTAATCTGCAATTCCTATGTATACCCGTAGTGCATAAATGAAAATTTTGAGTAATGCATTTATCCATCTCTGGTTTGTTAATAAAAACTAACATACAAGTTTTTCATTGTACTTTTAGATATAAAAAAATCAATTATAAATCAAATTGCTTTTGCGCGCGTGCACACACACTGATATTTAATGAAGAGATAACTTGTGAAATGTTAAACTCATGCCCAATCAAGAGGCTCAATTTCAAACCAATTTTAATGTTGAAAGATTAAATTGATTTTTTTAAATGCAAATTAAAAATATTAACAATAAAAAGAATAATGATCAAATTTTA
This sequence comes from Salix arbutifolia, assembly GCA_025169955.1. Taxonomy (NCBI): domain Eukaryota; kingdom Viridiplantae; phylum Streptophyta; class Magnoliopsida; order Malpighiales; family Salicaceae; genus Salix; species Salix arbutifolia. The sequence goes on from CM045920.1 coordinate 13,799,984, forward strand.
TGGGAAAAAGACTTAAGGATGATGAAATTGTAAAAAATATCAAATTTAAAGAATTCTCTCTAATAAAATAAGTAGAAATAAAAGAAATTGAGAACCAATTTTAAAAGATAAAATTCTTTTTATCAAAAAACATAAGATATAATTGCCCCCTTTAAATTTTGAAATGACAAGTAGACCATTGTGAAATTATTGAAAATAATAATAATAATAATAATTTCAGGATATTTCAAAAATATCATTAAATTGAAATTATTGAAAATGAAATGGTTTATTGGTTTGTTTTAGGATATTTCACCCTAAAGTCTAAAAATATCATTGATATCCCCCAATTGTTTTTTATTTTTATCCTATAATTTTCAATATCATCCTCCTTTAATAATTAGTCTAAATTGATCTATAATTTGGTTCAATAAAGCTACATAAAAAAGGATGTCTTGCGAGGGGATAATACCCTCACTTTTTAAAATTATTTGCAAGTTATATGACCCACATTTCCTTATGGGTTGAATAGTTTTTTTTTACCAATAAGAAAAATTGAGCTTGTAAGCTTTTAAATACTTTTTTTTTTCAAAAAACACTTTTAGATATAAATTGAAAAAAATATATACATATTTAGTTAAATAAATTGAGAACCATTTGTGTGAATAAATAAAAACAATCATTAGGAAGAAATAAAAACAATTTTGAAAAAAATAAAAGATAAATGTAGATAAAAATAGTTAATTTTGCATCATAGGTCATAAACCCTGTTTTCACAATTGCTTTTATTAAAATATTTTTTTATTAAATCAAATTATAATTGGAACAAACACATACATAAAATTAATTGAATAAAAATAGATAAAAAAATACTAGACTAAATATATTATAAATATAAACTAAAAAAAAATATTTCAAAAACCAATATGTTTTATTTATAAAATATAAGAAAGGTATAGATGAATCATAGTAACCTCTTAAAACTTAAATACATACAAAGTAATTAAAAACTAATCACTATTTATAAAGGATATATAATAAAAAAATAAAAAATGGGTATTAATTAAAATATAAATATAAATATTATTTTAAAAAATAAAGTATTAATTAAAAAACAAAATTAAAAAAAAAACTAGACGTTGTTGGCCCTAGTAAGCCAAATCAAGTACTTGACCTTTTAGGAAAGGTCCTCATGTGCAAGCCCTTAATTATACTATATACTAAAAGAGATTATTGTTTAATTACTATGCATTGTGAGACAAATCACTGTGGATGACAATAGTATTGTTTAGTTTTTGGGTCAGTTTGGTTCATTAAATTATTGTTTTTTATTTATTTTTCACTGTAAGATATGAAAAAACATCTATAACTCAGTGGATAAGGTGTCTGTTTCATAAGCAGAGTCATTGGTTCGAACCCTACACGTGACCTTTATGCTTTTTTTCTTTTTCTTTTCCCTCTTCAATTCCTTTCGCTCCTTATGATTTTTGTATATTGAGGAAGTTACGATTCATTTTTCTCATCCTTTCTTTGTAGCTGTGAATGATAATATCCTGTCATTGTCATTTTTATTTCCCGCTTATATATATATATATATATATTTTCAATTTTTTTTAATAAAAAAAACACTTTAAAAAAATCTTAAACAACCTTGATAAACCCATGAATATCCATAAAAACCTTAGAAAACCATATTTGTAAAGATTAATGATCATTTTTTTTTGTTTGAAATCTCTAGACACTTCTCTTATTTTAGCCATTTTTGTTATTTAGATCCTTTTTCCTTTTCTTTTAATGTTTCTTTTGACTAAAAAAATATTAAGTAATTGACATTAAATTTAGTGTCAAATAGCTAGAAATAAAAGTTTGAGAATAAAGTAAGAAAAATAAAATATAAGGAAGTAAATAGTTATTTATAAGTGTATAAATAGTGCAATAGAATGATTTCTCTACGGTACAAACACCACTTGCTAAGAGCCTATTTGGCATTGCGATCCTACTGCTTTTCACCGAAATTTGAATTTTTTATTTATTTTAAAGACTGATGATTTAATGTTTTTAGATCATTTTGATGTGCTGATTTCAAAATTAATTTTTAAAAAATATAAAAAATATCATTTTGATGTATTTCGGCACGATAAATACTTTAAAAAGCTACCACAATCGTACTCCCAAACATGTACTTAATGTTTTTTATTTTAATTATAATTATAATAATTTAAAAGTTAGCGAGCCCTATCTAACCTGAGCCCAGACCAGCCCAGACCAGCCCATCCTAGCCCACATCATTCAGCTACTCTCTCCCCCGTCCCTTTCTTCTCAACCTCTAGTTATAGGGTTTAAGTTAAGACGACGTAGAAGGCAGCACTAAAACCCTGAGAGACCCACCCTCTCACCCGCCTGAAGCTCACCTCTCTTTTCTCAATTTCGTTTAATCAGCAGGTAACTTATTTTTCTTCCGTGATATGGTTAGTTAGTAGAGATGGAAATCTTGTTATGTGATTAAGGGAAAAAGAAAGAGTGGTTACTGATTTTATTAAACAGTTTTCAGATCAAAATGGGGGTTTCCAAGAAGCTGTCAAGGAAATCAAGCAGAGATAGTGACGATTCTGAAGAGTTTGATGACATGGAAAGCGAGCAGCTTCTTACTGCCGTTAGTCGTGTTTTCGCTCTACCTCTGTTGTTTTGCTTAATGGCTGACAGCGATTACGATTTAATTAATCAATGATTTGATTTATGATGCAGATGGAAAATTATGATGATGATGGGGAAGACGACGAAGATGAAGAGGGGGAGGAGGAGGACAGCGAAGAGGAAGACGAAGACGAAGAGGACGGAGAAGAAGGAGAGGAGCAACAAGAAGTAGACGAAGAGAGTGGAAAAGATGCCGAGATGGAAGACCTTGAGAAAGAATATATGAATCTTCGCAATCAAGAGCAGTAAGACAAATTTCTCTTCTTTTTTTGGTAAATATTCTTTTCATTTAGCTGTATAGAGAGAACACAATGAGCTTGGTATAGTTGAAATTTGTGCTTCGGGTTCAGCTTTGGACAAGCGAATGCACCTTTTTGCATTTTTTTTAGTTTACTGGTAACTTGAGTTTTTTTCAAAGCATGATGAGAATATATGCGAATAATAAGACTGCAATTAGGTAGTGAGATGGGACATTTTAGCTTTATTATTAATTTGAAAAAGTTGATTATAATAATATTTGGGATCTGTACAAAATTTTTAGAAGTTTGATTCTTGTTTTTGAAACTTTGTATACCAGGATCATGAGCTCTAATAGATTTATTAACCTTTTTTGCTTTTAATTTCAGAGATTTATGGAAGAATCTTAAACGCCACAAGGATGAAGATCTTATTAAAGGGCAAGCAGTGAAGAACCAGAAGGTATTCAACTTCTTATGGTTTCTTTCACAATATTCAATTGTTACAATAGCTTGCACTTTAGTAGCTACTATCATCATCGATAAGGATCAACTTGATATATATTTTAATCAGATTTTTCTTGTGCTGTGATCAGACACTCACAAACTTCTCTACCATTTTCTTAAGGCTCTCTGGGACAAAACTCTTGAGTTCAGATTCTTACTTCAAAAAGCATTTGCAAACTCAAACAGATTACCACAGGTATCTTTAGGTTTCTCTACATCTTTTATTGCTCAATGACTTGGTTGAAGCATTTTGATCAAACATGAAAGGGATTGATTGCAGGAACCGGTTAGGTCTTCATTTTGTGACTCAGATGAAGTAGTTGGGATGGCATATGCTGACTTGATTACCTCATCCAAAAAGACTTTGGAATCTCTACTAGAACTACAGGAGGTATGGCTGTCTCAGTCTTTTATGTTGTTCGCTATTTACAGCTATTAATCTCATTAATTTCTTTTGTTGTTTAACTTGGATTGTTTTTACTTTATATGATCAGGCTTTGCTCGAGAAGAATCCATCAATTTCTCAAGCTTCTAATGGTATATTGCCAATGCTTGTTCATATTACTTTATTCTGCATTTTGCATCCGTTGTTATTTGCAGGCTAGCATACTAAAACATTTTTGTGCAATGATTCTGTCATTGTAGGAATTATGTGCATCTGGTTGTCCAATTGAATTTTAAAGTTAAATCTTTTTGTTGTTTGGCATTGCTCTTATTGGTTTTTTTTTTTTTCAGTCTTACTGATTTAGGACAAGAGGTTGATTGTATCCCCTAAGGGTATAAGATGTGGAGCCCAAAAGTTTGAATCATGTGAATAACTCAAAAACTATAATTGGAAGATGATTGAAAAATAAACTGGGTGGTTTTAGTGTATAACTATGTTTTTGTTTGTTTGGAAGGGAGGGGAAGGGAAGTGTGAGGTGGGGAGGAGGTACCCATTTGCAGCCTGTCTTCAAATTGAACCCCGATAGGCATATAGAATGCTTGTTTCCATTTTTAGATGTCACGGATGGTTTTTTAATGACCCCTTACTGATAAAGTTATTATTCTATTTGGATGTTCAATTGTGATTATCTTCGTAAAATTCTCCACTGTTTATAATCCTATTTCCTTTTCCAGTATGAAATGGAATCTCTCTTGAAAGTTAAAAGACCTGCAGTAAGAAAGTCTATTGTGTATCTAATCAATAAAATTGTTTTCTGACCTAGATTAAAAAAGAAGTGTTGTATATTGGAAGGAAACATTTTATTTCCTTTTCTCCCGAATGAATGGAAATTAAACAATATCGATCTTCATTTTTTCTTGCTTTGATTCTGAAGCTTTTGGAATTTCCTCCTGCAGTATTAATTGACTTTAGTATTAAGCAAGTTGTGACTTTTCAACATGCAACCTTTTCTTTTCTTGATAGAGCAGTCTAAAATGTTATCATTTACATCCTGAAATGCTTTTTTTTTAAAGATTTGTGCACAGATGGACCTCAATGCAATTTTTCCATGTATTTGTTCTCCTTTTAAGGTGATTCTGGACAGGTCACTAAGAAGCATTCAAAAGATTTGACAAACTCAGATGGCGAAGAGGATATAGATTGGTTAAGAATTTCTGAGATGCAAAAGAGGTATTACATTACAGCTATTGCTATTTTATTTTGGCAATTAGGTGAACTCATACAAATACCTTACGAATTATTGATCATTTAGATGAAGATCTCTCTCTCTGTGTTTTTTTTAATTGACACCCTTTTACTATTTAAGTCATTAATAGACCCCTTATTTTTTATTTTTTTTATTTGGATTGACACTTTTTTTCTTTTGATTTTAATACATAAACTATGATTGGAGGGCTCCTTTATTAGGTTTCAGGCAATGTTAGCAATGGCATTACCACCAGATGAAAGGTTTTATTGTTGTGAGTTCATTTGTATGAATTTAAACCCCATCACCACCTGATCTTACTGTTTTAAGACTTAAAATTTTAAAATGAAAAGCTAAAAACTCAAATTTTTGAGTTTAATAATGGATTTTGATATCAAAATTTTGTGAGAAAGGTTGAAAGGATTATTTTAGTGGTCTTTTGGGTTGATTTAATTGTCAAAAAGGTAGAGTTCCGATGGTGTTGGTGACAGAAGGAAGTTCTAATCTATACATATCATAGTTCACGTATTAAAATCAAAATCAAAAGAATATAGAGGGTATCAATCCAAGCAAAAAAGAATAAGGAACTTATTAGTAGTTCAACATAGTAAAGAGGTGTCGATAAAAAAGAGAGGAGGGGTCTCCATCCAAATGACCAATAATTCAAGGACTGTTTGTACAGATTCGCTGAGCAGTTAATAGTATCAAGCATTCAGATTTAAAATATAAATGCTTCCTCCTTTTCATACTGAAAAACTAGAGCTCATACACGGGATATGTTTTATGTTAGAATTGGGATGTGAAAAACTGCTGTGGATATGAACACATATGAATTAAGTATTAAGACTTTAAATGCATGTTTCTTGTAGAATAGCTCCTTTCCGAAACAAATCGATAGATAAATGGCAGAGAAAGACACAGGTGACAACTGGTGCAGCTGCTATGACAGGAAAATTGCAGGCCTTTAATCAGGTTTGGCTGTACAGCTGATTGATGCCATTTTGCTGCCCGGGGTATGATGAAACTCACTGGATTTTACTTTTCCAATCACAGAATATCAGCGAACAAGTTGCTGCTTATATGAGGGATCCAACTAAAATGGTCAGGCAAATGCAACAAAGAAGATCAGCCATTGGTGTTTTTGGAGATGTAAGATAATTGACAATTTTTCTTATTTTAGTCTAAGAAATGGTGCACAATTCCTGGTATGGTGGGCTCAGATTTTTTTTCCTTTTTCTGTTACTGACTACCTGACTTTTACTATTGGACAGGTTCCTGAGTCGACAGGCAATGCCAAGGGAGAGGTAATTTTGTGAATGAGTAATTTGTGTATCTTCTTCCCATATTAGTTCAAACTTTGCAAGTTTAAATATTCCACATTTAGATATGGAGTGAGAACATGCTAAGCGCAAGGCTTAAGCGGACACTCAATTGAAGCTGGGTTACATCTCATCAATTAATGAGTGAAAGTGTTCTGATATTGCCTGCCTGATTCTACGGACATGATGTTTCTCTGGAGGCCTTTTCTCTTTCCCCATATTTTGCCTGGGAAATTCTCTTTTCCTTTTCTCTCTTCTTCATAACATTTTTTAATTTTTTTATGGATATTGCCAACCTAACAGTTTTGCTGAATCTTTCAATTCTAATTAGGAAACACATCCCGATGGCGATCCTGAACTTCTAAATGACTCTGAATTTTATCAGCAGTTATTGAAAGAATTTTTTGAGAATGTCGACCCCTCATCCACAGGTGAGAGTATTGTATCTCATCCTAGTTTCTTATATTCATAGAATAACTTTCTCCCCATTAGATCTACAGCCCCAAGGATCAATAAAGATATAATTGGTGGCTGTTTTTCACTTTCACATTCTTCATTTCCAAGATAGAGGGTCAGATGGTTTCCTCAATTAACAGCCCTTCACTAATCTAATGTCTTTAATCTTTGCTTATTGATTGTCCGCAGAGACCACCTTTTATGCTCTAAAAAGGTTGCAAACTAAGAAGAGAAAGATTGTTGATCGGCGTGCTTCAAAGAGCCGAAAGATCAGGTATGGAAGAGCATGTTCTCTCTGCTGCCATTTTCATCTCTTTTAACCCAGTGCATTTCATTGATTTCCCCTTGTCAATCACAATTTTTAGGTACAACGTCCATGAAAAGATTGTCAATTTCATGGCTCCTCGGCCAATGAACATTCCTCCCATGGCCCCAAAAGTGTTTGAAAATTTATTTGGATTGAAGGCCCAAAAGTCTTCTGTAGATTCATAACGTTATTGTTGGAATGTTTTGCGGGGGGAATTTTGTAATGTAATTCGTCAACAAACACTTGAATTTCTTTCTAGCTCACAATTTATTCCCTGGGACATATCCACTGTAAGCTTGAACTTGGTGTGATAAAAAATCCAGATTTGAGCATGCATCTATCTGTCTTTATTTCTTGAGGTCGAGATCAAAGGTCAAATAGTTTGAATTAAGTGTTCTTAGCATTGCTTTTGCTTTTGTGATTGAGGTTGAAAAAAAGCAGTTTAAAAAAAATTGCTTTTACCGTGGTTCAAAATAAGCAGTGAAGTGTTTGGTTAAAACTGTGGTTGAGTCTCGGTTCAAATTATTTATATTTTAATTAATTTTTAGATTATTTTAATATTAAATATATATTTTTTATATTAATAAACATATATTATATAAACATTATTTATATTTTAATTAATTTTTAGATTATTTTAATATATATATATATATACCCACCCAGCAAGGCCCCATATATATATATATATACCCACCCAGCAAGGCCCCATATGTATATATATATACCCACCTAGCAAGCCCCTGAATCGTAGCAAGAAAAGTAGCAAAATGCTGCTTTTCTTGCACCGGTGTTTGGCAAAAAAATAGATGTGGGTCCATGTTCAAATTCTACTTATCAGATTTACTAAACACTTAATTCAATAAGAAATTTTATTTATCAGATTTACCATACACTTAATTCAATAAGCAGATTTGCAAATGCAGTTGGCCAAACGGGCACTTAAAACAAGTGTTTAGTACCAATTTGGCTTAAAAACCAGAGAGGTTTCACTCGTAAACGAGTGTTCTTCTTTTGCTCTCTTTGTAAAATAGTAATCTTTTTTGTCCTTTTCACGGATGAAATTTACATTTACGAGTATTGTAAGCACCATCTCTGCACGAGCAGCTCATTTGTGAAGTGAACGAGTGAGCTCTCTGAGTTCAATTTCTAAGAGCTTTCACATGTCCGTTCAAGAATCTGAAAGCAGAAAAGACAAAAATCAAAATCATGGGAAGAACAAGGCCTTTCTTATGCATATAAAAAGAACAATAAATAAGAAAAAAAAGCTGTTTTCTTGAAGATATTTTTTTAAAAAAACTTTTTTCGTTCAGAAATTAAATTGTTTTTGATATTGAGAGAAAAAGATTTAAAAATTTCAATTTTTTTAATCAAAATAATAATAAAAATTTAATTCTTTTAAAAATCATTTTTGAAATTAATGTGAAATAGAGCTTAAGAAAAAGAAACCAAACGCGGCCTTATCTACATTTATTGACACTCTACAGGAGTGATCTTCTTTATCTTCAACCACCAACGAACTTTTTTTTTTTTGAACGAAGATGTATATTGAAAGGCGGAAGAATATACAGAGCGGCTTAGAAAACCAAGGGAAACAAGGAAGAAATAGCCTTCTACCTTGAAAAGAAAACAGCGAAAACGAGCCTAAGAAAGCCCCTAAGGCCCCATAAGAGCAAAGAGGGAACAAAGGAGGCTTACAAGGCCTAAACAAAAATGGCTAACCAAACTATGCCAAGCTGGCCCACTCCAATTCCCAGCACGGGACAAAGCAGCCTACTAGCTCTATCTCAGAGCGAGATGGCTTGTCGGCCTAATGGGAGCCCAAGGAGGGTCCGTTAAGTTCCAAGTCATCCGAATATCGTTGGTAAAACAAATACCATTACAATTCATTAGATGTTCTCGAATCTGCTGTAAAATATCATCGCCAACTTTGTTGGCCTGAGTAGCTTTGTTTTGGAAGATCCTTTTATTACGCTCCTGCCAGATATGGTAGATTGTAGCAGCAAAGATGAGAGCACCAATGACGCTGTTAGTGGATTTTGTATTCTGAAACCTCTGAGATGTCCATTCAACAAGGTTGTCCCAAGATAGAGCAGGCCAGTGGGTTCGACCTTTGTCCTGGATAATCTTCCAAACTTGGGAGGAGAAGTTGCACCTAAAGAAGAGATGGTTGTGGGATTCAGGCTCCTGATAGCATAGACTGCATGTTTTATCTCCTTCCAGGTAGTGCAATCTGTCCATGGTTGATAGCCTACCCCGAGCTGCTAACCACAGCAGGAAAGAGTGACGAGGGATATGGTGAGAATGCCAAAGGATACGATGAAACTTGGAAGTTGGTCTTCTGTCTCGAAGGTAATTCCAAGCTGAAGCAATTGAGAATTTCCCGTTGCTATCAGGGTGCCAGAGAACCTTGTCATCCTCCAAGGGGTTTGGTTGGAAGTTCACCGTTGACCAGAGGGTTTGCGAGAGAATTGGGACCTGCGGGAAAGACCACCTGCCTCCTTCAATGATGTCAGCCAATTTGGCTTTCCAAGGGAGCAAAGAGGAAGATAGATTTCTTTGGGAGAGCAGATCTATGGGACGGAGACCTGCTGGCATCCAGTAGTCATACCATAAAGAGGTATTCTTGCCATTTCCCACCTTCGATCGGAACCCCCCTCGACACCATTCCCTTGCTTGGAGAATTTTCCTCCAAATCCAAGAGGGATTGGAAGGAACAGCTATCTGCCAAAAGGGACGGCTTCTGATAAGGTATTTGTGCATCCAAGCTACCCAAAGGGAGCTTTTGTCCGTGAGAATGACCCAGATGTGACTGAGAGTGGCAGCCTTGTTCCAGGTCCTCAAGTTTTTAATGCCCAGACCTCCCTCTGCTTTTGGGATGCAAACCTCTTTCCACGTTACCTTGGCACCCTTTGCGGAAAGGGAAGCTCCTTTCCATAAGAAAGCTGAGAGAATGCTTTCAATTGTTGCAATGGTGGAAGCCGGGAGAATAAATTTGGAAGCCCAATAAACTTGAACCGAGAAGAGGACCGAGTTGATTAACTGGAGTCTCCCTGTATAAGATAAGGAAGCTGAAGTCCACAATCCTATGCGGCCTTTTATACGATCCACCAGAGGAAGACAATCAACCTTTGTTAGCTTCGTAGTAATAAGCGGAACCCCTAAGTATGTGGGAGTGGAAGAGCTGATTTGGATTCCCAGGATGGTGGAAATCCTAGATTGCATATCTTGGTCAGCCCCAGCAACAAAGAGGGAGCTTTTGTTGTGGTTGATGTTTAAGCCCGATAAATTAGAGAATGTATCAATAGCTTGCTTGAGTATCCTGGCCGAAGCCGGATCTGCCCCACAGAAAAAAATTAGATCATCGGCGAAGCTTTGATGAGTTATCTTAGGGTCCTTGCATCTCCAATGATGATTGAAAGAACTGTCAAGAGTAGCCCTTTGAATGATGCCATTTAGACCCTCCATGGCCAGAACAAAGAGATACGGGGAAAGGGGATCCCCCTGCCGAAGACCCCTTGAAGCCTGAAAAAACCCATGGTCCTCACCGTTAAGGCTAACCGTATAGCTAGGGGTGGTGATGCAGACCCTAATCCAATTTATGACGGTTGGGTGAATGGCAATACTTTCCAGGGCTTCAAGGATAAAACCCCAATCAAGGGTGTCGAAAGCTTTCCTTAGGTCGACCTTGATTGCACAGCGGGGAGGACCTCCTTTGCGGTGGTAGTTGTGCATAAGCTCTTGCACCAGAAAAATGGCCTCATAGATATTCCTACCCGGAAGGAAGGCCGATTGAGACCTGCTGATAATACTGGTAAGGCTGTGCTTTATTCTATTAGCAAGGACCTTGGAGATGCACTTGTAGATAACGGTGCAACACGAGATAGGCCTATAATCGCTTAGAGAATCCGGGTTTTCCACTTTAGGAATAAGGGTGATACGGGTGGTGTTGATGCATTTAGGCATGTAGTTTGTCGTGAAAAAATGACTCACTGCTGCAACGAAGTCATCCCCTACAGTTTCCCAACTCTTCTTGAAGAAACAACTGTTAAACCCATCAGGCCCCGGGGCTTTGTCATCCCCGATTGAGAACAAAGCGTCTTTGATTTCTTCCCTGATTATGGGCCGAGCCATACAATCCGCATCCTCCCTATTGATAGCTTTAGAGTACAAGGGCCCGTCATTGTAATCCTGCGGAATAGTATTAGGATTGGAGAGTAGATTTTTGAAAAAGTCTACTGCCAGGCCACCCATGGCCACTGGGTCCTTCACCTCTTCCCCGGTCTCCGATCTCAAACTATGGATTTGGTTCCGAGCCCTGCGCTGCATGAGAGAGCGATGGAAAAAAGCTGTGTACTTGTCCCCAAGCTTCAGCCACTGCACTCTCGATCTCTGTCTGAAAAAGCATTCCTCGTCTGCACTTAACTTGTTATAACAGTAGCAAGCTTCCCTTTCCCTTGAACTTGCATCCTTATCATCTGGGTGATTATCCAGATGATATTGGGCTGCTTGCCATTCCTCCTTGGCAATGCGAGCTTTGTCTGAAATGCAATGCGTGCGATGACCATGGTAGAGCTTCAGATACCCTTTTAGAATACGCAATTTGGATGTGAGCCTGTTGATGGGGTTACCCCAAACCGCACTCTCCCATGCAGCCTTAACCGTGTCTTCAAACCCCTCTTGGTCTACCCACAGATTTAGAAATTTAAACCTAGGCTTTTGGCGGGGAGGAGGGGGGGAGAGAGACAGAGTGATGGGACTGTGATCTGAGCCAATCCGAGCCTGAAAATTAGCCTTCATCAGGGGCCAAGTAGCCAAAAGAGTCTGATTCCCCCAAGCCCAATCAATTTTCCTGAGGATAGTGTCTTCACCTTGCCTACCATTGTGCCAGGTGAAATGCAAACCAGAAACCGGGATTTGGATGAGCTCAGCCTGAGTGACACAATTAGGGAAGTCATCCATGTGGTTATGCCATCGCGGGTCCCCCCCTTGGCGATCTCTAGAACTGATGATGGCGTTGAAGTCTCCTAGAATGCCCCAAGGAGAAGCGCTGTTTATAGACTTCTGCGTGGACAAATAGCTCCATATGGCAGATCTTTCTTCCTGAGTATTCAAACCGTAGATGAAAGTTGTCCTAATAGAGGACCCATCTAGGAGGCTTTTGACATCACAGGTTAACCACTGAGGGTCACTATGGATGACTGTAACAGATATCTTCCTAGTATCCCACCCGACCAAAATTCGGCAAAGATTACATTGGGTGATGTTGGACTCAAACTGCCAGGAATGGAGGCCCAGGCCTGCCTCAACTCTAGCCATGTTAGCCATACGGATCCTGGGCTCCAGAATGCCAATAATATTGAGATTATTTTTGGTGATCCATTGCTGAATCCTTTTCTGTTTTTGGGGGCAATTTAGCCCTCTTATGTTCCATGCACCTATGGTTGCAACCATTTATTAAGATTTGGATAGAGACGGCCTTGGCTCAGAGGCCCCTGGCCTCATTCTTGTTTCTGCCCTTTTTCTTCTTTCGTACAACCGGCACTGTCCTGATGTTATCATCCCCTGCTGTTAGAGTGTGGCTGTCTCCTGAACTCACCTCATCTTCTGCATCTGTTTTGTGCACCCTGACAAAGATGGTAGGATCCTTGTCGTCTTGCATGCCGTCCTGGCTGCATGGGGTTTCCCTTTGTTTTGTTGCACCATTTTGGCCTCCTTTTCCCACGCTACTTTGCGTGCTTACTTCTGGGACTTGCTTAATGTGGCTGGATTGCTTTATAGAGGGGGCTACCTTCTGTCCATGCAGCTTTTGCATTGGGCTCCTCGTAGGGCTTGCGTCAGCCATTGGCTGTTTCCCCTCACGGCGCCAAGGCTGTTCTACGGTGAGTTGTTTGTTCTCCTCCGGCCAATCCTTATGGCTTGCATCTCTTTTGTGTTGATGTTTCTCCCTCATCAGTGGCCTACCCTGGCGTTGAGTCTGGTCATCCACCTTTTCTATTCCCTTACCCGCAACTACGGGAGCTGGCTCTGGCATAACACATTTATGGCCAAAACTTTGGCACACCTCACAGCGTGAGGGCTTCCACTCATATTCCACATTTACCTTCACCGGCTCCTGTGTTAACGGGCTTTCCACTTCAAAGTGGTGGATGAAAGGAAGTCTTGCATCGAGTTCCACACACAGACGAGCATAGTCCAACCTTTTACAGGTTATAGTTTGGCCATCGCAGGACTGAGGCTTACCAACCATACTAGCGGCCATGCTCAGTCCTTGCCTGGTCCACAGCGGTAGGGGAAGACCCCGGAGGCGAATCCACACCGAGACATGGCCTATTTTGCTTCGGTCAAACTGGAACTGAGGCGTCCATTTCTGCAAGATAATGTTTTTACCCCCAAACATCCATGGGCCTTTCTCCATAACTTCCATGACTGATTCCTCTGTCTTGAAACGAAAAATGAGAAAGCTATCTTCCATGGTGAGAACCTGTTCCAGCCCATAAGGGCCCCAAACTTTCCTTGCAATGAGGTTGACAGCATGATAGGGTAGTCTGCATCCTGTGAAAAACCCTATCATGCAGCGTGACCATTGGTCTACATTAAGAAGCTTCATACCTGTAGGTATCTTGAGGCGAGAGCCAGCTGGCTGCTGTGGAATAGGGTCCAGAGTATGCCGAGTGGTGGAATCTGTAACCCTGACTCTATCTGCCCATGTTGCCTGAGGTGTGTCACGTCCTTCCTTCTTGTCCGGTAACGGTTGTGGGTGGGTTGGGTTTTCTTTGTGGCTGGCCATTTTGGTTGGGACAGGATGGTTCACCAACGAACTCTGTAGAGAGTTTAGTATATAGTTCAAAAGAACACCTAATTTGACATAAAAATTTGACAGAGCAGAGGTAACATAGACAGCAGTTTGTACTCTAAAGAAACTTCCCATATACAGTAAAATCAAAGGAAAATGCTTCTCCAAACAACCATTTCATCATCTCCACCTCTACAACACCATAACCAGCACCCTCACTCTCTCCTCCCATTAGGGTTTCTCAAGTTTGGGCCCCAAAAGCTCCCTTTTCAGGTACATATTTCTATTTCCTTTTTGAACTCTCCTGGTTTAACAAAATTGATTTTTTTTTTATCGCTTTCTTCATCTTTATTTATTTTAAAACAGATCATGTTTTAGTCTTTCTTGAAAATTTACTTGAGGTCTTGAATTATGGTGGTATATTTATACTGTATTTCTTTGAACATGCCATGATAATGGAGGGTTTATTTAATGTAAGCTTTGACATGAAGAAATATTGATATGAAAATAATGTTACTTGGGAAAAATTTGCACGTTTTTTCAGCACTCTAGCTCACCAGATTTGACAACTTTCAGAGTAGGCCATGGACTGAACGTCACAAAGTTTCCTGATTTCCAGGTACGTGTTCCAACAATCTCTTTGCTTCAATGGTGGATACTTTTGTTCAGAAACCAAGTCAACTCGGAATCCGAACCTTACCCTTTTTTAATCAACACTTACTGTTTTCTTTAGCACTATTTATTAAAAAGTTTAACCTCTTCTTTAGGACAAAATGTTTTAGGACTGAAGGTGCATTGAAGACTTTGTGAATTCATAGTTAGCAAAGAGTGGTTAGATTTAGAAAGTATGGCCTCCCCAGGCAGACACGGTATATGACAAGTTTTATTTAAATTCTGGGAAGAATTGGAGTCTCGTGCACAATTGAAGAGGATTGGAGGTTTGTTATGGGAGGGGAGTAGGGTGGGTAGCTTTGTTAGCCACATTTCCTCGCTGGATCTGGCTTACTAGAAGTGTTGAAGTTATCCTAGGAATCGTTTCTGCATTGCTGAAGGAAGAGAGCGTTTGCCTAGTTATTCTTTAGTATTGTCCTAAAGTTATATTCTGGAGTTCCAGATTCTTATGGTGACAAAGAAGTGGGAGCTGAAATCTGTGTTAGTTTTCATACTCTCATTATAAAGTATTGGAAGTTTCTTTTTAGGATGAGATTTCCCTGGAAGATGGCTCTGTGATCGTCATGATTACTAGCCTTCTCATGGGTTGGAGTGAATTTGATGAATACTCCCAAGCATTGCCTAGGGTTGTCGGAGTTGAGCTTGAAATTGAAGCAGTACAATTGGAGAAAACTGCACCAATGTGCTCAATATGAAGTACATGGTAAGAGATGAAGAGAAGTGATTTAGAAAGGATGAGCTAGCAGACTTGAGAGTTAGAACTTCGATCCCCTCAGAAAAAATTTCTTCTATCGCAGGTTTGGTTTGTACCTGGTGTTTGAACTGTATTGGTTTATAATATTTATTTTTGTACAACAGCTCATGGGTGTAGATCGCTTTTCAGCTCTCATCTTCCATACATCCTGCCTTCATTTCATATGTTGCATTCCATAGGGTAAACATTGTTACCTAATCATACAAAAGTTGGCTATTGGAACCAAGACACATGTCTGTGTGTGTAACCAAAATCATGGTCAACCAGTGCAATGCGTGTTTTTATATCAGCAGAGAACCATTTTTCTTTACAAATTACGATTTCCTCTCTTTCTTCCATGGCTTATGTTGTGAACCTGCAGAATGATTTTTGTCATCTCTCTGTCACTTTTTTTCTCAATAGAAGCTTCTTCAATAAGGTGCCATTCATTTTTCACAACTCATTTTGCTTTCTCTTGTGGGTGAAGGCAGATACATGGAAAGGAGTTGGCAATGGGATTCTATAGCTTACCAAGTGATGAGAGTATTGTCCTCTTCTCACCTTGATCTTTCATTCAGTCTGATTTTAGTGGCTAATTAAAGTTGTGTTGCTGATGCTATATAACTCTTACATCAAATGCCTTAAAAGTTTTATCTACAACCTCGTATCCTTATTTTGTACTATTTAATAAAATCATTAATCTGGCATGTAATTTGAAGACTCCTTATTTTGTTTTTTGTTAATTGCTTGCAGAATAGTCCTTATACTTAGCAGTTAGGATCCTCTTAAAATGTACTATCATTTCAGTCTTGTCCTGAGCTAATTGAACAATGATCCAGATATATCAGTCTTGCTTGAGACATAATCATGGTGATGAAAAAACCCACTATAGAAATCAAGAAATGGAATGCATCTAGAGACATATGTATGTGTGAGGGTGCGTGCACAAATGTTCTCTAAATGGTGGGCACGATTCTGAGTAATCAGGAATTAATAATTTCTTGAAGATTGGGAATTTCTCATTGAAATATAATGGACACTGCTTCATCTAGTTCTGATGACAATTTTGGTCTTCAACAATGTTGCTTTGCCGGATTATGTATTCTATTCTTATCTTCCAAATGCAACTCTGCAGATTTTTATCCTTGGTTTATTTTTCCTTCCAGTGACTGCATCCTGCCACCCCATATCATTTTTGAAATTGAAGTGTCAAAGAACATCTTACAAACAATGGTCATTGTTCAGTGATTGATTTGCACATTCAATGAAGCCAATTCAACTTTCTACATATTCTTCTCCTATTTCAATAAGTGATAACGTCGTCAAATAAAAAATGTCTGAAGTAGCTAAACCTGATAATGTATTGTTCACAGCCTATCGGAAATAAATGTCTATATTTGAGCTCATCATGCTTGTACTCAAGAAGAGCTGCATGAAGTTCCAGTTTTTTTTGTATGCATTAGCATTGAGTGGGAGGAAGGATCTATATTCATAGGTTAATGTCAGCAACATCTGCTGCTTCTTGGACATGCTATTTGCCTTTTCCCTACTGATTTCTTTTTTCTTTTTGTATCCCATTTTCTTAATATCATAACTTTTTGCAGAATCCTCGAGCAGTCTTCAGAATATTGAGGATAATGTGTGCATGAAAAGAGTGATAGTTTGGGCGTCTGTGCTCTCATTTGGAAAAATCTCATTGTTATCTTCTGCTCAAGTGGCACATGCAGGAGAAAGTATCAAGCCAGAAGCAATTTATGAGGTTGGGGAATTATTTGAATTGGGAATCCAGCTCTCTTATCTGCTTTTACTACTAGCTTTGCTTGGGGTTGGAACTTTCTTTGTTATTCGTCAAGTCCTAATGCGCAGAGAGCTCGACCTTTCTGCTAAAGAATTGCAGGCAAGTTCCTCTCTTTTAATCTGTAATATGCTTTCCAAGGAGTTTACTCTCTTCTGCCACGGACATTTATTACAAAACCATCTTGTAAATTGTTAGACATTTAGATGGAGAGGTCAGCTTGTTTTGAAAAATAGATCCATTTAGTTTCTCTAACCTTCCCTGACATTTCCATCTCTTGTTTGATAATCATAACAGGCATTGGCCATCTGCATTTTTTTTAATAGGATCTTATTATCTTGTTGTGTTTCCCCCCTTTAATTTCAGGAGCAAGTAAGAAGTGGTGATGCCACTGCAACTGGACTTTTTGAACTCGGTGCAGTAATGCTGAGGAGAAAATTTTACCCGGCTGCTACGAGATATTTACTTCAGGCAATTGAGAAATGGGATGGTGATGATCAAGATCTTGCCCAGGTATGATTGCCTTGGGGTAATTGCATCTGATTGACCTAACACATTCGCGCATTGCCTTAGGAAATGTCAAGCAACATCATTTTCTTCTTCTCACTAATGAAAGAAGGAAAAGGAAAATTTCATATGCTTAATCATACTTGATGGTCAAGTTAATATATTTAGATTACGGCATACAAATATGTTTACCGAATGGATTTGATGTTGGTTTACTGTATTTTGGAATCACTACAGTCTGTTACTGCAATCCGTTGCCTGCGTGCACTGACACACCGAGAAAGTTGTCAGGATCTAGATTTAGTGCTAACAGTGGCTAATCAACTTGCAAATAATGAACAAAGATTAGAAATAAGAACTTGATATTCTTTTTCTGAGCAATTAAGATAAAACAGGGAGTACCCTAGTCTGTATTTCAAATCAATATGATAACACTTCTCGTGCATGATTTTGATGATAAGTCCCTTTCTACCTGTCAAATATTTGGACAGGTTTACAATGCCCTTGGCGTCAGTTATGTTCTTGACGGGAAGCTTGACAGAGGAATCAAACAGTTTGAAGCTGCGGTGAAGCTCCAACCAGGTTATGTCACAGCCTGGAACAACCTCGGCGATGCCTATGAAAAGAAGAAAGACCTGAAGTCAGCTCTCATGGCATTCGAGGAAGTTCTACTTTTTGATCCTAACAATAAGGTGGCGAGACCCAGAAGAGATGCCTTGAAGGACAAGGTACAAATGTACAGAGGAGTTCCCATGAAGTCTAAGGATAGATGAACCTACTAGTGTCACAAGATTATCAATTTTTTTATTTATAAATTCTGTCATCTTCAACCAATCCTGAACTTTTCTTCCTCTAATAATTTTTTGTATCTTTTCCAGAAATTACATGTCCAGACTCGAACATCCTTAAGATTGTTGCCCAACCATCGATATAAGTTTACTAGAGTCAATTTTTATTGTTTTTATTTTTTAATTATTATTTTTTTTACTATCAATCTTTGAAACTTGGTTCATTATTATTAAGATTTTTTTCAATGTTGGTCCTATGGTTTTATCATGATCTAATACCCTAGATTTCGAGTTTCATAGGTTAACCATTGTTGCTCTAAGGGCCTGTTTGGGAGGGTGGTTGCGGTTGCTTTTGAAAGTACTTTTCATTTAGAAATACATCAAAATGATATTTTTTTATTTTTTAAAAATTATTTTTGACATCAGCACATCAAAATGATTTAAAAACACAAAACAAAATCATTTAAAATGAATTATTTTTTTCAAATTTTGGGGAAACGGCGGTATAACTGCGCTCCCAAACAGCTTCTAAATCAATCCAATGTGATGTTATTTTGATATTTTATTTAAAAAATATATAATTCAATATATCATTATTTAAATATTTTAAAAATATTTTGGCCATTATGCATCAAAGTTTTGATTTTCTAATGTCCTGACATTTTTTTGCCAACAAAAATTAAATTGACTTGTGATATGGCACGTGTTAAAAAAACTATTTTTATCTCGATTATGTTTAGTATGGGTTAAAAATATATATAAGAAATATTAATGGAGTAAGATCTTAATGTGAAATGTTAAAGATTTTTAGTAGAAGTTGTAAAATTTAGAATAAAAGTGGATCCCAAGAATATAAATCAAATCAATATTTAAATTAGATAGCTTTTTAAAAATCAAACAATATTATATTCTTAATATAAAACAGTTTTTCTAAGCATCTGGGATCCCTGGCACTGTATTATGCTGATTCAAAAGCCTAAAGCCATCCACCCAATTGTTCATCCAAAACCGTCGACGCTATGAATCACACAAGGCCAGATTTTACAGATTGCTTTTCATAGCTAAGAATCTTTTCCTTTATGATCATGTGCACGAAGATGCGATCGTTTATTCTGATATGCTTGCCTCGAAGAACACCTGTCCAAAGACTATTGCTGTCGTGAATAATTCCCCAACCTACCTAGCTAGTTTCATGATATTCATTTATCCCGTATAATCCCTGTATATTCTCTGCATATTCTCTGTACTGTTTATTTTGGTTGGTGTTTTGTTTTTTTAATTGAAATGAAATGTTTCAGTTTCGGATCGTTTCGACATACTATTTCGGGGATGTACTGTTTATGTATGTATGTGTGTGTATGTATGTATGTATGTATGTATGTATGTGTGTGTATGTATGTATAATTAAATATATTAATTCAAAAAAATAGTTCAAATCCAAATTTTTTTATATTTAGAATTGTACAATTTAATCTAAAAAAACACAATAAAATGATTTCTCTCAACAAAATTATGAACATGTATAATATTACGAGAATGTTATCATCAATCTCGCAAGCTCATTACATTCTCTAATTGCTCTGAAATTTTAACATAATATATATAAACATGTCAAGAGACTCCTCATAAATTTTCATCTTAATCTAATGCAGGATTAAAAGATTTGATTGATATTGTAAAATCATTCATTATTTAAAAAAAATACTCTTTGGCCAAAACGAAACCGTATTCGGCCGAAAAATCCGGAACGGGCAGGAATTTAAACCGAAATAAAAACAACGCCCTTTTATCTTGTTTTTTTAACTAGTATGAAATATTTCGGCTGAAACGAAACAAAACCGACAACCATATCGATGCAGCGAGAAGGATAGCTTGCCATTACTATTAGAGCCTGATAAATGGGAAAAAGATTTCCATTTCCATTGATTTTTTGAGCTCACAAGGTCAGCAACGAAACAGTTTTTCTAAGCATCTGGGATCCCTGGCACTGTGTTATGCTGACTCAAAAGCCTAAAGCCATCCACCCGATTGTTCATCCAAAACCGTCGACGCTATGAATCACACGAGGCCAGATTTTACAGATTGCTTTCGTGAATAATTCCCCAACGTACCTAGCTAGTTTCATGATATTCATTTATCCCATATAAAATCCCTGTATATTCTCTGCATATTTTGTTTTGGTTGGTGTTTTGTTTTTTTAATTGAAATGAAATGTTTCAGTTTCGGAGCATTTCAGCGTGCCGTTTCGGGGTTGTACTGTTTATGTATGTGTGTATATATATATAATTAAATATATTAATTCAAAAAAATAGTTCAAATCCAAAAATAAAATTATTTAGAATTGTGCAATTTAATCTAAAAAAAACACAATAAAATGATTTTTCTCAACAAAATTATGAACATGTATAATATTACGAGAATACCACCATCAATCTCGCAAGATTATTATATTTTCTGATTGCTCTGAAATTTTAACATAATATATATAAATATGTCAAGAGACTCATCGTAAAATTTCATCTTAATCTAATGGTAGGATTAAAAGATATGATTGATATTGTAAAATCATTTATTATTTAAAAAAAATACTCTTTGGCCAAAACGAAACCGTATTCGGCCGAAAAATCTGGAACGAGCAGGAATTTAAACCGAAATAAAAACAACGCCCTTTTATCTTGTTTTTTTAACTAGTATGAAACATTTCGACTATTTCAGCCGAAACAAAACAAAACCGACAACTATGGATAAAGTGATTTTGAGATAAGAGAAGATTGAATGGGATACAAAGGTGCTGATGCTAGGATTGTGATTCTCCCCGCTAGAGATAAATTCTTTGATTTTCAACAAAGAGACTCCTCCCAAGCTAGATTTGATCGTCCTTAGATCTAGCATCCTCAATGGTGTTGTCGATCGATCTAGGGTATGTTTGGGACAGCTGTTGCTGTAGCTTTTTAAAGTGCTTTTCGTGCCGAAATATATCAAAATGATGTTTTTTTTTTTAAATTATTTTTGACATCAGCACATCAAAATGATCTAAAAACACCAAAACATATTCATTTAAAATGAAAATAAAATAAAATTTGAAACGCAATTTGAGAAGCTGTTCCAAACAGCTTCCTAGTCGTCAAGAAAATAACTTGATCTAAGGAGACTTTTGACTTGAAATTAAATATCAGAAAGTTTTTTTTTTAATTCTTATTCTGATTCTATAACCAATCTATCGTTTCTGAAATTAAGTCTTTCCTATGGTCAAGCTATGAATCTACCAATGCTTATTGTACACATGCTTTGGCACTAGGAAAGGCAAGAATCACCACAAAAAGAAAAGAATCACAAAATTCCAACACTCCCTCTCAAGATGATGCATACATATTACACATGCCAACTTGTCGACGAACTTTGAGAACTCTTGAATTGGAACCACTTTGGTGAAGGGCAACGATCATTTGAGGTCTTCCCGGCAATATCATTCTCTCTAAGTGTTTCAAAACCTGCAACAATGGAAGATGTTTTGAAACTATTTTTCATGGATCCTAGCTATGATCCCACCATTCTGAATAACCTTCTCCGAGCATCTTCTTTTGGTTTGACCAATTTGATCATACTGGTTGTACGTGTTTGCATGTAGATTTGTTGGCACCATTCTTATGATGGATGAACCTTGTTTATGTTAATTATCAAATGTATTATATTCCATCAAAATCGGTTAAATGATGCCTTTTTTGTCAATTTTTTGTTATTGTTTGTCCAGTAGCTCTCTCCTATTAATATTTAAAAGATTGGTTTAGGGCTTAGGGCACCATGGATGAAGCTTTGAAGTTTGCAGGTTCTTCGTTCATATGTGGGTAACATTTTTCTAGTCAAGGAATCGGTTCTTTCCTCAAAACTTTACCATGAATTTGTTCAAAGTATCATATATTCCAACAAGCAAGATATGCACCCTTTGCCATTGGACTAGTTTATAATAAGATTCAACATCTTTCTCACTCTCCATGATAACTTTATCACGATGACCTAACTCACCAAGAAATTTATGCTAAAGATGACAACAAGAATTATGCTAAAGGTGCCCTAGAAAAATGAAGAAGCTTTTTGATGTTACGGGTTAGAATTCCTTTTCCTCGAAAGGAAGCACCAATGGCCAATAAGATTATGACACTTGTGTTCGAATTTTGGCCCACAGCTCAATAATTCTTGAAGGTGCGTTGAACTTAAAAAAAGGGTGAAGAAGAGGAAGCAATTTTAATGGGGATGGGGATGTTGAGTGGGTGGTCCAATTATTTTAATAATCTTGTATAGTTTTTGCTAATAAGTGCTTATTGGGTATGAAATCTTTGTTGTATCTAATTTATTGGCATGACCTTTCTATGTGCCACCCTTCAAATAAATTACACATTATGAATTTTATTTTTTATGGATTTTTAAATAATAAATAATTTTAAAGCAGAGTAAGACACGTGAAAAATAAAAAGCTAGGTTTGTTTAAAATTAATGACTCAATGATTTAAGAATTGGGTGATTTCCACTTACCAGTTATGATTATTTTTGGTACTCTGATTGTTTTTTTCATTTATAAAAATATATTTTTTTAAATTTAGATATTATCATATAAAAACAATTTAAAAACACACAAAAATAGAATAACTTGAAATAAAAAATTTCAAGTTTTCATTTATGATTTGATTTGATTGAAATAAATACATTTAAAACCGATTATTAGAGTTTTAATTCCTGTTAAAAAATAAAAAAATACTTTTTTTTTAATAAACAAAAGGTTCAAATTCAAGAGTTTTTTATTAGAGGATCCATTGTCAATAGAATTAACCATATCTTATTTACAGCCCATTACTTCAACCACTATTTTCTCTTTTTGTGGTATCGAATCTTTGGATACGAATATGAGGGGGGTCTGATGGTGTCATGTGTTAACCTTTATATATATAATAGCTATATTGCCCGCGTGTTGCCGCGGACATTCTTATGTATATAATTTAACATAATTAAATCAAAATGATAAATTTATATGATATAACTAAATAAAATTTATAGATTAGGAGATAAAATATAAAAAAATTTAAGTACAGTTTATTGCGCAAGTATAGATTACATCTTTTAGAATGTAGATATTACATCATGAAAGATTACAAAAGAACGCGAACTAACATGTTAAAAACCAGAGCAAAATATTTTCATAAAAAAGGAAAAATTAATCACAAAAATCATCGTTATTATTGTGCAGATAGTAAAATTAGAAAAATCATTTAATACAAAGAGCAAATTTTAAAAAAATACAGGGAAAAAGGAAGCAATATTAATTTAAAATACTATAACAATAGCATCATCGGAGTCTAAAAATCTAAACTTATTATTGTTGTTACTATTAAAACAATAAAAATTATTAAATTATACCGAGGAAAAAAAAAGCATGAACAAAATAGGAAGCAAGAAAAACAATTAAAATATTATTATTATTATTATTATTATTATTATTATTATTATCATTATTATTATTATTATATTATGAAAGAATAAATAAATGAATGAATTAAGATTAAAGAAAAAATATAAATTGTTAACAAACCTGTAATAATTAAATAACCAAAATAAGTAGTTAATTTTTTGTTGACAGAAAGACAGAAATATCAATTGTAAATAATTAAATTACCCAGGGAAACCATAAAAAAAAGGAAAAGAGTTTTCATAAAAAAAACAATAAAAAACCAATAACCAAAATTATCATTATTATTGAGTAAATACTGAGATCATAAAAATAATCTAATCTAAAGAAGGAAAAAAAACAAAAGGAAGAAAACAATTATTAAAAAAAAACCTCCAATAATTAAATAACAGAAATAAATAATCAATTCCCTATCAACAAAAAGACGAAAACATAAATTGAAAATCAATCTTTATGTTATTGTCATTATCATGAATATAACAGTTAAAATTATTATTAACATTACTGTTAAAAACAATCAAAAAAATTAAATTGCACAAAAAAATCATTACAAAAAAAGCAAAAGATTTAAAAAAAAATAAAAATAAAAAATCATCGCTAAAATTATCAATATCATTGTGTAAATAGCAAAATCATAAAAATCATCTAATCCAAAGAACACATAAAAAAAAAGAATAAAGGGAAAAAATATGCAATATTTATTTTAAAATGAATACCAACATAAATTAAAATTTAAGGATTGAACCGATTAAAAACTAAAAGAAAATTCAAAAAAATAAGAGCATAAATGCATAAATTTGAAATAAAAATAAACATTATCAAAGAATTTAAAGGAAAAAACAAAAATTAATTAATATAAAATAAAATATTCAAAGAATAAGGGCCGAAATGAAAAATAACATATATAATTAATTCCAATTGAAGGATAAAACTGAAAAAAACATAAAATCTTGGGACCAAAATAAATAATGAAATAGTAATAATGGTAATTGCTGTTATTATATCAAAAAATTAGAAGAAGTGGGACTGATATGAAAAGTTGTGTATATTAAGAATTTTAATTGGAGGACCAAATTAAAGAAATCAAAACATCCAGACCGAAAAAATTACAGGAACAAAAAAGAAATCAAAAATCAAAAGTTTAAGGACCGAAATTAAAAATGCTTTATATAATTAGTTTTAATTGAAGGGCACAATTGAAAACAATCCAACTTTCAATTCTCGAAATCAGGCATAAAATTGAAATCCAAACCTCAGGGACCGAAATTAACATCTTATATACATGAGGGACCGGACCTGACATTGGGCCCGCAGGAGAGAGAAAGCGTACACCCGCCACAAAACCGGCCCCCGCCGTGTACCCTGACATATCTGATGAACACGCGCCGAGACGGGAGATAGAGGACCAGGCGGCGCACCGTATTCACCGGAGGAACGAAATTTTTGACCACCGTATGACACCGCACGCGCCGGTTCCATGGCGCGTTGGCGTTGAGCGCCGCTGTCGCGTCCTGACGACGCGCCAGCCGTGCAAACGGGAAAATAAGAAAATATAGGCTAATTACCAAGACGCCCCTGAGCCAACCGAGAATCACGAAAAAACCGGTGGGGAAAATACGCCCGTGTCCCCGTTCACTGTGCATTATTTTATCGTTATCGAGGGCTTTTTTCGTCAGTGCACTGACTTTGTGAAAAGCCGACGGAGCCCCTCGTCCCTGTGCACTATTTTGTCGTTTTCGAGGGCCAGAGGCGTCAATACACTGTACAAAAGCGGAAAGTGAAAAAAAAGTCAAAAATTGAAAACACCCCGAAAAAAAAAAGGAACGCCGGATGATGAAGGCCAAAATCGTCTCCACACTGTCACAATCCACAGTGATCTGAGAGAGGGAGCACAGTGCAACAGGCCACGTGGTTTATTTGTTTTGTAATATATATATAAACGAACAAAAAATGGCTTGCCATGCATAGCAATCATGTAATTATTTTTTATTAATGTAATTATTCGGGTCAGTGTACATGTACCTCAACTATTACACGAACGTTAAAATTAACGATCATATAAGTTTTAAGTGACTATCATATTAGCGACTATAATACCCGAACATGACATTACAGAGATCAAATTCCTTATCCTAAACCCTCTATGTAGATCTTGAGTTTGATTCAGGATGTATATCTTTTGTAAAAACCTGAAACAACCGAGATTTTACTCGTTTATCTAAATTCACAAAATATATTTTCTAAAAAATGATATTTTCTCGTATCAAAAAAAGATATTGATATGAAGAAGAAAACTTTGATAACTTCATATATGATTAAGGTAAATTTATTCCAAAAAAATTAATTCAACACCATATAAATTCATTTAACTTAACAATTTAATACAAGATATTTCAAAAATAAATTAATTATCAACTCTTGCTGTGACATAAATATACTGACAATCGTATCATTATCATGTATATATATGTTGGTGTATATGCAAGCTGTATATTACAAGTAGAAAAGAGAAAAGAAATATATATATATATATATATATATATATATATATAGAGAGAGAGAGAGAGAGAGAGAGAGAGAGAGAGAGAGAGAGAGATTTTGCATCGGAAGCAATGTTCATCTTTATATGTAGAGGTTTATTTACATAAATTAGAAGTGAAAAGGTGAGCCATTTATATATAAAAATGGATTCATAGGTTATATTTTAGGGTTGAATTTGATAATTTTTATAGTTTATTTACTCATTCCAAAAACACAATCCTCTTCCCATGGATCAGAACATAATGTTTAGATCACCATTTATAGCACTCATCATCTTCATAGTTTTGCACGAATGATTTTCTATTTTTTAAAAATATTATAATTAATCTTTTGAATTATTCTTATAATTTCATAATACTCTAAAGAGATTATTATAAATTATCTTCAAATTTTCTCCTCTTAAATTTTAGATAGATGAGTTGCATTTGCATGATGGAATTATAAAAAATAAGATCATTTGTAAGTAGCCATCAAATTTAACCTCCAAGATGATAAATAAATAAATAATTATAGATGAAGTAAATTATTTCCATGCCCATTTCTCTTGTATCTCTTACAAGGAAGATTTTAATATTTAATAATAATAAAAAAGAAAACACAGGAGGTGGTATAGCTTCCTGGTAAGTGGGCAACCTCCTCCCACTCCCCTAGCTAACCCTCCCCCAATAAACATAAATCTAATAGCCAGTTAATATAAATTTATTAAATCTCTCTTAATTTATTGACATTATTGTCGAAGTCCTAGCCAGAATCCAATGAAACTTCACAAAAGAATTTTTGTTTTTGTCAACGTGCCATTTATAGTTTTATACCACGAGTGACCCAACCAGCGGTTCTGATTAGTGGGGTTCCATCAATCAGATCAAATCAAATTGCTACAAATAACAGTGCTGACTGACGGGTTTGATTTAGTTTTGGTGATACTGCACCCTCCATGGTAGCAGAGACCTTCGCTGGTATAATATTGATGCTGTTAGAACACAATTTTTCTTTCTCAAAATACATGGAGCAGCCGAGTTGAAGCAAGTTTGTGTTGCTCAAATCCCAGCTTTTTGTTAGCTTTGATTCCTCATATTGCCGAGAAAGATGTCATCGGAGAATCCATCCTTTACCGATTTCAATTTACAGCACCGGCAGAAGCAGCAGCAGAAGTGGGAGGACGCCATAATATCACCACCTTTCGGAGGATTCAACCAAGCATCGGAATCTGGATATTTTCTTCTTTCCAACCGCGACAATCAAACCAAAATTCTGGATCATCATGAAGATGGAAAAAGTACTGAGACACTTGGAACAAACAAAGTCCAGGACTGGGATCCAAGAGCCATGCTTAGTAATCTCTCTTTTCTAGAGGAAAAGATCCATCATCTTCAAGATTTGGTGCATTTATTTGTTGGCCACAAAGGTTCTGGTCTCGGGGGACAGGATCAACTCATAACTCAGCAACAGCAGTTTCTCATAACTGCTGATCTCACTTCAATTATTGTTCAGCTGATCTCCACTACAGGCAGCCTTCTCCCATCTGTGAAACACACTCTTTCTGCAGACATTCCTAACGGACAGCTTGGAGGACTTCTTTTTCCTCCCGTGGCGGGCATGAACTGTAGTCCACAGCCGCAAAATGGCAGTGGAAGTAAAGTTTCTGATCAGTCCAGCAAGATGGATGTTGCTGGTGATTGTGGGACTGGCCAGAGCCACTTCATTGAAGAACATGAAACGAAAGAGGAAGAAGATGCTGATGAAGGAGAGTACCTTCCACCTGGTTCCTATGATATATTACAGCTAGAAAAGGAGGAAATACTAGCACCACACACCCATTTCTGCACAATATGCGGGAAAGGGTTCAAGCGGGATGCAAATTTGAGGATGCATATGAGAGGCCATGGTGATGAATACAAAACTCCTGCTGCACTTGCGAAACCCGCCAAGGAATCGAGCTCAGATCCAGTGGTTATTAAGAGGTATTCCTGCCCTTTTTCAGGGTGCAAGCGTAACAAGGATCACAAGAAGTTTCAGCCTTTGAAGTCTCTTTTATGCGTCAAAAACCATTACAAGAGATCCCATTGTGACAAAAGCTACACCTGCAGCCGATGCCACGCCAAGAAATTCTCAGTGATGGCAGATCTTAAAACTCACGAGAAGCATTGCGGCAAGGATAAATGGCTTTGTTCCTGCGGCACGACATTCTCGAGGAAAGACAAGCTTTTTGGACACATTGCTCTGTTCCAAGGCCATACTCCGGCTATTCCTCTCGAGGAAACTAGAGGACCAGCTGTGTCATCTGATAAAATGGACGGGAAGGTAGCATCAAATAAGGTCGGAAACATAAATTTCAGCTTTGGCTCTCCTGCTGCTACCGGAAGCGGGGCTAAAAATGTTATGGAAGTGAACGAGGATGCTGATGATCCTTCCAGTTATTTCTCGCCGTTGAACTTTGATACATGTAATTTTGGTGGGTTCCATGAGTTTCCTCGACCTCCATTTGATGATTCAGAAAGTTCATTCTCTTTTCTTCTTTCTTGATCCTGCGATTACAGTCAGAAAACCGGCGGGGAGTCTACTCCTTGTAATCTTCAATAACATATATAGTTATTAATTTTAGTATTAGCTTATCCTATTAGCTCATGATCATGGATCTCCGATTTCAAATCCTAGTACATTTGTAAGGTGAGGCTGTCCGATGTAATTTCATGAGTTCAAATAAATGCTTGTTCTTTAGCCACTTGTGATCATTCATCATATACTTCTGATTAGTTTGGAACACGGGGCCTTTCGCTGATGATGTCCTCACTATTTAGCAAACAATATTTTCAGAGGCTCAAAACATTTTCAAATCTAGTAAAGCGAAAATGTTTTGGTAACTTGAAGAAATATTTGGCTTTTTTCACCACTGGTTGATGGACTTTGAAATTTCTAGGACAGATTCCGGATAATGTGTTAAGAAAATGCTTAGCTTGCTTTCTACTTGAGCTTCCAGACAAGATATTTTCTTAACACACTTTCCGTTTCATGTGTCTAGGTCGCATGGATTCCTGGTTTGATTCAGACTCTATATCTTGACTCGATTTTTAGACTTCAAAACAACAAAACTTGTTTCTTCTCATTGCATATACGTTGTAGGTCTATGTATCCATTTTTCATAAAGATAAATAACACATGAAACAAAGTTGGATAACTCCCATTATACCTCAAAAACCAATCAGTGCTCAGGCTTGTCTAGGCAGACCAACCAGTGTTTGAATTCTAAGCTCATCCCATTATTTGTTTCTTCATATGATCTCAATTTTAGCATATTCCAATAGTCTAATACCTAAAGATACATTGGATTTTCAAGAGAATAATTCTCAAAGATATCTAAAACTTTAGACAACTTATAAAAAATCCAACAAAATTCTCTAAAATAGAGCAGGAATGACTCAAAATATGTATGCAATATATTCTCTTATCAGCAACCAACTACAAACCACTAGAAGTAACAACTCCTTCCTTTTTTCACTAATGGCAGCAGTTCTAGCCTTCTTCTTCCCCAACATCGACAACAACTCTTTCCTCTCCTCATTGTCAGTTGCAGTTCCAACCTTTTTCATCCTCAACATTGGCAACTTCAGCTCATTTGTCTTCTCCGACCACAATGATAGTAGCCATAACTTCTTTTACTCTAGCTGAAAGCTTTGATTTGTTTCAAAAATCACTTGAAACTCACACTCTCTCTTTTGCAGCGTTCACAACCACAATGAACAAAGGACATTTTCACTCCATAGGAAATCGTCACTACAAAGGTGGCTCACATGGCAACATAAATGGCCCCAACGCTAGCCAGATTTGAATGCACTGACCATTCTCATAACCCATATAGGTACTCTCAATCCTCTTCAAATTTAAAATTGCTTGATGTCTTATTGGTACCACATCACACAAAAAATCTCATGTCCATTAGTAAATTAACTAATGACTTTCCTCCTCTGATCAGATTCATTGTCTTTTCCATTATTATTAAGAACAAGTTCACAAGAATAGTGGTGGCAACCAGAAGATGTGATGATGGTCTTTACGTACTAGAGTTAGGCAACGCTACTTTCATTTCTTTCCTAAATAAATTTGTCCTTACAACATCATATGATCTATGGCATACACGTCTTGGTCATATTAACCACTCTATCATTTTTTATTAAATAAAAAGGGACAATTATCCCTTCTATTTTGTCTAATCCTGCTATTTGTGCTACATGTCAGATTGCAAAAAGTCATAAGCTTCTATTTTCTACTAATAATACTCAATCTAACTCCATTTTAGGTCTTATTCACTGCGACATACATGATATTTGTTGATGATCACTCTCCCTTTACATGGCTCTACCCCATGAAATTTAAATCTGATTTTTTTTATATATTTTTCTTTAATATCTAACCTTTGTAAAAAATCAATATTCTTGCAAAATTAAAAATTTTCAATGTGATGGTGGTGTTGAGTTTTACATCAATTTTTTTTAATCTCAACTCCACTCTTTCAGTATTCAACACCAATAGTCTTGTCCCTACACTCCTTAAAATGGACATGCTGAGCACAAGCAGTGCCATATGACTGAAATGAGTCTTGCACTCCTATTTCATTCACAAGTACCCACTTCTTATTGGGTTGATATTTTTAGTATAGTGACTTATTTCATCAATTGGTTGCTAACCCAAATTTTTGGAGGTGTTTCTCCTTTTGAGATTTTACATGGTAAAGCTCCTCTTTACATCAATTTTGGTTACAGAGTCTATCCACGTTTACGTGATTATGTTTCTAACAAACTATCTCCATGTATATTCTTAGGTTACAATTCTTTTCATAAAGGTTATCATTGTCTAGACCCTATTACCTCCAAGATCTATGTAAGGCCTTAAACCAAATTTGATGAACTCAATTTCCCCTTAATACCTAACTCTATCACACAACCTTTTGCATCCTTAGATTTATCAAGTTTTAGTGCGCCCATGCATGCCCATGATCCACCATTATCTCTTGCCCCACTACCCATAGTTTTTCAGTCTAATCCTCATTCTCGGTCTGGGTCACATGCATGTCGTCTATATTTTACTCTTTATTTGAGTATGTGCATGTTTCTACTAATTAGTTGTTTTCCACACACCATAATGTCCATTGTACTCTAAAGCTTAAACTCATCTTCATGATCAATATGTTGCTTCATCTTCTCACTTGATGCTCACTTGAGCTAAAACAAGCATTTTTTGGCCACATCACCCCACTTATCCAAGTCAACATGTCTTGAATCTTTTACATGCTCTGCTCACTACATATGAGCCTCGTGGGTTCAAGAATGTTGCCAAAAACCCTGCATGCCTCGTTGTTTTGGATGAAGAAATCACCGCTCTCTGTGAAAATTGCACTTGGGATCTTGTTCCTTGGCCTCCCAACATAAACATTATGGCTTCCAAATGAGTTTTTCGCATAAAGTATCAGTCTGACAGATCTAATGACCAACTCAAGGCTCATTTTGTTGCCAAAAAATACACTTTAATCCATGGTCTTGACTACACTAGCACCTTTAGTTCAGTAGTCAAAGCTTCCACTGTTCATGTAATGTTGTCCCTAACAATCATTCATGCTTAGTCTCTTCATCAACTTGATGTTAAAAATGTTTTTCTTCATAGTATTTTCAAGGAACATGTTTATATGGAGCAACCTTTTGGGTATGTTGATCCTTGCTTTCCTCGGCATGTTTACAAGCTCAAGAAGGCTCTTTATGACCTAAAGTTAGTTTCGCATGCTTGGTTTCAACGATTTAGCTCATTTATTTTTAAACTTGGTTTTACCTGCAACCATGTTAATACCTTCTTATTTATTCTGTATCGTCAGTAGCAAATCATTTATCTCTTACTCTATGTTGATGATAATATCTTTACTGGCAACAATAACTCTTTTCTCAACAACTTCATTCGACAACTTCACTTAGAATTCGCCACTAAGGACTTAGGTTCTCTCAACTACTTTCTTGGTTTTAAAGTCATCTCTATCTCGATAGGATTCTTTCTTAGTCAGACCAAGTAAACTCGCCACATTCTTATGCGAGCTTAACCACTTGATTCCAAATCGGTATCCACTCCTATGGTTATCGCCCAATATCTTTCCTCTTGTTGGTGCTCTACAATCCTTGACCATCACTCATCCTAATCTTGCTCATTCTATTAACCCCGTTAGCCAATACTTTACATTCTTATGCGAGCTTAACCACTTGATTCCAAATCGGTATCCACTCCTGTGGTTATCGCCCAATATCTTTCCTCTTGTTGGTGCTCTACAATCCTTGACCATCACTCATCCTAATCTTGCTCATTCTGTTAACCCCGTTAGCCAATACTTGCATGCTCCCTCTAATGAATATTTTTTGGATATGTTGATCTCACTTTCCTCAACATGTTTGCAAACTCAAAAAGAATTTTTATGGCCTAAAGGAGGCTCACATGCTTGGTTTCAATGATTAACACTATTTCTTTTAAAACTTGGTTTTACTTGCAGACGTGTTGTACCTCATTTGTTCTGCATTGTCAACAGCAAATCATTTATCTCTTACTCTATGTTAATGATATTATTCTTACTTAGGTTCTCTCAACTACTTTCTTGGTATTTAAGCCATCTTTACCTCGACAGGACTCTTTCTCAGTCAAACCAAGTAAGCTCGCCTCATTCTTACACAGGCTCAACTCCTTAATTGCAAACCAGTATCCACTTTTGTGGTTGTCGCCAAGCATATTTCCCCTATTGGTTCCCTATTTGTAGATATCACCCTAAACCATTCTCTTGCTAGTGCGTTACAATACTTGACCATCACTCGTCCAAATCTTGCTCATTTTGTCAACTTTGTTAGCCAATACTTGCATCCTCCGACTAATGAACATTTTCTAGGTATGTTGATCCTCGCTTTCCTCAGCATGTTTGCAAACTCAAAAAGGCTTTTTATGGCCTACAACTAGCTTCGCATGCTTGTTTTCAACGATTCAGCTCATTTCTTTCAAAACTTGGTTTCACCTACAACCATACTGATACCTTCTTAATTGTTCTGCATTGTTAGTAGCAAATCATTTATCTCTTAGTCTATGTTAATGTTATTATCTTTACTAGCAATAATAACTCTATTCTCAACAACTTCATTCGACAACTTCACTCAAAATTCGCCACCAAGGACACAGGTTCTCTCAGCTATTTTCTTGGTCTTGAAGCCACCTCGACAGCGACATTCTTACGCGGGCTTAACTCTTTGATTGGAAACCGATATCCACTCCTGTAGTTGTCGCCCAACATCTTTCATGCGCTGGTTCCCCGTTTGCAAATATCACCCTTTACCGTTCTCTTGTTGGTGCTCTACAATACTTGATCATCACTCGTCCCGATGTTGCTCATTTTGTCAACTTTGTTAGTCAGTAGTTGCATGCTCCCAATGATGAACATTTTCAAGTTGTGAAGCACATCCTTTGGTATGTTAATAGCACTCTCCACTATGGCCTTTCATTATTGCTTACTCTAATGTTGATTGAGGTGGATACCTTGACACTAGGCGCTCCATTTCTAGTTAGTCCACCTATCTCAGTTACTCCACACTATGGTATCTCGCTCTAGTTATGAGTCTGAATATCGTGTTCTCGCTTCCATTGTTGTCGATGTTTTATGGTTAGATCATCTCCTGCGTGATTTACACATCCCTCGTCCCAGATCAACCACTACTTCTCTATCACATTAAGAGTGTCATCTTTTTAAGCTCCAATCCAGTCTCTCACAAGCGCTCCAAGCACATCAATCTTGACTATCATTTTCTTCAAGAACTTGCGGTTATTGATCGTATTCGCATTGAACATGTTTCTTCTAATCTTCAAGTTTCAGATGTCTTTACTAAGAGTGTTTCTAGACCACTCTTTACATTCTTTCGCTCCAAGCTACGCACATGTTTTAATCCCATGCTTAGCTTGTTGGGGGTGTTGGGAATTCTATAGAATCTATTCCTGATTCTTAGCTCATAATTATAGGACATTAATATATTCTCTATATAAATAAATGTAAGCTACACATAAAGTGTGGTGTTTTTCCTCAAAACCTTTACCAGTCAAGCTCCATATTCCCTTTTCACGACCATTTATTCCAGCCATAAGCTCAACTCGATTGCAAGATGGTAAAACAAGGTAACAACAAGGCAGCCACGTTGAGAACTTGTCATCTTTTTAAGCTCCAATCTAGTCTCTCACAAGCGCTCCAAGCACATCGATCTTGACTATCATTTCCTTTGAGAACTTGCAGTCGTTGATCGTATATGCATTCAACATGTTCCTTCTAATCTTCAAGTTTCAGATGTCTTTACTAAGAGTGTTTCCAGACACTCTTCACATTATTTCGCACCGAGCTATGCATGTGCTCTAATCCCATGCTTAGCTTGGGGGGTGTTGGGAATTCTACATAATCCGCCCCAGATTGTTAGCTCATAATTATAGGAAAGTAATATATTCTCTATATATAAATAAAGGTAAGCTCCACATAAAGCACATCGATCTTGACTATCATTTCCTCCGAGAACTTGCGGTCGTTGATCGTATTTGCATTCAACATGTTCCTTCTAATCTTCAAGTTTCAGATGTCTTTACTAAGAGTGTTTCCAGACCACTCTTCACATTCTTTCGCTCCAAGCTACGCATGTGCTCTAATCTCATGCTTAGCTTGGGGGGTGTTGGGAATTCTACATAATCCGCACCAGATTGTTAGCTCATAATTATAGGAAAGTAATATATTCTCTATATATAAATAAATGTAAGCTCCACATAAAGCACATCGATCTTGACTATCATTTCCTCCGAGAACTTGCGGTCGTTGATCGTATTTGCATTCAACATGTTCCTTCTAATCTTCAAGTTTCAGATGTCTTTACTAAGAGTGTTTCCAGACACTCTTCACATTATTTCGCACCGAGCTATGCATGTGCTCTAATCCCATGCTTAGCTTGGGGGGTGTTGGGAATTCTACATAATCCGCCCCAGATTGTTAGCTCATAATTATAGGAAAGTAATATATTCTCTATATATAAATAAAGGTAAGCTCCACATAAAGCACATCGATCTTGACTATCATTTCCTCCGAGAACTTGCGGTCGTTGATCGTATTTGCATTCAACATGTTCCTTCTAATCTTCAAGTTTCAGATGTCTTTACTAAGAGTGTTTTCAGACCACTCTTCACATTCTTTCGCTCCAAGCTACGCATGTGCTCTATTCTCATGCTTAGCTTGGGGGGTGTTGGGAATTCTACATAATCCGCACCAGATTGTTAGCTCATAATTATAGGAAAGTAATATATTCTCTATATATAAATAAATGTAAGCTCCACATAAAGCACATCGATCTTGACTATCATTTCCTCCGAGAACTTGCGGTCGTTGATCGTATTTGCATTCAACATGTTCCTTCTAATCTTCAAGTTTCAGATGTCTTTACTAAGAGTGTTTCCAGACACTCTTCACATTATTTCGCACCGAGCTATGCATGTGCTCTAATCCCATGCTTAGCTTGGGGGGTGTTGGGAATTCTACATAATCCGCCCCAGATTGTTAGCTCATAATTATAGGAAAGTAATATATTCTCTATATATAAATAAATATAAGCTCCACATAAAGCACATCGATCTTGACTATCATTTCCTCCGAGAACTTGCGGTCGTTGATCGTATTTGCATTCAACATGTTCCTTCTAATCTTCAAGTTTCAGATTTTTTACTAAGAGTGTTTCAGACTACTCTTCACATTCTTTCGCTCCAAGCTACGCATGTGCTCAAATCCCATGTTTAGCTTGGGAATTCCTTGCTTAGCTTAGGGGTGTTGGGAATTCTACATAATCCGCCACAGATTCTTAGCTCATAATTATAGGAAAGTAATATATTCTCTATCTAAATAAACGTAAGCTCCACATAAAGTGTGGTGTTTTTTCACAAAACCTCTACATATACTAGTCAAGCTCCATATTCCCTTTTCACGACCATTTATTCCAGCCATAAGCTCTACTCGATCGCAAGATGGTAAAACAAGGTAACAACAAGGCAGCCACTCATTCACTGGAAGGGCCTGTCCCTAGCAGATGCCACCTGGGAATTCGTTGAGGATTCCCTGAGTTTCCTACTGACAAGGTGGATTTGCAGAAGGGGGTATTGTCACAGGGGAAGGGAAATGAAGTTGAAGTATTGAAGAAGAAGTGAAGAACATAAAAGAATGTTTGCCAACTACCACCTGTCTTAAAAGTTATCGTAAAGAATCTTTGTGCACATGTTGAACTCTAAGGGAGGCTGGTAGAATCTTTCCCTTCTGGAAGGAATGCCTTCCTTTGTGTTCGGTTGTAAACATAACAGGAGGAATTTGCGATCTTTCTATCTATCTCTCTGTTAAAATCAATTTAATAATAACCCCATAACAGATAATAACACAAAATGTGAGAAAATTAATATCCAAACACATCGAGACAAAGAAATTCACAAGAACT
Source organism: Salix arbutifolia (assembly GCA_025169955.1). Classification (NCBI taxonomy): domain Eukaryota; kingdom Viridiplantae; phylum Streptophyta; class Magnoliopsida; order Malpighiales; family Salicaceae; genus Salix; species Salix arbutifolia. The sequence continues at coordinate 13,836,911 of CM045920.1, forward strand.
AAATTCATTGACAAACTGTAAAATTTTAGTCTCTCCAAAAGTCATCATTACCATCTCCGACTCAACAGAATCATCCATTGAAAGAGATACTGGTTCAAGAAACTGAAGAAACCTTGACTTTTGGCAGATGAAGGGAACGGCTAACATAAAGAAAATAAAATGAAATTACCAGAAGATAAATCTGTGACAAAAAGCTGATGCGAGTATCTCTTCAATTCTCAATGGATGACTCTGATGATGTCGGCGATGGTAATGATGACTTGTTGATCGCAAAGATTTTCTTTAACAATTGGACAATTCCTTGAACTGTAAAAACTGGGGCTGGTGGCTCGGATGAGATCATTGGTCTATCTATACTCGATGAGCGTACAAGCACACACACGCCTTTAGGCGAGCAGAATTCCATGCACCGCACCTTGATCCATTCATTCTACTCTCTTCTTCTTTTTTAGGTTTTTTCACTCTGATGCTTGCCCTTTCTGGGGTCCCTCCCTCTTTCTTAGGTTTCTTGAGAGAGAAGGGTAGACTCTTAATCTTAAAGAGAAACAAATAGGGATTTATATGGTGTCTTGAAGAGAAAACAGAGAAGGGATTTTACGGTCCTTTGATTTTAAAAAAGACGACCGTTAGGGGTTCCTGGTGTTTATTATGCAACGGCTATTTATTTTTCTTCTTTTCTTGCTGGAGGATAAAGATTTGCAATTGCCAGTGCTATTGATGACTGTTGTTATAGCCAACAGAAGAATTGAACAGTCTGATTTTAATATTGTTATTAAAACAAAATCATTTTGTTAATTTATTATAAATAAATAAATTATATTGATCTATTCATTTCTAGATTCGAGTTTAATAGACTCAACCAAATTATTAAAAATTAATTAAATTATTGAAGTTTTATAGTTTTACCGAACCACTATCTTTTGCTGAAACTTATTAACAGATTTTTTTCTTAAATACCAATCACTCTATGGAAATAAATAATTAGAATTAAAATCCATCATTAAAAATATATATAATCAAGTGTTTTATATATGTTTAAGGCCAAAAAACTTGAGCCTCTTTTATTTTGTTTCGTGGATTTTATAGGACTTGCCACCAAAAACAGTGAAGGATGGGTGTGTAATGAAAAGAAAATGCCGATGGAATTACTTAACAAGACAAGACCAGCAGAAATGCAATCCATTTCTTCAATTTCTCAGCTCACCCATGCAATGGGGCGATCACAAAAGTGTACAAAGTCTGTGATGGAAAAAAGCCGAATACCTCAAAATCCAAGAAAAGAAAATTCAGGACTCGAAATGATTTTGTTAATGGCTGCAAAGCATTCAAAAGAGGTAAGATTTTTAGTTTGTTAGCTAATTGAATCCACTGACCGTAAAATGCACTGGTGTACATGGCAGGTTATAGAACCCAGGTTATATTTTACACCATTCGAATCTGCAGAAGAGAAGAAAAAAAGAAGAAGATGCGGCTCTTCGATCTTTCTCACCGAGCAGCGTGCAAGAGAAGATCAATCCTGCTTGTTACTTTCACGAGCCAGCCTCGCGCGATGTCTAAGCTCGGCCCTTTTCCACCGAACAATCATGTAACACAAGGAGAAGAGGGAGTTTATCTGCAAATAAGATAATATGGGTCAGAATGAATCGCGGAAAAAAGAAGCAGATAGAAAATGCAAGCAGATTAAAAGGGTAACTGCAGCAAACACCCACCAGAATAATGGTTGCAATGATAAGAAGAGGTCCGGACCAGACTACTGAAAGAAAAAGTCCATGTGGATCAAAGTAATTCTGGCTTGCAAAGCTCCTCCAGCAGTCACCCATGAATCTATTGATCCTCTCTGCTAAGTATACACCGGCCACTGCATGGCATCAAATGATTAGATGAAACCAGATATCCAAGGATTTCGGCGGTGAGAATAGAAAGTACAGTAGAAGAATACATCAATGAATGCTAGTATGAACTCAGATTCCAGGACAGACATCACCCACAGAAATACAAGCTGATAAAAATTTTATATTGGACAGTAAAGTGAACTAGTTCTTTTTTGGCATTGTGAACCATAATAAGCACTAGTTGGTCAGCTGTTAGAAGGATGATTTTGGGAAACACTTGAGTTATGACCCAAAAACAAGCTGTAAGTGTCTTTTATTGTCCATTCGAAGAGTTTAGGTGACATTTGTGGCTCAATATTAAAATTAATCACAACATAAATACAGGATTCTAGAATCTAGGTAACTTTCTAACTACAAAACTGGCTATGATTTGATGGCTCTTGAAGCCTGTAACAATAATTTTAGCAGTCGAACTTCCATAAAAAAAATAGACAATCACAAAGAATTAATCCAGATTTCTAACATTTAGAGACACGCACACGGACACCAGTTTGTTTAAGATCCACACATCAATCATATTGCAGAAAACATAGTTAATGATAGAGATTACTCAATTTACCATTTAAAACGCTAGTTCTATACTGAGAATCTTTACGCAATTTCATTATCATCATTAGATTGCAACACGCTGTACCGCAATAGATAACTGACCAGGACATACTATTAATCTGCTATTCCCATGTTGCACAACTAATACAAGCACCATGCTTAACACCCATCCATGACTTCATAGAACAAATTAGCTTCACTAAATTCAACCAAATATTCAGCACAGTACTATTAAGCTGCTATTCCCATGTTGCGCAACTAATACAAGCACCATGCTTAACACCCATCCATGACTTCATAGAACAAATTAGCTTCACTAAATTCAACCAAATATTCATACAAGGCCATCAATCTTTTATCTCTCACACAGTCGTTGTTTAAACTCAAGCACAATAGTTTAGCCACATTGCTACAAAACCAATTGTTTATACACAAACACAATAGTTTAGCCACATTACTAGCAAAAACCAACTCATGTCAAATCATATAAGAACAAAGCAAGACAATCCCAAAGTAACAATTGCAATTGCCATTTACATTAAATCCCAAAATGTCCATCTAAGACCATACAAAAAAATTAACCCGGGATTTCCAAAAATCCGCAGAACAACACAAAAAAAAGCTTCAATATTTACTTAGATTTCAAAAGAGGTCCTCTTTTTCAAAACAAATCTGACAGCCCATTACCGCATTCAACCTAAATTTACAGTCCCTAAATAAATAAATAAATAAAATCTACCTCACATTTACAGCATTACTACAAATTAAGTTCAAAAGAGGAAAAAAAAACCTTACAAGCAAAAAGGAACAGACACATCTGGAAGTTAATATGTCTTCTTGAAACAACTGTTAGTACCAGCTGTTGAAGATCATGGATATCAAGGCTGCAACGGATTGAAGATTAGAGCATGGAGTCCTATTTGAATTCTAGTATTAATGTTTAGATTAGTATTGAATTAGCTGTAGGGAATTTTATCTATTTCAGATCATGTTGATCATGCTTTCTAGCTTAGGTGCAATCTAAATTCTAGGACTTATCTAGTACAAGAAGAAGTTGTAATCAACTAGAACTCTTGTAATCATTTATTTTATTTTTTTGCTATAAATAAAGGAAAGGCTATGGCAGTAACCTAACTAAGATTCTGCTCATTTGTTTCTTGAAGTTTGTTCTTTAGTGTTCATAAAATTCTGGGCAGCTGTTCTTCGTGTTCTTCATTTTCTGGCAATTCCAGAAATTGATTTGAACAGTGTCGGTTCTTTGGCAAATTGTTGACTTTTTGATTTTTGATTTCTACAATTGGTATCAGAGCAGTGTTGTTCTTTGTGGGGATTGTGTGAAACACGAGTGATTTGTTTGTGAGGTCAATTAAAAATCAAAGCTTGACAGCTTTGAAAGGTTCTTGGGAAAAACAGAATTTCTGGGTTCTTTTTCGGGTATTTTTGTTTGCTGTGTGAAATGGATTCTGGTGCAAATTTTCCATCAAGAACACCTACATTTACAGGTGTGAATTATGGAGTGTGGGCCGTAAAGATGGAGGCTTACTTGAGGGCTTTTGATCTATGGGATTATGTGGATACAAACAAGGTTCCAACTCCATTGAACAATAATCCAACTTTGAATCAAATAAAGTTTTTCAATGAAGAAAAAGCCAAGAGTTTCAAAGCACTTACTTGCATGCATAATGCAGTAAGTGAGGAGATTTTTACAAGGATTATGGCTTGTAAAACAGCCAAAGAAGCTTGGGATAAGCTAAAGGCTGAGATGGGAGTCTTCATTGGTTATAGTTCAAAGTCCAAGGGTTATAAGGTTTATGTTGTAAATGCTGACAAAGTTATTGTTGCTAGAAATGTGAAGATGATAGAAAATGCAGCATGGAATTGGGAGAGCACAACTGAAACATTGCCTAAACAGGTTCAGTTTTATGAGCAAGAAAAAGATGAAGACATTGATGACCAACCTGCAAGGGGCTCGAGATCTTTGGCTGAGATTTATAGCAGGTGCAATGTGGCTGATGCTGAACCTGTTGGAGTTGAAGAAGCCTTGAAATCTCAGGTATGGATAGCTGCAATGAAGGAGGAGCTTGCAATGATTGAGAAAAACCAGACCTGGAAGCTTGTTGACAGACCTGCAAACAAGAAAATAATTGGGGTAAGATGGATTTTTAAGACAAAGTTGAATGCTGATGGTAAGATAAACAAACATAAAGCAAGATTGGTGGTTAAGGGTTATGCTCAAGAGGCAGGGGTGGATTATACTGATACATTTGCCCCGGTTTCTAGACATGACACAATGAAGCTCTTGCTTGCTCTTGCGGCACAAAATGGCTGGTATGTTTATCAATTAGATGTTAAATCTGCATTTCTTAATGGTTATTTGAATGAGGAAATTTATGTTGATCAACCAGTTGGGTTTGAGAATGATAATTCAAACCAAGTGTATCTTTTGAAGAAAGCTTTATATGGGCTTAAACAAGCTCCTAGAGCTTGGTATAGTAGGCTTGATGAACACTTGTTGAGCTTGGGATTTGAAAGAAGTGCAAATGAGGTGACCTTGTATGTTAAGCATGTTGATAAACATGTATTGATGGTGTCAGTATATGTGGATGATTTGCTGATCACAGGTGACAAGAAGCAGCTGATAGAAGAGTTCAAATTGAACATGAAAAAGCAATTTGAGATGAATGAGCTCGGCTTGTTGTCTTATTTTCTGGGAATGGAGGTAATGCAATCAGAACAAGGATGTTTTATTTGTCAAAAATCCTTTGTTCAGAAGATCTTGGATAGCTTTGCAATGACAAATTGCAAATCAGTTCCTACTCCTATGATACTAGGAGTGAAATTGGTGAAAGATGATGGAACTCAAAAATGTGATGGGAAGACTTATAGAAGCTTGATTGGGAGCTTATTATATTTAACCATCACAAGGCCTAACATTGTGTTTGCTGTTAATTATCTTTCAAGGTTTATGCAGGATCCAAATCAATCACATTTCATGGCTGCCAAACGTGTGCTAAGGTATTTACAGGGGACTAAGTCTCTCGGCCTGAATTTTGTGAAGTCCAAACCTGTCAGCCTTGTTGGCTATACTGACAGTGATTGGGGAGGTAGTGAGTGCATGATGAGCACCTCAGGATATTGCTTTGTCCTAGGTTCAAATGTGTTCAGTTGGCTTTCTAAGAAGCAATCCATTGTTGCTCATTCAACAGCTGAAGCCGAATATGTGGCAGCTTATGTGGCAGCAAAACAGTTGGTTTGGCTGAGAAAAATGCTTAAGGATCTTGATTGTGTTCAAGTTAATCCTACTGTCTTGCTATGTGACAACATGTCAGCCATAGCAATTTCGAAAAATTCAGTCTTTCACAACAAAACCAAGCACATGAAGATCAAGTATCATGCATTGAGGCAATTTCAACAAGAAGGGGAGTTAGAGATGGAATACTGCTCATCTAAGGAACAATTGGCTGATTTCTTTACCAAACCATTAGCCAAAGACAGGTTTGAAGAATTAAGGATGAAGATAGGAATGTGCAGCCTTGCATCCAAGGAGGAGTGTTGAAGATCATGGATATCAAGGCTGCAACGGATTGAAGATTAGAGCATGGAGTCCTATTTGAATTCTAGTATTAATGTTTAGATTAGTATTGAATTAGCTGTAGGGAATTTTATCTATTTCAGATCATGTTGATCATGCTTTCTAGCTTAGGTGCAATCTAAATTCTAGGACTTATCTAGTACAAGAAGAAGTTGTAATCAACTAGAACTCTTGTAATCATTTATTTTATTTTTTTGCTATAAATAAAGGAAAGGCTATGGCAGTAACCTAACTAAGATTCTGCTCATTTGTTTCTTGAAGTTTGTTCTTTAGTGTTCATAAAATTCTGGGCAGCTGTTCTTCGTGTTCTTCATTTTCTGGCAATTCTAGAAATTGATTTGAACAGTGTCGGTTCTTTGGCAAATTGTTGACTTTTTGATTTTTGATTTCTACACCAGCAACACGAGATGTAATCCTATTAGCCCCATCAGCCAAGGTTCCTGTCCGAAACAAAAACAAAACAAAAAACCTTCTTTTTTATTCAATTTAATCATAAAACCCCAAAAAAAGAAAAAGAAAAGAAAAGGAAAAGTCTTTAAACAAGAGTACCGTCCAGTCAATGGCATGGAAGAAACCGATAAAATTATCGATGGCTGGTCGGAGTCCGGATCGGAGCTCCGAGGAGAGTTTCTGGAAAAGATCCGACATTTGGTCCAAGTGAGCTTTCATTGCTGATTTCAGCTCTTCCATTTTTTTTTTCGCACTCTGCTGACACAGGATTCTAGTTCTAGCAGTGGTGATTTACTAGAGAGACCTGTGGTAGAAGTCTAATTCTGTGACTAATTACAACAACTTGGATTTCGTCACGTCGCCATGCTGCCAGTGAAATCTTGTAGTTTCAAGGCACTGTCCGACTTGGCTTTGGAATATAAAATGTGACTGAAGATCATAATTATTTAAACAAAACTGTAAAATTCTTAGATTTTAATTAAAAATATATATTAATCTAGTTAAATTTAAGTTAATTTTTCACTTGTTTGATCTTACCAAACATAACTACAAAAATTATGAAGGAGAGTGTGGGGAAATCTTTAGGTGAGGGGAAACACGAGTGGATAAAAGAGGAAAGACTAAGTCTAGTAAGGAGTTGGGTTACCTTAACAACCCAAGGTAACTTGTGACTTAGGTAATGAGATGGAGTTAACCCATAAGAAGGAAAAGAGAAGAAATTAATGGAGAATAATTTTCAATCAATTTAATATAAAATGGTAAAATTAAAAGAAAAAAAACATAAAAAATATTAATGTTAACTGAGGATATTCTTTTAAATCTATAATCTAAGTAATGAGATCGAGATTATCCCATAAAAATATTAAAAAAAAATCATAAAGTCTAATTCATAACCTATCAAATATTGAAAAATAATCAATCTAGAAAAAGACCCAAAAAATAAAAATTAAATTAAAAACAAAATGATAGAGCAAACTGTAATTTTTAAGAGATCAATATGAAAATCAAGGATAGAAAAGAGGAATGACTAATGGGAAGAAAGAAAATGTTGTTAAAGCCACACCAACACTCTTTCCTGTTTTCAAGGGACGTGACGTGGTAATAAAAAACTTAAGATCTATCTTATAGATTTTGGGTTCAAGATAGGGCATGCTTGTCTTATAAGAATCTTATAAGTTTCAAAAGAAGCTTGGCTTGAATCAAGGACTTGGAGCTAAGTTTAAAGCCTGCAAATCCATAGTCCTCCATCCTTTCTTTCCATCTTTCCATCTTGTCATATCTTGGACAGTTTGCATCATCCTTGTCGCAGTTGAGGATGCTTTTGATCTCTTCACCAAGATGATTCTTTTCAATGCTTGATCTCTCTGAGCTTTCGAGAGGAAGACAGTCATCTAACGAATCAAACATTGCTGCAAAATAGTGCAAAGACCCCATGAATCTTGACAAAAAGTTTCTTGGGCTTCTGCTACCTTCTTGCTCCACCAAGACGACAATGGAGGGGTTGAGTGAATTTATTGATTTCAATGTGTCAGATATCCTTAAAGAATCATTCAGATTATTCAAATGAAAGACTAAATTCACAGCGACTGTTTCATTTTTGTTTTTCCTTCTCTTAACACCCCTTGAAACTCAGACTACATTCTGAAACCCTTTCGCAAAGCTAACTAATCTACTCTCAGTTTCTTGCAATTCTTCTACACCTCTGCCGAACCCGGTTATTCGCAGCGAAATCCAGTTGTCATTGCTTACCTTCTCGTAGAGAGACTGTATTAAAGAAGGCCATAGGAGACGTCAAAATCTTTTTTTTTTTATTTGAGGAAACCTGTCCAGAAAACGTATTTTGTGAGTCAGATGAGCGAGTAAAACTCAGGCTGTTTAGGTTTTTACAAAAGATATCGGCACTGACTTGAACTCGAGATTTTTTGTATAGATCACAAGTTTCTTTCCATCATGTTACCCCTCTCGGGGACAAATCAATAACATGTAATGCACTGTTGTTATTCTCTTCTTCCTTCTTATACGCCTCAAGGATTGCTCGATTTGCAGTGAAATGAGCAAACTGGCAATATGGAGACACCCTGTAAAGATCTGTGATCGCCATGAAATCTTCTTCACAAGTCGGTTCCTTCATGATCATATCATAGAAGGGAGATTTCTTTCCGATGAGCCTTGCGGCCAATCCATCAGCAAAATAAGCAACGACCCTTTGCACCGAATCACCGGCTAAGGAGACACTCTGATACAATTCTGTCAGATTCTCCAAGGCTGAGCCTACATTGTTCTCCTCAAGTGCTGTGGCAGCTAGAAGAAGAAGTGAATCAAATGAAGCCCTTCGCCATTTTCACCATGTGAGAAGTTTTTGTGCCGGTTTGAGAGTATGGTTAAAGTAATTTTTTAAAATATTTTTTATTTAAAAAATCATCAAAATATATATATTTTTTAATTTTTTTTAAATATTTTTGATATCAAAACATCACAATATCTAAAAACATTATTTTTTATTTTAATTTAAAAAACAAATCTAAAACGCAATGTGAATCAGTTCCAGCTAGAATTGGAACCACAAACAACTTCGGAAACGAACTTTTGCCTGGGATATTGTTATTGGATAATTAGAGCTGGGTATAGGATTAACCATGACTGTATATTTCACCTGGAGAAGCATGTTCACACAGCCATTTGTGGCCATTTCATTAAGCTATTACGACAAACACATGGCCATTTCAGCCTTATTTACATCTCCTAGAACCAGAAAAAGAAAAAGGGGCCTGTTCCAGACCAGTCACCAGTCTTTAAAAGTCGAAAAGAAAAAGTCAAACCGCTCTTATTACATTTTTGCAGATCAATGGAAAGCAGCTGTGGCAGCCATTTTGCTCGAGGGGCTGTCAGGAGGCGGTGATGGAAGCATGGTGAAAGCCAGTATTCCACTTACTGCTGCTGCAACAGCTCCGACCACAAAAGCTGGTAGATTACCGCCGCCGAAAAGGGCATCCCACGGTCCACTTGTTACAGACACCACCATCTGCGAAAATATGATTAAACCAGTGATTGAGTTAAATCACCATTTTAGCATCTCTAAATCAACATATTTATCCCTTTTCTTCATTCTTTCTTTCCTCTACATGATCTGAATAAGATTCTGTTCTCTTCTTCCTCATGTTTTGTCATGTCAGTCTGTCAAGAACAAAGATGTTCTGTCTGGAAAAAGTTTCTGCAACCTTTCCAATAATTTCATAAGCCAGACATTGTATACTAACATGTCTAGATGTGGTATTCCAAACATTCCAGTGAATCATTACACAAAAAGATAGGACATAGTTGTCAGAATATGATTTCTTTATCTGATTAAAGAAGCATAATAGTTTTGGAATACTGTTTTCCTTTTATGTTCAAGTCAAAAGATCACTACTGTGGCATTCTCCAATGGTGAAGGACTTTTCAGGGCCAGGGATCCAGATGAATCCAATTTGAATCCACCCCAAGAAACCATCGTCAAATAAATATATGGCATAAACTTGTAGAGGCATTATGCTTGGAAAAACAATAATAACAGCAGAAGCTCAGACCTGTGGTATAACTATTGACAGATTGAGAACTCCCAGAGAAAGCCCTGTAATAAATTTGGAGCAAGGGAGCTAACAGTTTAGGAGGGAGCTTTCATTTTCTTAAAAAGGGTTGGAATTAAAAATAAAAAATAAAAATACCTTGGCCAGCACCAGAGGTGTTAGAAAAGATTGATGCCAGAGCAAAAGGGATGCTGTAAGTTATCTGCAAAACATTAGCCATCGTTGGTTAATCATGAAAATCTTCGAGTATTATTTTACTAATTAAAAACTTGAGATTACTATGATCCAATTAATGTTATTCAGAGAATTAAAGATTGTTCTTCAAGTTCCATTAAAACAGCAGTTGCAGCTTTTCCAACAACAATTTCAGCTGTAGCTACCACACAATTTTCATGAACAAGAAATCACTACTCACAAGACAATGCTTGAAAAAAAATTAAAGCTGGCCCAACAAGAACTTACAGCTTGAGGTATGCCCATAACAGCAAAAAGGGCTAAAGCACCAGCCTTGATACCAGCCGGCGGCGGCAAGAGGTGGGTTCCTCCATTCACGGTGGTGTACCTTCTGTTAGACTGGGCCAATTTGGTTATCAAAATAGTCATAGCCAAACAAATAGCCAGGACAAAATTCACAATCCCCCACAGCCTTTTAACCCCACCAACCCCACGAGCCAGAGCCTCCACACCAAGCGAAGTAACTCCCAAAACCACCGAGTTAAGCAACAGCCCCAGTGCTCCTGCGCGGACCCCACGATCATACATCTTGAGTTGATCAGAATTTGCACTTGAATCGCCACCGTACACCTCTCTCCCCATCCAATCAGTATCAAACAACAAGAAAGGGAACCAAGCAACCCAATTTAGACACGTCACCAAAAGTAGGATCCACATAGGTCTTTGCAAGTTCTTGAACGCAGCAAATATTTCCCCAAAAAAGGGCACCGGCACCGACTGTTTGGCTTCTCCAATCTCGTCCTCCTCCTCATCGACTTCACCGGGACTTCCCTCCGGCGACCAGGGTTTGTCACGTACGTAAGACAGGGCTACAATTGTTAACGTTAAAAGCAAGGCAATGGAGATAAAGAAGCAAGATTTGAGGTTCGCACAGTAAACATCACAAGCTTTGGTTCTTGAAAACGGAAAAAGTTTGTATAAGTGAGTGTAAGACCCAGCTGCAAAGCCAAGAACATTGCCAACAGCCATAAAGAAAGAGTAGAAAGCATTGGATGTACGTGTCTTCTTCTGACTCATCCCTGAAAGATCAGCAAGAAACGCCCTGCATGGACCTTGAAGCATGTTATTAGCAACATCAAGAATCCAAAACCCTACCACAAACACAGCAATGGCTCGTGGTTTAGCTTTTTTTGTTAGGGAATCACCAGAAAGGTGGCCAATGTCGGCGGCAAAGCCAATGAGAAACACGGCAATGGCGACAAAAGCAGCCCCCGCCGCGATAAATGGTCGGCGACGGCCAAAACGAGATGTGCAGCGGTCACTGTTATAGCCAACTATTGGCTGGACTAACATACCTGAAACCGGCCCACAGAGCCAAATGAAAGCTGCCCATGTGTGAGGAATCCCTAGAAGTTGAACATATGGGGTTAACAAAGAGAGCTGTAATGCCCAGCCAAATTGAACCCCAGCTGCTATCGATGCAACCATTATGATCTTTCTTAATGGGCTAGGTTTAACTGAGGAGGGCAGTTGTTCTTGCTGAAGAATGAAAGAGGAGGGAGGGGCTTGGTTTTCTTTTCTATCTCCACTCTCCATATTGCTATAGCTAGAGCAAAACGCGCATATGGGGTTAACAAATAGAGCTCACTCACTCACTCTCTAAAATTTCTTGGTTTTACAGAGTTTTTGAGATTGTGTTTTGAAGATGAAAAGGGAAGTGGGTTTGCATGGGAACTTATAAAGGGAGACTGTGCTGGGAAGGGATGATTTCAAGATTGAGAGGGTAAATTAATATGGTCTTATCCGTTTAAAGATTGTATCTTCGATCTTCAGTCTCAGTTCTGTAAGTGACTCCACGGTGAAGATTGTTTTTGTGCCAAGTGTGCTGCTGCATTAAATTCACTTTACCTTATTAGGGTTTAGTCATTGCTGATTTTCTGTTTCTGTCATCAATTTGCTCATGGACTCACATTTTCTTACATAGATTTTCAGTCATTTATTGACATCCGTCTTTTTTGGTAAGGATACATGGAAGAACATGCATGAGAAATCCTATTTTTGGAGACACTTTTATTGCAGCAATGTTTTCAACTTTTTACGTTAAAAGAAACAGAAGTATTAGCAGTATATATATATGTGTGTGTGTGTTTATTTGGTAAGTTGTAGTTACTTTTTTTTCTATATATATAATTCTATAAAGTACACACATTATTTGTTTTCTTTTTCTTCTTTTTTTCTTTTTGGAGAGATGATGCGCTTTACCAATTATATAATTTACGTATGTAAGATGTTAAAAGAGAGTTTTTATTTTTCTAATTTTAGATACAATAAAACTTGTATATTTTGTTAAGAATTTGTAGAGATGTTCAAAGAGAGAGTTTTTACTTTTCTAATTGTTACATTATATATAGGTCTTGTTAATTTGTAATTATATTTCAAGAGCAGTTTTAAAAAAATATATATATGTATTATATTTTTGCTTAAATTTAAAAAATTTGATGTTTTTTATATTATTTTTATATGTTAATATCATAAATGTTTTTTTTTAAATATTAGTTTGATATATTTACAAACAAAAATTATTTTCAAAAACAATAACATAATACAACTCGTGGCAGATCAAATCTTCCTCATTTGTGTGGGATCATGATTATTATTATTATCACTATTATAATTTTGATCATATATTGAGCACAAAGTAGGAGTGAAACACTTTCTCATAGATTTCTTTTCGTGGTTCATGTTAAAAAATAATATAAATTATATTTTAGGGCTTCATCTATCAGCTAAAGTTTTTAGATAAAATAGTTCCTTAATATAATATCAGAACCTTGTTGACCCAGCGGTCACGAGTTCGAATTTCAACCCCCTATATTTGATAAAAATCAAGCACAAGGTAATGTGAATCTGTACAAATTTCAAGTCTAAAAAGCTATCATTTGAAGAGGTGAATTTCAACCCCCCTTTTTCTTTTTCTTTTTCTTTTTCTTTTTCTAGCTAAAATTCATTCTATATATTATGTACGAGGGCCCATTCCTGACACAGGTGTTGTTCAACGTACATATATTTGTTCTGAATTTGGTAATTATTTTTAAAAAATCAAACACTCTTTTTCATACATACATTTGGAATGTATCCAATGTAGAAGATGACTCATCTTAGGAAAGGTGAAGAATCAAAGTAAGATAGCCTTGATTCGTCCTGTTTGGTTCTTATGTCGTTATGTGCATTACAAGATTTTGAATTTTGAAGCCAAGGGAAGAGATTAAGGGGAAATGTTTGGGATTAAGGAAGTCGACGACTTGATTAAACAAAGACTTAAAATGGGAAAATTAATATATTCGTCTTGCCTGATTTTGATTTGAAAGAAGCTAAGATTGATAATATGCAAAGTAAATAACCACACCTTAATGTTTAATTCTCTAATAAGGTAATATATAAGTATATATGTCCCCGGGACAAAGAGTGATGACAGAGTGTTTATGATCTGCACAATATACCTCAAGTTCGAGTCAGACATGTATTTTTTGTAAGAGCCTGGAATAGCCAGAGTTTTACTCGTTCACTTGAACCTATAAAGTGCACTTTTAAAAAAATAAAATTTCCTCGCATCCAAAAAAACTATACAAGTATAATAAAATGCAATTATCCACTTTGTCCCCATTAATTACACTTCAATCAATTTCCCAAAAACTTTGACAAATAAATTAAAGGATCTGACTCATTAATTAAGCTCATTCAACACCAAAATAAATTGGAAACATTAACGTAGATAGACAAATATCTCTCTCTTTTAGTAACTGTTTGAAAATATGGTTATGGTTATTTTTAAAAATATTTTTTATTTTTAAAAAAATATTTTTAATATTAACACATAAAAATAATTTAATAATACCAAAAAAATTTAAAATTAATTTTTTAAAAAATATTTTTAAAAGAACACCTGCTTCATTGTTTCATGGAGGTAGGGAATTGAAAAGGATCATCGAGTGTACGTGTGCGTGTGCATGGATGGCAATGCTGATGAGATCTAGTATAGTGAAATTGTTTGAGGTTATCCAGTTTGTGTGAGTTTTCGCACCCCAAAGACTGATAGCAGTAATTAAAACTGAAGAGAGAAAGTGGTCAGAGATCTCGTTGACTTAAATAGGAGCAGGATTCAACGTACGTAAGCGATAACTGAGAGAGAGCCACTCGCTTCTTATTGGTTCTTAACTTGTGCCCACTTTTTGAAAAATGTGTTACACGTACTACATTGCTACCCATTACATTCTAGATTTACAGATGCTAGCTATAGTTTGATAATGGCAAAGAAAAAAATATATATTATGAGATGTGTAACCATTTTATGCCCTCCATGACCAAATTTCTCCATACGCCCATACTATTTATATACAGAGGGTGTTTGGGAGTATGATTGCGATTCTTTTTTAAAATACTTTTCGTTTAGAAATACATTAAAATAATATTTTTTATTTTTTAAAAATCATTTTTGACATCAGCACATCAAAATTATCTAAAAACACAAAAAAAATCATTTAAAATGAAAAGGAAAAAAAATTCAAAATTTGGTCAAACAGCAGTTCAACCGCTTAGCCAAACAGGCACATAGTTTCCATGCGATGAGGTGGGAGAGTAGTGGGAGAGATTTTCCTCAATAATGTTCACCAGTAATATATTTTTTAGATGCGAGAAAATTTTATATTTCAGAAAATATATTTTATGAATGTAGGTAAGTGAGTAAAACTCTGATTGTCCTAAATTTTTATAAAAAATATATATACTGACTCGAACTCAAAACATATTATATAGATCGCAAGAACATTGTATATATATTCATATATAAAACATAATTAATTAATTCTTAGGGTTTTTTTTTATTTGGGTGGTGATAACCACCCTCGTAATAAATGAATTGATGATATATTTATCAGGATAATTAATTTTTTATTAATATTCCTCCTCCATTTCATAAAAAATGATTTTTTTTATGTGGAAGAATATGGTCATTAATTATGCCTTCTTTTTAACCTTTCTTCGTGGACATGTAGGAGGAGAACATTTGTGTGCTGCTGCTTCGTGGACATGTCAATTAATTATTATAATATATGATTAGAGATCCCAATTAAACTATCGATTTCTTGAACTCTCCCATAATGTAAGAAAATGTATATTAAACAACAGAAGAATTATGATTTAACTATCAAGTAATGATTAGAGCCTAAGAAACTTGAATTTCAACACTATTGTATTGCTGATGGTGGGATTTTAACATGAATTTGATTTGATTCAATATAATTTTTATTTGATATTGTGTTTTAAAAGTGATTTTGAAAAAAAAATAGTGTTTTTTAAATTATTTTCATATGTTAATATCAAAATTAATTTTTTTTAAATATATTATTTTAATCCATTTCTGAATTAAAAAAACACTTTAAAAATAATATAAAATAAAGTCTTAAATATTCTTGCCAACAAAAAGTAGTGAAAAATAAGTACACTTGTATTTTATTTTATTTTATTATGATATTAAGTAACCTTGTATTAATTTTTTTTATATAAGGAAATCTTACCTCTGTAAAATGCATTATATAGATCTAGATGAGTGAATAAAATTCTGACTTGACGAGCAATGACTGGGCACGACGTTAGTTACCACAACCGATTGTAGTGATGATGGAATAAATGGCCGACCTTTCTGATCGAATTTCTAATTTTCTTTTTTTTTTAGTAGTTTTTATTTATTTATTTATTTTAGTTTTTATCCAACATTATTAATGTTGTCTTTTGCCTGGTTGGAAGCAGGTTTCCTTCTTTTAGGGTTTGAATTTAGATGGATTAGCTCATGATGGGTGCCATTAATTTCAAAACCTAAAACAAAGTTATTATTTTGATTACAATATTTTTGAAATGTTTAGGTAGACAGGTTAACTCAAATTAAATCAAAATTATATTGTATTAATATTTTAAAAAAATCAAAACAACCAACTTTCCATGTCCTCTGATGGCTTTGACCAAAAGAAAGAATGGTGGACTAATAGAAAAACAAGGTAAGAGAATCATGGAAAGGAGCATGAACTTCAATTATTATGAACTCATTTTGTACATGTACAGCTAACAAAAACTACAGCCTGATACCCTCTAAAACAATTAAATCCTCCCCCTGAACAATCAACTTGAATTCACATGCAAAAAAGAAATGGCTTTTCACTCATCATCTGCCTACTGACATGAAATCTTTCCCCCGCCACAAACATGGTGAATTTGCATCTGATTGGACCTTTTCAATTCTCACAAGCATGGACCTTTGTCTCTGCATGCTGATCTTCATGTCGATATACTACAAGCTTCGAATTGTGTCCACTCGATCGATAACATCCAAGGCCTTCATCCGGTCTATATCGAAGTCAATGACAGGAACCAACGACGGCCTTCTGATGGGAAATGGATCTTTTCTTGGTTCACCCATCGGCGAGTGGCTGATACTTCTACTCAGTCGATGATGCTTGCTTAACCTGGTTTTCGCAGTGTCGAATTCCTGGCTCTTACTTATCCCAGGCGTCTTTTTCCTCTTACTCACATCCCGAAGCATCTCTTGGTCTTCAATTGTCAACATGGGAGATGGAGAGCTTGGGTTTTGTGTACTCAACTGAATTGTCTTCTGATTTGGTGACCGGATCGGAGATTTAACAGGAGATCTGATACCGCCATTGGCAGCTCGTACTTGGCTGACAAGATGGTGAAGCCAAACCACCAATTCAAGAACATAAATTTCAGTCTTCTCCTTGTCTGCATGGTGTAGTGTCTCTATTCTGAGCAAGTCAGTCTGTCCAGCAGGTTTATGATTCACCTCAGACCTGAAGAATTTGTTGTAGAAAATCAACACATATGAGATAAAAAGAAAGGGCACAAACAGATTCGGAACTCACCCTGTATTCGCCCATTCACCGACCCAGCCAAATCCATGATGAGCTCTGGTTAAGTGAATGGAAAAAATGTTAACACAAGGATAAATAAATGCAAACAAACCAACATCAGAAGAAACATTGTGAATATTAAGATCACAAAATCTGTAAACAACTTTTTAACTCCTGCTTTAAAACTGTTCACAGGGACCGTACAGTTAGGGTGCTTTGATGAGAAGATGGGATGAGAATGGATGAGAAAAGGTACAACACAGGAGTTGGGACAGAAGTTTGGGTGTGGTACAAGACAAAAGCTGCTTTTCATCCTGTCCCATGTGCACATCAAACTCCAATACAAGTGAAGTTATCTTGCAATGTCATTTCCAGTCCCATGTACAAAAAACTACCTAACTTCACCTAAAGTAATAATTTGTTAGATTGTTATTACTATTAGTGTTTGTGGATAACAATTTGTGAACTTGAAAGAAACTGAGCAGATGATAAGAAGCGGTATCACGGGGTGCAGACTAGCTGAGGTACAGAAATCTAGACTGTGGGCTGGAATCTTACTTGTTTGTGTTAGTAGCAATAGGAACAAGCCACCGCAAAGTTTTCTCCATTTCAACTTTGATTTGAGAAACTGTAAGCTGCAGGAACAGCATTTGAAAAATTAATTATAAACAAAGCGTTGACGAGAAAATGACTAGAAGTGTAAATTTAATAGAAGATTGTTCAACTAGCAGCCCATTGAAAACAAACAAAGATAACATATCAATGAACAAGACAGCCCAGTGACAAGATCAAATGATACCTCCTCCTCAACTTGAAACGACAGTAATTTTGAGCGTAAAGCAGATTTTATATTTGGTGGCAATCCCTGGTACAAAGCATCCCTTGTATTTGGAGGCACAGAACTTGATCGGGACACCTGGTCACATTCAAGTATTAGCCCAGAACAGGAAAAAATAAAGCAACAATTTGACGAGCTGCAGGACTGTGACCTTGATTAATGCAACATTGAAACCTCAGAAGCTGAGGTTGGAGATACAGAAACAAAATCCTTAATAGGAAAGATAAAAGGATATCAAGTCTGGGTGAAATCATAAACTCACAAGAGTATCAATTTGGGTGATAATATTTGCATAATGCAATGCAAGACCAGCAGGCCCCAACTTTTTATGGTTCAAAGAACTTTTTGCTGGTCTGTCGCCATCTGCAAGTGAAAACATCAGTTAATGAACCCAGAAAATTGCAAGATAAATTTCATACTATTTCATTGTTCCAAGCAAGAAAACATAGAGAAGGGGTGGGGGTGTGTCATGCATTAAACATTTTCATTAAAAAGAAAATCTAAAATTCTGTTTGGATTGCTCACCAGCACTACCAAAGGCTTCATGAATCTCCAAATGCAAGAAATGGACAATATCTACCAATTTCTCCATCACCTGCACAAAAATGTTAGATTTATGTTGTAATATCATTATGAATAGTTTCAACAACAAAAAAAGGATTTATTGCGTGGCTATCACTTGACAGATGTGGGATATGCATATTCCATCCAGCATTAGGAGTGCGTCACTGCATCCTTGTGGCAGGATCAGAAAACACAATGATCAATGAGGGTTCATAAATATAAGAACCACCAGAATAAGACCATATTTCTCTCCAATGACCCCCTAGAACAAGGCACCTAAATCCCTTACTGACTCATACCTCTTCCAAAATCTTTGACCAGAGTGATTTCTTCTTCAAACTTTTCACATGCTTCCTTTGACTCTTTAACTCGGCCTTTAAAATCGAAAGACTATCCCCTACAAGTGAATTAGACACAACAACAAAAAAATTACTTGCAGAAGTTAATATTGATCAAAATGAGGAAAATATGGAATAGAAGCAAACATCTCTCAGATAGTCCAAGTACCAACTCAATACTGATATATTTTTTTTAAGATTGCAATAGCTTTATGAGAAGTAAATCAAAATAAATTATGAGTCTAAATTCATAATATTTAGGACAGGATCTCAGATTCTCAGCAGTAAGTCTTCAGCAGTATTGAAAATTATAAGTTTAAGTTTTATAAGGCTAGGCTCGGGGCAGCCCAGGGAAAGGAATAAGAGATTTCATGCAAACTAAACCCCAACCATTAAAAATGGAAATTTGAGCTTGGAGGCTCCAGATCAAGTCAAAGGGAAAAGATCACATAAAAGTTAGGTGGGCACTGTTAATTGCTCATGAATCGCATCACTTGATTACAAAATGATGCATATAAAACAGATACAGACCACTGTATATTAATGTCATTCTGTGCACAAACAAGACCATAAAGGGCCATAAATAATTTTTGGAAAAAAGGGTCCAGACATTCAAACCAGCCCCTTGCTATGAATTTAAGGATAATCTTTCAAGATAATGGAATTTATCATACCAATACTATGTAGTTTAAATATATTTCAGCATCAATCAAGGAAGTACCGCACAGAATAAAGATTAGCAGATTTCAACTAGAACACCAAACTATGTTACTTGATTTTGGCAAATTAAGTTTTATTAGTTTCTGAGTAAAATACTTCTCCTGCTCCCATGTTTTTTTTACTTAACTAGCCCAGGAGGAAAAAGGAGTACTCAAGCATAGAATAGCTGAACTCATTTCCCTAAAATATTTTTCCGGAGCAATAGTATGGACCAATCAAACAAGAAACACGAGCAAGATGAAACTTAATCTGCAATTCACCTCTTTGAGCAGCATTTGTTTTATCATCTTCCTGAAGCTTGCGACGGTAATCTTGTTCAAATCTGTCCAAGGCATGCATTTCATGATACAGTTCCTACAACCCAAAGGAAATATATCTTCTTTGAGGAAATCCAAAGGATAACATTGAGAGAATAGTAAGCATTGAATAGTCGGGATGGATGTAACAACAGGCTGATATTAAACTGTGGCATAACATTTTCAACAATGCTGGATAAAGATGGATGGACCACAGCTCATGCAAAAAAAAGAAAAAAGAAAAAGGAAACATATTAATGACAAACAAATCAATGGAATAAAACCAAATACAGCACTAGCAGCACATAAAGCAGACTCTAGATGCCCATATATGACTTCAGCACAGTCATCAGTACAACATATTCATATTTGGATCATTGATGCAAACTACTTAGTCATGTTCTAGTCATAGCATTAGAAAAGAGATTGTATTTTGTTCTAAAATGCATTTCATTAGGTGAGCAAGGGGAAAAATTCTAATACATTCTTCATTTTTCATGAGCATTTTGTTCAATGGCCCATGTTAAGAGTGAAGAATTTGTTTGTCTATGAATCCTAGTAGAAGAAAATAAAACAAGTACATAAATTTTATTTGAATTCCAATGTCCTGGGATGTAGGAGTTTCCTTTTCGGTGTTTCTCTTCCTCCCACATATTAAAGTCAAAGCCAAAAGGAAATAGAAAAAACAATTGAGCTGAAAAAACTGAAAAGCCATACTCCCTTTCAAATTTGAATGTGTCAAGACTTTTTTTTATTTTTTGCTCATTTTTTTTGCAGATAAAAATGTCCACAGCACAAAGAAAAAAAATAACATTGTTAAATGCTTTTCAAATCACCATGCCTAGATATGCAATGTATGGTGCAACTTGGGGGTAGTTATATACTACAGTATTGTTAAATACTCACTGCTGTATACTGAACCAAATTCATCAATTGATGCATAACTGTCTCGGCTTCGTCCTTCAATTGCATTTCAGGTGTCAATTCAGAACCCAACCTAAAAATCATATGGAATAATGTAAGAAAAATTGAGATGATTACTTCAGATATTCATACGGACAATCAACAACAAAATTACTTTTCAAGATAACGATCCAAGTTATGCCACTGAGGATCTTTACAACGATTTCCAAAACGCACCACTTCTCCAGAAAAGACTTTCAGTTCCTCCCTGCCATAATTGTATAGTGAATTGATTAATATTTCTGTACACATATCCTGGACATTGCTATAAGATCACTGTAATAAAATGGATGAAAATTCGTTTCGAATTAAAATCAAAATTTCTGTGATATTAACCTCTTATCAGTTGCTGCTAGCCTCAAGAGTTCATCCATGTCTCTTGATATTATATTTTGCACCCCCTCTGAGGGAAGCACAACCTCTTTTAAATGTCTAATGTTCTCTTTTGAAAGGGATTGCATTAGATTGGCACCCTTAACAATTGTGTTTGCAACTTCAAAAGCCAAAATTGAAATTGTATTCCCTTTTGTTGTCACTCCAGAGGTAAAACCACCACCACTGATAGGATTTAAATTGGTCATGCTACTACCAAGTGTGTCCAATACATCATATGCCTTTCCGAGCCCAGCAGTACCAGCTCTTCCTAACAGCGAGCTCACTTCTGAGACCTGCAACACCAAAAAAAGCAGCCTTCTTATTGAGGAAAATCCTTATACACAATTCCTTAGAGTAACTTCAACCTCTATATCTATTATCAATGTGTGTGCATAAAAGAAGATCCTATATCAATGCATTGCATTGTGGACACAAGAATTCACTCCATGTGCATTGCCAAGAATTCACCCCACACATGAATCTGATATTTATATTATAAGATGAAATGTATTTGGAGATGGAGGATTATTTAGCATTTGATTATAAATGACAAAAACAATTTATCTACTAGAAAAAGAAAATTCAACCAACTCTACTTACAAATAACACAACAAGCTTACAACAAAATAAATTGGTTTTACATTAGATGCACATCAAAAGTTCTGTTTTTTAAGGAATTATTTTTCCACATTAAGAATGTATAATATCATTCGTGAAAATTAAATATTTTAGTTGGCATACTCCTTTTGGTTAATAGGACCATGATTTCTTTTCTTTTGGTTTTTTTTTCCTGATTTTAACCTTCTTTTTTCACCTTTCAGAAGTATCAAATCACACACACGCTTTATTTTTATTTTTTAATTATATACAAGAGTGAAATGTTGAAACCAGAATGTTATGGAAACTTTTACAAAATTATTATTTTATTTACTAGCATGAAACTATGTGGAAGGTTGTTATGTTATTCAATTAATCAAATAAACATTGGTATTCCCCATCCCTCCATTGTAGTATACCCAAAAACGATTTTGCCTTTAAAGGCTCCACCAGCATGATGCACCAAGGTAAAATAGAAGCTATTGTCCTTTTCCTTAAAAATGGCATGTTTAGCAAAATCATTTTACCTGCTCCTAATGCTTCTACAGAAGTGAAACCCAACATTATTTCCAAAGCAGGAGACCCAACCCTGCCTGTCTCATGGCTCAACACTGTGCAACAATTTTGATAAGGCTATATCAAACATGCACAACCTTCTCGAACCCTACCAATGAGCTTGAGTCAAGAGTTGTAAAACCTTCTCAAACCCTACCAATCAACAACTTTCAATTGCTTTCCCTGTGCAACAATTTTGATAAGGCTCTATCAAACATGCACAACCTTCTCAAACCCTACTAATCAGCTTGAGTCAAGAGATGCACCCTTTTCCCCAAATTATGCTTGATCATCCATTACATTCCATTCTGCACAAATTCACTCCACAATTTCTCAAGTCCTTTTCATAGATAACGTTGGTAAACAGAGAGTACTCTTAATCAAATAGCAATGCCCTTCCAGCCTTTAACCCCCCCACCCCCAACCAATGAGCATTGAAATTTCCATGACTGCCCAGCCTTTCCTTTTCTTTGCAAGAAGGAATCCCATGCAACCTCCTCAGGGGAGGACCACAGGTTCTCAGATAAAGATGCAAGATATGATCTCACTTGATATCTGAAGTAGAAAATAACATCTCCATTCTGAAACTTAAAACTCATCCAGTGGAAGAACACACTCTTCCTTAAATTAACCCCATATCATACAGATGCCCCAAAGCTAGGAAACATCATAACATATTATCAACTTAGCAGTGCAATTATTCACGAATAAGCAGATCCCCTTGACTCGAGCCTCTTGGCTAATAAAGAAGCCATACATAAATCAACTAGATCTTTTACTCTTCGAAGCTAAAAGAGAAGATGCAAAATAATACAGATAAATGAGACCTATGTAAAATGTATATATAGGTGAACAATTGCACTGCTAAGTTGAATTATATATATATATATGGTAGAGAACAAGACTTTAGACTTAAATCTTTGTCTCTCACAGCCAATAATCACACATTAATACTTTTTCTAAAAACATCAAAACAATGTCCAAAAGTCCAATGGGATTTAAAATTCTAAACTAATCATGACAACGGAGATTAATGGCCACAGAAAAAAGTGAAATGCTTGTTCAACTTGTTGCCAGACCATTGCGTTCAAAATTTAGACCAGAAGTAGTTATGAGAATTGACAGACAATTTTCAGCATTTCATAAATACAAGTTTTACATATTATGTGATGTGGTTGCAGCTTTCATTTATCTTTATTCTAATGAATCCATTCTTCAGAGACATGGCAGTGGCCTCCTATCGGCTGTGGAATCTGCTCTCCAGATGTCATAGGTAACAAGATTAACTTCCAGAAATGCATGTCAAGTATACACTTATATTGCGACTTTAATTACATGCTACAATCAAAGTTTCAACTAAAATATAACATAGCAAACAGCAAACTGAAGAGAAGGAATTGGCAATAGCTAGACAGCAAGTAAACAGCACACAAATTAGGCTAACCTTTGCAACGGCTACTGGCGTGGACTTGGTTGATCTGGATTTATCGGACAAAGCCCTTGACAAGCGAGGAATCCCATCATCGATGTCATTTGGATCCATCCCATATTGAACCACATTCACCTCCGGAAATGTAAAGGGTTCTCTTAGCTGCTTAATATCCACCTTTTTCTCCCCAACTAGAGATGGATTTGTATTGCTATCTATTTTCAATTCACGAGTCTGAAAAACCAAACCAGACCCATGACTAAAATGACCATTCAACTGCAGAAAGCCTCCACTGGAAGCATTATCTACAGTAGAGCTCCTCGAGCAAAGCCCCCCCATTGTGATGATCGCCAAAATTATTCAATTATCGTTCCAAAGTTCCATACAAAGGGTAAAAGCTTGTTATTGACAAGAATTACGAAAACCTTTTTATCAAATTACTCTCAGAAGGTCAAATATGAAGTGATTGGTTGCAAATCAAGAGCCCCCTTTATAAGTTCACCACAGAATTGATCTAAGTGACTTTGAAGCTGAAAATGCAGTCCCTTGTTACATAAAAATCACCACAATAGCAGTTACTATCACCGCTGAAGTTCCAATCCATTAACACCAACCCCACCAAAACTGCAAATCAAGAAAACAACTCGCTCATGAAGTCCAACTTACAAATCCGGAAGAAAAAAAATACAACCTGATCAACATCAAATCAAAAGGGCTAATACTGTCAAAATAAAAAAGAACAAAACAACCCAGTTCAAAAAAGTATAAAGCAGATTAGTAAAAATTCAATAACATTCAAAAAAGTGATAACACGGTCAAATCAACTTATGTACCGATGAAAACAAAAGCAACCCAAAACCACAATCAAGAAAAAGCATCAATCTTTTCTCGAGAAACACGCAGACTTAAAAAGATACAGTAAATTTGCATCTACTTCAAAACAAAACAGGAAGACAAACTTACCAGTGAGATAGATAGAGATCTGCGAGAGACAATATAGAAAAAAAATTATGACTTGTGCTTTGTTTCTTCAAGTAAATACAGATACAACAAAAAGGGCCATGGAGAAAGAAATGATGGTGCAATAAAGAGATCAGTAAGTCAAAGTGCATAAACAAAGAGAGTTTTGAACAAAGAGTCTAAAGCCTGCTGTCAGCGGCTATGAACTGTTGATAACCAAATCATAGCAAGACTAGTACAACAACTAGCAAGTAGATGGGTAAAGAGAGGGATAGTCAAAACCCAAACTAGACTCCACTGGCTGCTACCAAGCGCACACTCATAAATAGTTTAACCATGGTTTTACCTTTTGTTGTTTTTTCTAACATTCATTGCCCACTCTCATTTGGCATGTTCATCTCACACAACAGTGGCTAGACAAAAATAATAGATAGCCTTAAAAATTTATTTCTAGATTATTATTATTATAAAATCTTAAGAGCAATAAGAATTTTTTTGTTAAGGTTGTTTCATAAGTATAATTTCTAGAGGAATTATGACAGTTAAATGGTGTAATAATGTCCTTTTTTATTGGATTAATTATAAATATTTAATTAATTGGTGTGGATGTTGAGCTTATAATATATTTCTTATTTGTTTTGACATGCAATTTAGAGATTTTTATGTTAAAATACGTTGTGGATTAATTAGAATCTTAAATGATTTTTTTATTTCATGTTGTGATATTTATAGGGTATTTGACACTGTGTTTCAAAAACACTTTTAAAAAAAATAAAAAATATATATTTTTATTTTTTATTTTAAATTAAAAAAAATGATGTTTTTCGATCATTTTCACGTGCTCATGTCAAAAATAATTTTTATAAAAAAATATCATTTTAATGTATTTCTAAACAAAAAATATTTAACTTGTTATAATTCTATATTAAATCAGGATTATGTATGAATTGTACCTTAAAATAGAGTTTTTACTTGGTATATATATATATATAAATGTTAATCAAACTAAATAAAAATTAAATTTTTAGCAATAATTATTGAATTATATATTATTATTATTCGTAAGAAATATATATATATGCAATGCTAAAAGCTCCCAAACAAGAATATAATTAAGAAGAAAAGAATTATAAGATGGATGCTAAATGTTTTATTAACCGAGAAAGAACAACAAAGTTTTTTATCCTTTCTCCTAGAATGAAGAACAAAAAAGGTTCATCGAATGGAGAAAAACAAGAACAAAAATCGAGAGTGTATCCACGTGCTGTGGTGAGATTGGGCAATAACTTTCCCTTTAACAATGACACCCCGTGAAACGCCTTCAAACGTTTTCACACTTCCTAATCAATACCATCTCGATCTAACTAATCGACAAATAATCACCCCATAAAATACTCAAACTAAAAACAAAATTATAAATATTTACGAAAAAGCTATTATTGACTATTTAAGTCCAAAAATTGTTTGATGTTATTTTTTAAAATATTTTTTATTCAAAAATATATTAAAATATTTTTTTTATTTTTTTAAAATTATTTTTGACATTAACATATGAAAATAATCTAAAAACACTAAAAATATTTAATCTAAAATAAAAAATAAATATAATTTTTTTTAATTTTTTTTAAAAATATTTTCAAAACACAGTGTCAAACACCGTAAATCTAATTTCAGGCTCATGACTCCACTGATGGGTTAACTCATATTAATTATTTCAAGTAATTTTGTTTTAAAAGTAATTTAAAATCAAGTTTAATAAAATTAATGAGATCACAAATTAAATCATATCAGCTTTAAATTGCTATTATTTTAAAATCAATTTAGGTCAGGTCAGATTTGGGCCATCAAGCCGAACTAATTTTCATAATCTTGCAAACATTACATTATCAAAAACTTGTTAGAGTATAGAAGAATATTCTAGAATAGTATAATGTGTATAAATAGAGAAATGTACACACAACAATGGTATGCAAAACAGAATTCAATACAATACAATTTTAAATTTCAGTTTCCGTCTCTTTTCTCTCTTCTCCCTCTTCTCTTCTCTAAACTAATTCTTTCAATTCTGCAAACTCTCTCAATCCTAACATGGTATCAGAGCTGCTATTATGCTAGCGCATTAATTGATCCAAGCTTCCGCAATCTGATCTCAATGAAGGAAAAAAAAAAACTACTGTTGAAGAAAACACATTGTTCAAGTTTTTCTTTATGATCTTTTGCAGCTTCTTCAGTTGAGATTTTTTTTTTCTCTTTGAATTTTCGAGCTAAAAATGACGATGATCATTTGTGTCATTGCTGCTCCTTCTCATCTAGTTGCTTTCTTGTTCATCCGAGAGACAGCTTCTTCAATTCGTGTTGCTGTTATGGCAACATCTAGCATCTTCCATGCCAAATCAAGTCTGTGCAACAAATTACTTCTAATTTTTTGCACAACAAAATTGAAGCTCAAACAAAGCAGAAGCAGAGTGAGAATTACCGTGATTGTGAAGAAGCGGCGAAGCATGCCTCTGTCTCCAGCCACCACCACCGCAGATGTCATCTCCACCGAGAGTCACCTCTGCCAGGCTCGACTGATTCTAGAGTACCAGGACCTCTGCGATCACTCCAATTTCTCTCTCGTGCACCTCCAAACCCTAACTACTGAACTCAAGTTGCTTCGTCGAGAAAATTCAGATCTCAAAGTCGCAAATAGTGAGCTTGTCAAGCTTGTTAGTCTTGCTTTTCAAGCCTCCGTGATGCTTGCATATGATTCACAGACATTGCAAGTTATGAGATGCTGAGATTTTGTGTTAGAGCCCTGGGATTCAATAAAAAAAAAAATAGGTCACAAATTTAGGATCGATCGAGACAGCTTGCTCGCTGGCTTGCTGAGAAGAGAATGGGTCGCAAGAAAGTGGAGCTAAAACGAATCGAAAACAAGAGCAGTCGCCTAGTTACTTTCTCCAAGAGGCGAAATGGATTGTTCAAGAAAGCTCGTGAGCTCTCTGTTCTTTGTGACGTGCAAATCGCCCTCCTCATCTTTTCAAGTCGCGGCAAGCTGTATGAATTCTCTAGCGATGACAGAAACTTGACTCAAACCTAAGAGGAACACAGTTGCCGCCTGTAATTGGCTTCTAGTTCTTGCAAAGTGGAAGGCAGAGTAAAAGTCAGAGAAGAGATGAGGCTGTGGCGCGGCTAAGACGAATTGATTGTGAAACATTTTGTAGGTTTTGTGTTTTGTGCTTTGTGTTTTGGTGTCGTTTGTATTGTGGCGCTATTTTGTGTGTGCTGTGTCGTTTATGTTGTGGTGTGCCGTTTTATGTCTATAATCCTACCGTTTTGATAAAGATTAAAAAAAAAAAAACGAAAAAAAAAAGAGAGAGATTAAGAAAAACTTAATCCAATGAAGAAGAAGAAGAAGAAAATGAATTCTTACACAAATTAAGAAATTTATTGGCAAATGAAAAACTTCAGAAAAAAAAAACTAAAGAAGCCAAATGAAATCCTTCAGAAAAACTGAAGTAGATAAATGAAATTCAAACCCATTCTATCACCTCTCTTACCTTCCATTTCTTTTTTTTCTCATCCCTTTCTTTTCAAAGTCTTACAGAGACAAATGAAATTCTGGTCAAGAAATAGACCAATGAAATTCCTTCTCTTCTCTCGTTTACATACTGTTTGTCAAAAGAATTAAGTACTCTTGTATTTCATTTTCATTGTTGCAATCTCATGCTTGGTTTATCAAAGCATGAGATTGAGGGGGGATGTTAGAGTATAGAAGAATATTCTAGAATAGTATAATGTGTATAAATAGAGAAATGTACACACAACAATGGTATGCAAAACAGAATTCAATACAATACAATTTTAAATTTTAGTTTCCCTCTCTTCTCCCTCTTCTCCCTCTTCCCTTCTCTAAACTAATTCTTTCAATTCTGCAAACTCTCTCAATCCTAACAAAACTAACATTATGAAACTTAGAACTAAGAAAAAAAATGCATGTTCCTCTTAACATTCGTGTGAATGTTACCATTAATTGTTCTTGATTTGGACAATTTGATTTAGTTTAGCTAATTTATTGTTCGTCGATCGGGTATCATTAGCTTCTTAATTTCCTAAAAGAAACTAAAAAACATTATGCATGCCCATCAATTAAATAAGATGTCATACATTTCAATTTCAAAATACCATGTAAAATTACAAAAGAAGGAAGACGAAGTGAAGAAGATGAGAACACATGTGAAGAATTTGATGACCTTTTTTCCGCCTCCATTATATTTTTACTTTTTGTGAAGAATTTTCAGTGATAATGTAATCGATAAAACAATGATTCCAGCCCTGCCGAGGAGCTTCCTTTCGCCCCGTTCATGGCGTCTACCCTTTTGTGCCACTCCCGCAGGATTCATCAGGTTCGTGTTGTTTTCTGTTCTTTTCTGGCTACAAGCGATCCTGTGGGAATCCCTCTGTCAAGCTCCAATTGTTTTTCTAATATCATCTTGTATCTGGTAACACAACAGCAATACCAAGACCCAATGCACCACCTTGATTCTTTTTTTTCCATTTCTGGTTGATCTTAAAATGTTGCTGATTAGTGGGTTCTTCCATGGCCATATGCAGGAAGAAATCTGAGAAAATCAAGCAATCTGAGAAAGAGAAGCACAGCAAAAACAGAGCAGCTTTCAAGAAGAAGCATGGCGGAGATCCATGGCGACCTTCACGAACAGGTTCTCCAGTACAACCCCAGCAAAAAAAAAAACAGCAAAAAAGGCAACACAAAATTCCAGATCTGCGTCAGATCCTCCACAAAAAGCAGCGAAACAACGAAAAGAAATCTCAGAAAGCTAATCACCATCTACCGCGCCACAGATTCTGTCATTCAAACATGAAATACCATGTCACCATTACCGTTCATTAACAGCCCCTTGCTCTCCTCGTCCTGCTCATGTTCTTCGTGACCAGCTTCATCGCGTGCACGCATTTCGATGCCAGTAGCAGTTAGCTCCCTGGCCTTAAAAGCCTCGTGTTCCCAGTCTGTACGGACCATCACAACGTAGAGAATCGACAGCGCGCAAGCTATCTGGGCTGAGAGGAGCCCAAACCACAGCCCAGGAAACCCAATGTTTAGCCCGAAGGCCAGGCCTACTGCTACCGGGGTGCCCACAAAGTAAAACGAGCCCAGATTTATACGAGCCCCGACAGCGGGCCGTGCTGTGGCCCGTAGGATGCCGCAGCCAGTTGTTTGAGGGCAATTGCCGAGCTCACAGAGCCCTATTATCGGCAAAACAGCTGCTACGAGACCTTTAACAAGAACATCTTGAGTGAACAGACCAGCCCATCGCTCTCTGAGCAACACTGTCCATGTCACATTGAGAGCACCAATCACAAAGGCACAGCCCAGTGCAACCATGGCTGCCAGCTTGGCTTTGTATGGCTTACCGGCTCCAAGCTCATTCCCCACCTGCACTGTCCCAATATCTGTGAGCTTTAACCACGAAAAGGTTGCGGATACTTACGTTTTAAAAATGATTTTTAAAAAAAATGATTTTTTTTTGTATTTTTATTAATTTTTTTTAGTATTTTTAGATTATTTTCATATGTTGATTTCAAAAATAATTTTAAAAAAATAAAAAAAATTATTTTGATATATTTTTGAACAAAAAACACTTTAAAAAACAAAGACAATAATATTCTTAAACAGGCACAAAGAGTGATAGATGTTAGTGGAGGGAGAGAGCGACTTGCTGCTTTTCAAAATGTTTTTTTAGAAACATATTAAAATGATTTTTTTATATATTTTTAAAAATTATTTTTAATATGAATATATAAAAATAATCTAAAAATATAAATAAAAAAACTTTATCGTGATGCAGTAATTTTGTCCAACCACACGACGTGAGTGATCTAAGCATGGGTCCTCTAAATGATGCAATCACCTAGCAAATCAATAGCATGCTTAGAAGCTTAAAGCCCCTTTTCATGAATTTGTTTGATGCCACTCTTTTCACTTGCTTTCCATCGTGCACAGAACAAAATCCTTGCCGATCAACACAAACTATTCAATTCCATATCTGTAGTGATTGTTGACATTAAAAAATCTAAAAGCACTAGCATATTAATGACAAATTAGAGGGTGTCTGGGAGAACTGTTGCTGTAATTTTTCAAAGTGATTTTCATGTTGAAATATATCAAAATGATATTTTTTTATTTTTTAAAAATCATTTTTGACATCAACACATCAAAATGATCTAAAAACACCAAACCATATTCATTTAAAATGAAGAGAAAAAAAAGCTGCAAACCAGCGTTTGAAACGCCAGTCAAACAGCCTATTAAAGCTCTTTCTCAAACACCTAGAGACTCAGGTTAACCATATAATAGATTTTTAGTAGTTAAGAGACAGAGATTAAAGATTTTGTTTTTTTTATGATTTCAAGTTTGAGTTACCACTAAAAGTTTATATGGTAGTTAATTTCAGAATCTGTGAGATTAGTCGTTCGAGCCATATGGTTGCTATTATGATAGTCACTAGCGACTTATTAATTTCAGAGTCCATAAAATTTGTCAAGATACACGTAACTATTGAGATTAAAGAGTTTGTTCTTTCTATGGTTTTAAGTTTGAGTCATGTAGTTGCTAATATGATGATCACTAAAGGTTTATACAGTCGTTAATTTCATGACATTCGAGTTCTGTGATTTCTAATATGATGATCACTAGAGATTTATTATCTTCAAGATTCATATAATTTGTTAAGATACACGCAAGCCGGAAAACAACATTAAAAATAAAAGATTAAAAAAGGGGCCACATTTGACTTCTTAAAGTGTAACATCATAGAAAAATTAGCAGCATGGTTAGAGCTCCAATAGCAAGAATCTTAAGGTACAGTGACCTGTCGACGCATTAGCACATCGATGCATGCTCATGTGTGGCAATCCGAGATTATTATGTAAAGTGGAGGTCAGTTTTTGGACTTACCCGGGCGGAGACGCAGCCAGCAAGTGCCATGGGGACTGTGTACATCATGCTTGTTGTCTGGATGAGTATCCCGGTGGCGGCCACCGCCAGTGTGGGATTTGGCAAGTACCCTGCCAAGACAGTCACTATCTCGTACCACCACCACTCCAAGCAAATCCCTAAACAGCTAGGGACGGCCACCTTCAAAAGTGGTCCCACCCCACCACTCACGCCTCCAATCTGAACCCTCCATCTCATCTCCCACCGTCCACTAACCCACCACACATACCCCACCATCAGCACCACCATGTTCATGTTCGTCACAACGGATGCCAATGCCACCCCTGGGACCCCCCACCCCATCACCACAACAAGAACATAGTTCAATGGCACGTGGAAAATAACAGCCAATAAGGAGCAATACATTATGGGTTTCGTCACCCGCTGTGACCTTAAGAAAACCCTCAGGGGTTGTAGTAAAGTGTTCGTTAAAAGGTCCGGGAGAGAGTAAAAACAGTACGTTGCTGCCATTGCAGTGATTTTAGGATCTTGGCCCATGAAATTCATGATTGATTCAAGATTAAGCCACAAAAGACTTATGGGAACGATTGCAATGCCGAGTATCAAGATCATTCGTTGAAGAGAGAGTGAGAGGAGGTCCCAGTTCTTGCTGCCATAAGCTTGGCTACAGACCGGCTCTAGTCCAGAAGCTAACCCCACGAGGACAGAGTAGCCGGTAATGTTTGTAAACCCGATGGAAAGTGCACCGCCAGCTAGTTCTAGATTGCCTAGCCTGCCCAAGAACATAACTGAGACCGCTGCTCTAAAGAAGGCCATGAAGTGCGCAGCTGTTATTGGCAAAGCCATGCCCCATAACTCTTTTAGCTCTTCAAAAACCTGTTAAACCCAAGAAAACATTTGTGCCAGCATCAAAATCAACAGGAAGATGTAGCAAAGCGAGAGAGATTGAGTAAGTTGGCAAGAAACTGTTTTGTGGGGGCACTCAATCACCTGAGAAGCAGAAGGAAGTTTGTGGGAGTAGAAATCTGGGTCCTTCTCTGCCATTGTTGTTGTTTCTAAAATAGCATGTAAACTAGAAGCGAGGATTCTAACTTGAGAACAAACCAAAAGGATAAACTAAAGTTGTTTCTTTTCTAAATCAACTTTCAATACCATATCAAGAAACTAAGCTTAATCTGTATGAAATAAGCACAAAAATTCTTAAAAAGTGGAATGGAATGGCAACCCAAGTTTCTATTTTCTTGAAAAAATCAGAACACGAAATGAAGAAGAAATCAAAGGCTGTAAACAAAATCCACTCTACTCCGCCTCTTAATAGAAGAAAACACAATGGGTGGAAGCATGAAGTTGAAGATGAACAGAGTCGAGGAAAGCAAGTACAAAACAAGTTTTTGGTTTGCTTTGTAACATTGCAACAATATTTTCATGGCATGTATCCCTTCCTTCTATGTATTTATAGCGTAGAAGGACAAGAAAAGAGTAGGAGTTACTAATGGCGGCCGGCGAGATCAGCTGAGAGAAAAAGAGAAGTATGGGAAAGGACAGGTCAGAATCATAGAGAGACAGGGCGGGAGAGGGAGTGGGCAAGAGGTTTTTTTCTAAATGATTTACTGTTAAAAAAAGAAAATTTATAGGATTAAAGAGAGAAAGGTGAAGAGAGAGACTTTCAAGGACTTAATTGAACATTTTAATTTTGTACCCTCTTGAATTTAATTTTGGGAAGTTGTAAATCAGTCTAAAGTTAATTTCAATCATTCAAAAAGTTATGTGATTTGAGAGAAAAAATCCAATCAAATTGAAACTATTTGGACACACTCACTCCCATGGGAATTAGTTGACTAGCTATTGAATGCAAGTAAATCATATGGAGATATGTTTTGTTCAAGATAATCATTAATTAATTAATTAATTGGTGTAGGGTGGTGAGAAAAAATCTTATCAAGAAGTAGTATGAGATGAAAAGTAGAAAAAATCTTCTTTGGGTATTATAATTTGTTTGTTGGATTTTCTTTTTTCTTTTAATAATTATTATTTAGATAGATAGATGAAAATGAAAGAAAGTAAAAGAAAGGATATCTAATTTCTTTAGTTCACTAGCACAATGCATGAATTGTAAGAGAAAGCTTATTGCAAAAGTAATATAAACTCTTGTTGTTGTAAAATACACCAAACATCCAATTAAGCTCTTGTAATGACCTTCATCAGCTTTTTTTTTGTTGAATCTATTGTTATTGCTTTCTCGTGAGTGTTGAGCTCTTGCTTGAAAAGCTATCTATACAAATTTCTCGTGTCTCATCAATCTTTTTTTTCCATTCATAGAGTATTTACCAATTCTCTTAGAGATATACTAGTGAAGTCTTTTAACTCTTTTAATAAAGAAATATCATACTTGTATTTTTTAGAAATGGTAACTAATTTTTTTGCACAATTCGTTCATTAGGAAATTCCTTTCCAAGGAATCTCACCTTATTTATTATACTTAGTAGCTTATCAAAATAATCTTTTATGCTTTTTGTTTCCTTCATTTTTTGCATTTCAAATTTTCTAATCAAGTTGAGTACTTTGCATATTTTTAGTTTTTTCATTGTCCTGGTATTCTTTTTTAAGTAGCCCCAAATGGCCTTAGCGGACTCCAATTTCATGATTAATATGAATATTCTGTTTGGCATAACAACATATAAGCAAACTTTCACTTTGGACTTCTTTGTCAAGAACATAATTTTCTTCTACAACCTCCCAAAAAATCCAATATTTCAAGATGAATTAATACTGAAGGGAAAAACTAAAAAAAATTATTAAAAAAGCAACCAAAAAAAATATGAGTCCACTTGGGTTAATCCATTAACCTTGTGGCCCTGGAAATTTTTTTATGATAATCCAATAGAAAAGAAAATGAAAAAAAATTATGAAAATCAATTCTCAATAACTAAAATGTTGAAGTAAAAAAATGAAAAATTAATTTTAGAAAGGGACCTATAAAAACAACATCAATCTATGTTAACTTATAAAACACATGACACTCGTCATGAGTTCGAGACCACCCCTATATAGTAGGCAAACTCTAAAACCTAAAGCAGTAAAATTTTAAATCAATAAAATATTGATGGATAAAATAAAAAAAATATTGTAACTATGATCCACAAAAAAAAAATAGCAATATAAAGAATGTGAACTAGATTTGACATAAAAATATTTTAAAATCAAATATCGAGGGATAAAATTGAAAAAAAAATTAAGTAAGAAAACACAATTAAAAAAATAAGAGCAAAATTTAATATAAAAAAAATTATAGCAAAATTTATTGATAATGGATGGAATTGAAGGGAAAAAAACAAAAAAATAGCAATCAAAAGAATGAGGATAAAATTGAAAATAAAACCTTTATATTTTTGCAAGGAGAAGAGAAATAAAAGAGGGAGGGGGAAAAGTCAACTAAAGTCTAACCACTATTCTCGTGTGCATGTGTGACATCAATGAAAAGATCACGACAAGACATCTCTAACGTCACCCTGGAAGACGGTGTTTGAATGTGGACATCCATGCTTCACTCACTCATTAGCGCATAAGTAGCACGCGCAAGAAACTTTTTAAATAATATACACTTATGTTTGTCAAAAGACCTAACATTCCTAAGTCAAAATGTTAATAACTAAAAAGATAGTTTGGAAATACAAAAAAGTTCTTAGATGCATGCTTGATAAAAAAAAAAAAAAAGGATAATTTAATCTTTACACTGTATTTTTAAATATAAAAGACCAAATTGTTCCCGATCAATTTCTTAACAAATATTGTCTATAACAATAATATAGTTTTTACATTGTACATATAAAAGATAAAAACACTTAATTGTCCCCAATTAATCTCTCAAAAGTTTTTGCTTCTAAATATAATATAGTATTTATAGTGTGTATTTAAGAGATTAAAAAAAATATCCCCGATCATTCTTATAATGACTAGTGTGCTTGTGGAAAAGATCTTATTACTCTCGATAGCAATTTTATTGATTTTTTTGTTGGAAAAGTAAAATGATAATTATACTATTATATTGATATGTGTCTAATTCTCCATGCAAATCATATTTTAATTTTAATTATTTTTTATCTATGATGAATCATGCATTTTCTCTTTATACAAGAGGGAGGATTCTCTCAATCGAAAAGGAAAGATCATATAAATGTAGTGGCAATCCGATTATGATTGCGAGTAGAAAGTTCCTTGTAGATATAAATATGCTCAAAGGTGATAGAATATAGAATGAGGGTGCAAGCAAATAAGCAATAACTTTTATGAAAAGGTTTGATAGGTGGCAAAAAATAGATTCCTTAAAGATATGGTCCTCAATGATTTAAAACTTTTCAATATTTACTTTTAATCTGGAATCTAGCTCCAATGAATTTTGGGTGGAGTGACGGGTTTTCAAATTGGTGACAACTTTAAGGACCCTTGAAAGCCATAATACTGTTTCTAAGAAGATAAAAGACACAGCAACTTGAAGCTTTATTGATGTGTAATCGTATTTAATTTTAAAAGCTTCCTTTTAATTATCATGGTGCATGACTCTAATTTGTACCAAACATTTTTGCTGTACATGGATTCTTGAACTGTTTTAGCTTGTTTGGCACTGCGGCCAAACCGGTGTTTGGCCAAAATTTAATTTTTTTTTCATTTTAAATGAAAATTTTTTGGTGTTTTTAGATCATTTTGATGTGCCGATGTCAAAAATATTTTTTTAAAAATAAAAAAATATTATTTTGATGTATTTCTAAATGAAAAGTGCTTTCAAAAGCAACCGCCCTCCCAAACAGGCCCTTTATGTACGTGGTTTGTGTTTGTTTTTTTTTTCATTTTTTTCATTTAAAGTTGCAATATCAGATTTATATATAAAAGGGGTAAAATTATAAGAAAAAATCAGTGATCGATTATTTTTAGCTAAACCTAATGATATGTTTTAGTCTCAAGATGTAATAAGATCTCAATGAATCCATATTTAGCTAAGCGTATGGACACCCATATTTAGTCAAGGTGCATGTAAACTACTCTGAATATTTACATGAATAAAAAAAGAACTAAAAGGGTATTTGGGAAACGTTTTTGAAAAAAAAATAATTTTTTTGTGTTTTTAGATTATTTTGATGTGTTGATGTCAAAAATGATTTTTTAAAAAAAAACATCATTTTAATATATTTCTAAATGAAAAACAGTTTAAAAAACAACTCCAATCACATTTTCAAACAGACAATAATAACGACATCAATGGATTCTTGGAGTTTTCAGAATAAAAGTCTCAACCTTCAAAAGAGAGACAAAGATAAGCATA
Source organism: Salix arbutifolia (assembly GCA_025169955.1). Classification (NCBI taxonomy): domain Eukaryota; kingdom Viridiplantae; phylum Streptophyta; class Magnoliopsida; order Malpighiales; family Salicaceae; genus Salix; species Salix arbutifolia. Next base: position 13,873,961 of record CM045920.1, read on the forward strand.
AATGTGTTGCATATATACCCACGTAATAGCCAGCTTCAATTTAAGTGTACTTATATATATGGAGAAAATAATCCCAAAGTGGAGGGATTACTTTCTATTTTTATTAATTGTACATATATGTATGCCTCAGAATAAATTTGATTGTTCATGCTAAAACAAGTTCTTCTTTTTTGGTAGCTAGCTAGCAAAGCATATCTATATCTATATCTATATCTATATATATATATGGAAAAAAAGGTCACGATGTGTAGTTAGGTATGGAATAAACAATCCAAAAGGGCATCTTATTATGAAAGAAAAAGCAGATTAGTGCATGAAAAGAACCAAAGATTACAATATATATATATATATAAGTGCATGAAACGAACCAAAGAGACAATCTTTATCCTCATTGTCGAGATCTCACAGCAGCAAAAATATCATAATCTGATCATTATTATAGTGCAAATTCATATATAAATATAGAGAGAGAGAGGACCTAGCTATGTTTGCACGTGTTTTCCATTACAGTGGTGCTCTGCGTGCGTGCGTGCATCTCCATGGCAGAATTTTTTATCTCAAGATAACATTTTCATATTCAAGAAAAACAATGAATGGTTCTTTCCAGGCAAGAACGGTGCACTCTCTTTGGAAAAAGATACCTTATGTTTCTTGCTGCCTTGTAAAGCTCGTACATATGATTTGTTTGAGATCATAGGTTTAGCATAGGTTTTGCCAAGCTGACTATTTCCTTTCGGCTCTGCCCAGGAGTTTGATTGGATCCAGCTTAATTAATAGGAAAATGTTAGGCCATAGTGCTTGTATTTGATCCAGCAATATGATTTTGTCGTGTTATAGAAGCATGCATGGACTCCCATTAACAAAAGTAGAGTAGAAAACCTCCCATTTAAAAAAAAAATGAAAAAAAAAACAATTTAAAGGTAACACTACTAAAAAAAGGGCAACTAGTACGGATTGTAGCTGTTAAGGAACCATCTCATCTAAAAAGTATTAGAGTCTTGTTGACCCAGCGGTCCTGAGTTCGAATCTCACTACCCTCATTTTATTTGATAAAAAATCAAGCACAAAGTAGAGTGATTCTGTGTGCAAGTTTCAAACCTAAATGACTCTCACTTAAGGGGGATATCAGAGAATAATATAAATCATATTCTGGGATCTCACCTAATAGCTTAAGCTTTTAGGTGAAATAGTTCCTTGATAGTAGCAACCGAAAAATTATATTGTTGATGTTATAATTGATTAGCATTGGAATATGTTTAGCAACGAATTAACTGGTGATAATGATAATGATGATGATGATAAAGATTATTTAGAGATGGCAGTAATGTGAGTACGAGATTCAGAAGATCAAGATGGTGTTCCATCAAATCATAGTTCGATTTATTCTCTATACAATTTGAATAGATTCAAATTATAAAAAATGAGTTAAACGTAAAAGTTTTAACACAGAAATAGATTTAAAAATTTTATTTGACAACATTTATTATTTTGTGTTATTATTTGTTTCATAAAAGTTTGATAAAAAAGGAATGAAAAAACAAATTAAGGGTAATAAAATGCAGGAACTTTAAGTCTTCATTTTCTTTGGTTGCTGGGAATTTCATCATGCCTAGAAGCCTGACTTTTGCTCACTCCATGTTGCCATCCTCACTTGAACCCTTTTGTTTTAGTGCTGTTTAGGAATAATGTCGACACAGTTGTGGTAGCACTTGCGTTTTAAAAGTAAAAGCATTATTGAAAATATATTAATATAATAATTTTTTTTATTTTTAATATCAGCACATCAAAGTTATTAAAAGATAAAATAAAAAACAATTTAAAAGCACTTTAAAAATGTTTTTTTTTATCATTGGTCATTTTTCTTAAAGGCTGTTATATACACATTTATTTTTTAAATTAATTTCTTAATAATAATTAATTTCAGATAACTTTCAAAAAAATTATATAAGATATAAAAAAAACAAGACAAATATGGTAATTGTGCTGGGAAAAACTATCTCTTCGATGTAATTTGAAAGCGATTTGATTATTACTTTTGGACCCCTCAAAAACTTAGAAGTTTTTTGGGACAGCTTTTGAAACTGTGTTTCCAAAAAATTAAATTTTTTTTCATTTTAAATGAATATATTTTAGTGTTTTTAGATCATTTTGATGTGCTGATATCAAAAAAGATTTTTTAAAAATAAAAAAACATCATTTTGATATATTTCGGCACAAAAAACACTTTGAAAAGCTACAACAACAGCTGTCCCAAACAGGTCCTAAAATGCATTGCAGCGTCGCCTAAAGTGCATGGACACTTCTTATGCACCAACAGCAAACCCTATTAAAAAGCCCAAAATACGTTTGATGGACCTATTTATAACAAAAAAAGACAGTGAAAAGACCAAAAAGTCCTTTGATGCATAGTTTAGTTTTTTTTTACTCCAAGGGTAAACTTGTTATTTTGTGTATTTAAGAAAATGAAAAGACATGTTTCCCAGTTTTATAAGTTTTAACTCAAAGAGTATGAGATTATTTGATTGTGCTAAGGAAAATAAAAAACACATATATCTCCAATTAATCATTTAACAACTGGTGGGCAGGCGTGTATATTTCCAAAGAACAAATAGCTTTTGTTAATGTATTTGGGCCTGGGGGCGTATGGATAACGTGGACTGGTTCTATTTCCAGCTCTATTTACAGCCCAGGGTGAAAGCCCAATAGTTTTCCAGTAAGGAAAGGAAAATGTGACAACATTCAGTTCCTTGGACTTAAAATTATGCTTAGGTAGGGGATGAATTGTTGGACAATGGCAGTTGCAATCATCCTTTCGCAAATCTGGAGTTTGCTTGAGTTAACTCAATTTTGGTTTCTTTGAAATGGTCGTTGCTGATTCTAGACAAGGAACACAGGCATGCTTATGACCCTGTAGAAATTTATCAATGTTATTTGGTGCTTACGGTATGGCTTTAACTTGAGCAGTTGGAAATAGTGTTGTTGATCTCATTTTATTTCGGTCGAAATGTCCGAAACGTTTCACACCAGTTATATATATATATATCAATCAAATAATATAATGATTTTTGTGAGATTGATAATGATATTCTCGTAATATTATACATGTTCATAATTTTGTTCAGAAAAATCATTTTATTGTGTCATTTTTTAGATTAAATTGCACAATTCTAAATAATTTTATTTTTGTATATATATATAAACAGTACATCCTTAAAATGGAGCACCAAAACACTTTGAAACCAAAATCTTCCGTTTCAATTGAAAAAACAAATCACTAACAAAAGAGAATAAGAGAATTGACACCCTTGGCTTGAAAAGGATAGTTTACCGAACAACACAAGGCCCATTCTGTTGCTTTGTAGCAATTTGGCTAGAGACAATCTCAGAACAATGCATTAAATTAGTTTTATAAGAGTAAATTGGCGTGCATGAATGTTTTTACTATATACAACAAGTCTTTGGACATTATAAAACCAGCAAATCCTTGTTTAGATCATTTGTCTGATATCTATTTTCAAACATTGAATGGGATACATCTAATGTATAGCAATACAGTTGAAATAATCTTAACATGATTTTGTTGTCATGTCAATATAATCTATAGCAGTATCTCATTACAGAAGTTTACTAGCTCCTTCGAGTTCCTCAGTATTGTAGGCAAATGGCATGTATGGTGATTGGCTTCAGTTTGGGTCTGAATGCAGCAGCGATGAAGATGCCCTCTCGATAATTCTCCCAGAAGGTAATGGTGAAACTCCTAGAGTCTGGTATGATGAGGAAGATGAGGGAGTGGGGGCCGAAGGTGCAAAAGTTGAGAGAGCACTCACATGGCTGCTCATCATGCTTGTTCCAGGAATAGAACCTTCTGTTATAGCCTTTGGTGCCGGCGGGTTCTCGATCTCGAAAATTCCCTCCAGCATCTGCACCACCTTTCCCATCATAGGTCTCTGAGATGGCTGGTCCTGGATGCACCAAAAGCTCACCTGAACTGCCCTTCTCACTTGCTGCATATCCACATCTTGGTGTGTAAGCCTTTGGTCCAAAATTGCACTCACATTACTCTTCTCAAACTCTTCATAAGCCCAGTCGGAGAACTTTTTTCGGTTAGTTTCTGCTGAGACTTCAAAATTCCTTCTGCCACTCACCAACTCCAACAAAACCATCCCGTAACTGTAGATATCGGATTTGGATGTTATTGGAAGGTTTGCAAGCCACTCGGGTGCCAAGTATCCTCTTGTCCCTCTAACACTTGTTAGTGTCCTGTGCCTGTGATCCTTGGGAGTTATGAGCTTTGCAAGGCCAAAATCAGAAACCTTGGCATTGAAGTTCTCATCCAAGAGAATGTTTTCTGGCTTTATGTCACAGTGGACGATGCAGTCTCGACATTCCTCGTGAAGATACGTGATTCCTCTTGCAGTTCCAAGGGCAATGCCAAACCTCTGCTCCCAAGTTAACAATCTTCCTGACTTCTCTTCTAAAGTGAAAAGGAAATTATCAAGAGACCCATTTTTCATGAACTCGTAAACCAAAAGCCTGTGACGACCCTCGGAGCAGAAACCAATCAATCTGACCAAATTCAAATGGTGAGTGCTACTAATAGTTGCAACCTCCATCCTGAACTGTTTCTCACCCTGTTCAATTCCCTCAAGTTGCTTCACTGCAACAACTGTCCTATTAGCTAGAACCCCTTTATAAACAGCTCCAAACCCTCCTGCTCCAAGCTTCTCTTTAAACTCTTTTGTCGAACGCTGCAGCTCCTTGAAAGAGAACTGCACCGGAGCACCGGATGCATACTCCAGTAGTGCATACTGAGCTGACAAACTGCCAAATTTGGGACTGTTTCTACAACACCACCACCACAGACCACCCTCCACAGCAATCAAACCCAAGAGGGTAATCAAAACAACAACAAGAACAACCCAGACGCGCAATCTTGAACTTTTGCTCTTCCCCGCAATCTGCACACCAGGTGGAGGATTTGGTTGTGCTGGCCCACAAACTTTCACAAACGAAGTACTGGGAAGCGCTGGATTCTGATATCCACTAATAAAAACTGAATTTTTCAGGTAACACATGCCAGTTCCATCTGACAAAGACGTCGAAGCAATACATGAATTTTGAGAAAGACAATTCTGCCTACATGCTGATATCCCACTAGAGAAAACCTGAGATTGTAGCTCAGGCTGATATGTCAAGAATTTCGCATTATCTAACACCAACATAGTAGCAGTCCCCGCACAACTCTCAATCTCAACTTTTCTTTTACACCCTTGTCTACTGTCATTTACATCAACAGGCTCAAAATTCTCAGATGGACAGCCACAATTCGGAGTCGAACTCGACTCATTATAACTACAAATCCCCATATTCCCACAATAATAAAAAATCTCACATTGATCAGTCAAAGCAGACCATACTATAGTTGTAGTTCCAGTACCTATATCAGAGCTATACAGCCTTAAGTTCCCATTTTTTTCTAACCTCAAAAACCTCAACCTTGAGCTCCCTTCGGCATAATCATTACTATATGCCACAATATATGACCCACTTGTAAGAGAAACATCAAAGATTGTCAAAATCCCAGTTGCTTGCAACCCCAAAGTTGGCGAGGTCAATTTAGCATCGACAGAAGAGTTCAGCCCTTTATTCCAATACTCTATAGTATCATTCCATCTCAAAGTGAGATTTCCAGTACCAAGAAACCTAAAAGAATAAGACCCAGATCTTAAAACATGATTGACTCTAAAAGTCTGATTAGGTACTATCGTATCAGTTGGGAAATCAAATGAAGACCAAACAGTTGAAGTTCCATTCTTTAACACTAAATTACCAAAATCATCAAGGGAAGCAGTGGTGACACCAAATCTAGCAGTGTTAGAGTCCCAAACAACGGCGTCAGAGCCGTTGATGAGGCGGAGGCTGCCGGAGGACAGGAATTGAAAGGACCCCTTTGAGTCAACTGTGGTGGTAGCATTACCTGCTGTCCAAGTCGGGACACCACCGTTGTAATTGATGTTTAAGGTGTAAGAAGAAGAGACGCCCACTTGGGAAAATCCTAGGTAGAAAATGTTGTTCGGTGACGACCATCTTTGGCCTGGGTTTGCAGCTGAAAGGGTGGTGCCTGGTTGGATTGTTGTTTGTGCTGTGGTGACAGTGTAGAAGAGAAACAGAGAGAAGAGGAGATTTCGAGGTTTCATTTTCTTGTGGTATTGCCTTTGCTTGCTGTTCTGAAGATTTGATCATTTGATTTCTGAGAGGGCCATAAGGTTCATTGGTATATCGTTGTCTGAAATTTTGATTGCTGAAACGATGCTCACCGGTAAATGTGGGTTCTTTTTTCTTTTGAGGGCGGCTGCGACCGAGTCAGATTGACTCTGAAGCGTGTGTTTTCTTCCTCATGTGAGTAAACTATATAACTTAGTCCTTATAATTTAACATACTTAGCTATCTGGTTCTTTCTGTTTCAGATTTTATGTATTTAGTAGCAGTTTGAAAGTTGGAAACAATTTTTTTATTAGAAATGTATTAAAAAAATATTTTTATTTTATTTTTAAAAATTTATTTTTAATATCTATCATATCAAATAATCTAAAAAAACAAAAAAATTAATTTGAAGCTATAAAATAAAATAAATATTCAAAAATACAATTGGACGGCAAATATCAAATACCACCTTAATTTCTATACTTTAAATTTGGATCACAACTTTTTCATTCTCTCAATTTTACAGTTTTTCATTTCATTTCATTTTTTATTATTCATAAATTGATAAAGGGAAAAAGAAATAAATAAAATGAAGAAATTTAATTTAGTAATGAAATTATTTTAATTATTTTGATACTATAAAAATTAACTAATTTACATTTATTGACTTTGTATTCATCAAACTAGTGAAAAGTAGTGAGTAAAGCTAAAACTCATGGTTTTTTATTTTATCCGGTGAAAGTTGTTTTTTAAGTAATTTTTATTTAGAAATGTATTAAAATAATATATTTTTATTTTTTAAAAATTATTTTTGATATCATGAAAATAATCTAAAAAAATATTAAAAAAATTTAATTGAAAATAAATAAAAATTTACGAATATCATTTATGATTAAAGGGAGTGAATTAAGTGGGTGTTTGGGAGAGCTTTTTTATCTTTAGTTTAAAAAAAATGGTTCCAAAAAAAATTAATCAATGTTTGGTTACGTAACAAAAAGCAAGTTTATGGCATGGTCCCACATGACAAGAAAAGTAGGAATTTCCTGCTTTTCGATGCCTGGGGTGGGGAAATGGCGGGGGGCTGGGGGTGGGGATTAAATGGCGGGGGCCTGTTGGGGGATTATATATATATATATATATATATATATATATATATATATATATATAACAAATATATTTTATATATTTTTAAAATATATTTTAAAATATAAAAATATATCATTATTTATTATATTTTCTTATAAAAATATATTTTTAATATTAAAATAATCTAAAAATTAATTAAAATATAATAATTTTTACATAATACATGTTTATTAATATAAAAAATAAATGTTTAATTTACTTGAATTATTAATTATATTTTATTATTATAATTATTAAATATTTAATATATATATATATATATATATATTTAAAATAATTTTTCAAGTTAAAAGCAATATGAAAAGTTTGGTAATCAAACACATGAAACTACTTTTCATTAATCTCAAACTCAAAAGTAGTTTTAACCAAACACTTCAAAACTTATTTTGAACCATAGCTAAAGTGCTTTTTATAAAACAATTTTTTTAAAACCTCAATCACAAAAACAAAAGGTATACCAAACACACCCTAAATCCCTTTAAACCCCGTGTTAATTGAATTTAGCCCTTTTATGGACTTTCCTCTTTCCTTTCTCCCGCTCCCATTTCTAAGCAGAGCGACAGAAATATCAAAACCAGACAGAGAAGAGTGAGGGAGAAGGGGACGGAGGGGAGGGAGAAGGGGACGGAGGGGAGAGAGAGTGGACGGAAAATATGCAACTAAATGTGATAAAGAGGCTGACTGCACAACCCCATATAGGAATTATTAGGTGGAACCGTTCCTACAGTTCAGTACCGGTCTCTCCTCCTCCTCAGCTACATGATGCAGGTATTGTTTGTTCACTTGCTCTTGTCTCCGGGTAATGTTTTTTTAATGAGAGATTGTAACTTTAGACCCTTAACTGATAATTTAATTATCCCCTTAGAACTAATTGCAGGCTATCAAATTATATTATTGTCATTAGTGAAAGATTCTAAGTTTAGAACCTTTTTTTTTTAACAATTTAATGAATGGTACTTTTGCAGATTACCAAGAACTGTATAACCTTCTTCAATCAGGTAAAACCTCAATGGATATCAAAACTCTGTGTAAAATCCACTCAAGAATTGTTACATTTGGTTATGGTACCAGTCCGTCTCTTATGGCTTCTTTGATGCTGAAATATGTGCATCGCAATTGCCGTAGTGTTGTTTATAAAATTATTGGTCAAGTTTTCTGTTGGAGTATTGATTTGGTGGAGTTGAATATGATCATTGATAAGTTACTGAGAATGGAAAATTATAGGGTTGCCAAAATGGTTTTTAATAAAATGCCTTCACGAGATGTGGTTACATGGAACACGATGATTGGAGGTTATGTTAGAAAAGCACGATTTGAGGAGGCATTGAGACTTTTTAGATTTATGATCAAGTCCAACGTTGAACCAGATAAATTTACATTTGCATCAGTTATAAATGGATGTGCGAAACTTGGAGCCCTTAAACATGCTCAGTGGGTTCATGAGTTGTTGATCGAGAAAAGAATTGAGTTGAATTTTATTTTGAGTTCAGCATTGATTGATATGTATTCCAAGTGCAGTAAAATCCAGACTGCCAAGGAGATTTTTGATGGTGTCCAACGCAACAATGTTTGTATTTGGAACGCAATGATCAGTGGTTTAGCAGTTCATGGGCTTGCTCTGGATGCAATCAAAGTCTTTACAAAGATGGAGGTGGAAAATGTTTTGCCTGATTGTATAACTTTTCTTGGAATTTTAACGGCATGTAGCCATTGTGGTTTGGTTAAAGAAGGTCGCAAATACTTTGAATTAATGAGAAGTCGATATTCAGTTCAGCCACATATTGAGCATTATGGAGCCATGGTTGATCTCTTGGGTCGAGCTGGGCTTCTAGAAGAGGCTTTTTCCATGATCAAATCAATGCCAATGGAACCAGATTTTGTTATATGGAGGGCACTTCTTGGTGCCTGTAGAACATACAAGCAGCCAAAACTGGGTGAAGCAGCCATGGCAAATATATCTCGTCTCAGGAGTGGAGATTATGTCTTGCTGTCAAATATCTACTGCTCTCAAAAGAGATGGGATACTGCACAGGGAGTGTGGGAAATGATGAAAAAGAAGGGAGTTCGTAAAGTCCGGGGAAAGAGTTGCTTTGAGTGGGCAGGTGTTCTTCACCCATTTAAGGCGGGTGATAGATCACATCCTGAAACAGAAGCGATATACAAAATGTTGGAAGGATTAATCCAGAGAACAAAGCTGGCTGGATACGTGCCCACAACAGATTTAGTTACAATGGATGTCTCTGAAGAGGAAAAGGAGGGAAATTTGTATCATCACAGTGAAAAGTTGGCGCTGGCATATGGGATTCTGAAGACTACCTCTGGATCAGAAGTTAGGATTTCAAAGAACCTACGAATCTGTTATGACTGTCACAATTGGATAAAAATGGTTTCAAGACTTTTAAGCAGAGTTATTATTGTAAGGGATCGGATCCGGTTTCACCAGTTTGAAAATGGTTTATGTTCCTGTGGAGACTATTGGTAGTAGTTCCTTAAGAGTTCTTGATAAAATGTGTGGTGCTTTTATGCAGTTCCACTATTCAATAAGCAAAGGTCGCTTGGTTAATCTATACCAATGACGTCCACAATTCACATTCCAGTGAATAAATTACTGTGAAGTTCAGGAGTTGCTTGGATGATAATGAAATGATACGACGAATCTGCTGAGAACACACTAACGAATTGATGCAGGTTTCTAAGTCAATCTTTTGTTTCAATTCAGTAAGTTCCTCTAAAGGATTCCATTCCCATCCAAATCTACAACAGAAGGCTTCTACATACTCCTGCCAAGCCAGACTTGTCATGAAATTTTGATGCCAATACAAGGCCGTTCCATCCAAATAATTGAAGGCCAGTTTAAGTTTATCATGCTTAGAAATCTCTTCAACATCATAGTATTGGTTTACATTATAAACCCGCTAAATGAACATCTTCCCCTTCAAAAACAGAAACTCGCGTTCTGGTTTACGCAGTTTATAACAAGGATGTGTACCTTCATTGGCCCAGTTAAACTTGGCAAAACAGAGTCCCCTGTAGGTAGCTACTGTGGTGCCTTGGGAATACTGGACTCACTAGCAGAGAGTTCATTTTTTTGCAGTGCTGATTCCACACAATAAGCAAGAGCATCAATAGCTTCTTTAAGCTACCTGAATCACACATCAGAATGAGCCCTTATATGATGAAGCTGTTGTTGAAGTTGGCATATTTCTGGGTGTGCTCCTGATTGACAGCTTCATCTACCTTCCTGGCATCTTCAACATTTAGAGCTACAAACCGGGTATACCAAATATGATCTTCTCTGCATTGCTTGAACTTTGCCCTAATCTTGAGAAAATGATCCTTGATTGTTCTAGTCCCTTTGCATAGCGGGATCTCAGTTAATCGTACAGTTTTGCATAGAAGACCTCTAAGAGTAGAAGTTAATGAAGAATTTTCATTGCGTGTTGCAGGAAGACCTGAACAATGAGATTCCCATTTCCCCCAGGGATTTCTTCATTATGTGCCGAGGTGTCAATGGTGGGCTGCCTTTTGCTGTTGCACTTTCTCCAATTGGTTCTCCATGTCTTAACAAGTTTATTTATATTTTCCTTTGATATTATAAGAATCTGTAGATGCATTTTGCTGAACTCTGTGGGTAATTATAATATTTTCTGTCCGAAACAAGATTTATATGCTTGTTTGAATAATGATTAAAAGCTAGGAATGCTGTGATTTTTACATTCCATTGATGTTGATGTGACACTTCGGTAGGGTTTTTTTTTGGATTCGAGGAAATTTCACTCCTCTTTAGGTATTTTTGTGGATCTGAATTAAGCGAGTATAACTCCGGCTATCCAAGACTCTTATAAGATGAACACGTCCTGACTCAAACCCGAGTTAGAAATTTATGTTGCAAGCCATATTTTCTCTCTAAAATTGTTAGAAATTTATTAAATTGATTGATTGCTGGAGAAAATAAATAAGGCAAACAAATGAAACAATTATTATTTTATTTAACTTAATAATAAAAATAATTTTAACTACAGGTAAATATGAGAAGAACAAGGGTTTAGATGAAGTTTGGGATTGGAGCACTATTTTTAAAGGGAAAACATTTCATCTGCTATAGGACACTTCAAATATAATATGTTTCTTTCTCAAGATACAACGATCTTTTAAAAAATTTGGATGCAAAAACATTTCTCCAAATCTTTAATGATTTTTAATGCTCACTTGAATTATTAGGATAAAAGTAAATATAGTGGAACTTGGAGAACTAAGAAAGGAATAAAAAGATATATGAGATAATAGTTTTAAGTAGAAAAATACTTCTATTTTCTGTTCTTCATAATTCATAATATATATATATATATATATGTGTGTGTGTGTGTGTTGTACCTATATATACCTTACAAGAACATAGGTTACCAATCATAATTAAATATGATGAATTAATAATAACTAATTAATATAATTTAAATATAAAAACTTACAGTTAGGAGACTATGAAGCTGTTTGGGACAACTTTTGAAACGTTGTTTTCAAAAAATTCAATTTTTTTTCATTTTAAATGGATATGTTTTGGTGTTTTTAGATCATTTTGATGTGCTAATGTCAAAAATGATTTTTAAAAAATAAAAAAAATATCATTTTAATATATTTCAGCACGAAAAACATTTTAAAAAACTACAGCAACAACTATCCCAAACAGCCCTATAGCAGAATAGGATTGTAATTGGCAAAGTGTTTTCTTGAAATTGTAATCCTTGTTTGGTGTGATTCCGTTTGTGGCGTGAGACTATTTGTTTTTTATTCCTTATAATTTTTGTTTTCTACAATTAAATTATCAGAATTTTTTTTCTTTGTCATTACTTTTTGCTGACTTTATACCAAAATTCAAATAAAAACCACAATCCCACCGCACTTTCAAAATTCAAACGCATTAGTAATTAAGAGCCATGAAAGAAAAAATAAAACGTGGGCATGAAGGCAGGGATGCTTTGAACATTTATTGCAAATAGTTTACTAAGAAAATAAAACAAATATACCCTTTAATTGAATTATTAATTATATTATATTATTATATTATTAAATCTACAACATTTAAAAAATAATATATATATATATATATATGTCTATACCCTTTAAAATAATTTTATAAATTAATATAAATATAAAAAACTTAGTAACCAAATATATAAAATTATTTTTTATTAAATTTTAAATTCAACTATAATTTTTATCAAACAATTTAATTTCAATTATAAACCTACAAACACGTACTAGGAATCCATCTAGAATAGCAAGAAGAAAAAAACCATTTTTCAATGGAAGAATAAAGATAAAAGAAGTCTCCAGCATAAAAGTCAAATCCAACTGAAATAAATCTTCTCAACATCAAGAAACCCAGCAAATCACTCAGTCTAAGGACACCAAAAAATAAAAATGAACCTCCTCCTCCTCCTCCTCCTTCCTCCCCTCCTCTTCATCACCACCACTACGTCGACAGCAACCATACCACCAGGCTCCTCTCTTTATGCCTCTAACACAAGCCAAACCTGGTCATCTCCAAATAACGCTTTCTTTCTGGGCTTTACTCGGGTGGATCCCACTTCCTACGTTATTTCCATCTCCTCCGCGACAGGAGTTGCCATCTGGACAACCGTTAATCGCACTACCTCTGCAGTTGTTGTTGACAGCGATGGAGTGTTCCAGTTCCTCAGCAACGGCAATCTCCGCCTCGTTAACGGTTCAGGTGCCACCGTGTGGACCTCCAACACCGCCAAACTTGGTGTCACCTCTGCTTCCCTTGATGACACAGGAAATCTAGTACTGGCAGCCAACACTTTTGCTGTATGGTCCAGTTTTGAAAACCCAACCGATACTCTTGTCCCTTCACAGAACTTAACAGTAAACCAAACTTTGCGATCTGGGGTTTACTCTTTCCGACTTCTAAGCGATGGAAATATTACTTTGACGTGGAATGACAGTGTTGTGTACTGGAATCAAGGCTTGAGCTCTCTTTCTGCTTCGAACGTGACTTCTCCAACCTTGCGATTGCAGCCAAATGGGATTCTAACTCTTTCAGATGCTAGTTTGCGGAGATCAGAGAATGTTGCTTTTGCCAATGATTATGGAGAAGGAGCTGATGTAGTGAGATTTATGAGGTTAGGTGGTGATGGGAATTTGAGAATGTATAGTGGTGGAACTACAGCTATGACATGGGCTGCTTTAGCGGATCAGTGTCAGGTTTATGGATACTGTGGAAACATGGGGATCTGTAGTTATATGGAATCAAGTTTGAGTCCGATCTGTAAATGCCCATCTCTGAATTTTGAGGCAGTCGATGGTAATGACAGGAGAAAGGGGTGTAAGAGAAAAGTGGAGGTTGAGAATTGTGCGGGGAATGTAACAATGCTGGAGTTGAAGCAGACCAAATTTTTTACTTTCCAGGATCAGCAAATTGTTACTATTGGGATAACAGCTTGTAGAGGAAATTGTTTATCAAGCACTTCTTGCTTTGCTTCCACTTCTTTATCAGATACAAATGTATGGTGTTACATGAAAAACACACCTGATTTTGTCAGTGGATATCAGGGTCCAGTGCTTCTTAGTACATCTTTTCTAAAGGTTTGTGGACCAGTGTGATAAGATGACAACCACAACTGCTGTTGAGCCAAGGAGGTCCAAACGTGCGCCTGTCAAAAATCCTAAGTTCACGGACAATTGATAAATGCAGGAGCAGGGGATGAGTTCGTGAGCAGTGAAGGTGCAAGTGTTTGAAGACCAGTCTGCCAGTATTAGTGATCGTGGGGAGTGTTAAGAGTCAGTTTATTAGTGGAAACCCATCGTGGGTAGTACGTGTGGGAGTCAATTTATTTCTTTCAGTTATTTCCCTGTATTCCATTATTTCCCTTCTGTATTTATAATTCGCAATTATGCAGTAAATGGCAGACAATTATTCAGTTCAATCACTGGTTCATTCTTACCACAAAAGAATTATCTTGCAAATTATTTATTGCTTTGACTGGGACCTATCATTGGTATCAGAGCAAGGTTACTATGACAACAAACAAGGAAAGAATCGAGAATTTGGAAGCTGGGCTTGTTGGGATGCAAGGTGGATTCCAATGAATGGAGCTGGATGTAGGGAACAAACTGCATCAATTGGAAGAGGCAATTTCCAAGCTATCTGACATCCTACGATCTAACAAAGGGTCTGTTGACAACGCCAATCAATTTCAAGAAATGGGTTCACGACCATTCTTTGAAGAAGGTGATTGTTCACGCCAGATGGTGCCCTCGCAATTGGCCAAACTGGTGTTCCCAAAATATTCGGGTGATGACCCGACCGAGTGGTTCAATCGGGTTGCCCAGTTCTTTGAGTATCAAGGGACTCCAGACAACCAGAAGGTGTCGTTGGCTTCATTTCACCTTGAAGGGGAAGCTAATCAATGGTGGCAATGGATGCAGAGAACCCACAAAATTGAAAATACTGTGGTAACATGGAAAATCTTTGAGGAGGAATTGTGGGCACGTTTCGGCCCTACAGATTGCGATGACTTTGATGAGGCGTTATCGAGAATCAGATAGACTGGGTCATTACGTGAATATCAGAAAGAATTTGAAAGGTTGGGGAATCGGGTGTATGGGTGGACCCAAAAGGCAATGGTGGGCACGTTCATGGGAGGGCTGAAACCTGAAATCTCTGAAGCCATACGAATGTTCAAACCACAGAACCTGAAGGAAGCCATCAGTCTGGCAAGGATGAAGGAGGAGCAGCTGCTGCGACAAAAAAGATTCAATCGACCATCCCTACCAATTCGGGCACTACCTGCTCTACCATCTCCAACGAAGAACACTACTGTTCCTTTTAAAAGGTTGTCGTGGGATGAAATGCAACGACGACAAGCACAGGGTCTTTGTTTTAATTGCAATGAAAAATTCACAGTCGGGCACAAATGCCAGGGTCCTCAACTGTTATTAATGGAGAATTATGGGGAATTCGAAGAAGGGGATTGTGAAGAGTTTGATGGCAAAGATGCAGTTGACGAATCGCCTGAGATATCGTTGCATGCTCTCACTGGGTGGACCACCTCACGGACAATGAGGCTGAAGGCAAAAATTGGGAATCAGGAGTTAATTGTCTTGATTGACAGTGGATCGACACACAACTTCATTAGTGAATAAATGGCAAATTGGCTGCAACTTCCCGTGATTCCCATTGAATCTTTCAGTGTTAAGGTGGCAAACGGGCAACCATTAAAATGCCAAGGAAGATTCGAAAATATCTGTGTCCTGCTGCAAGGTATTCCGTTCTTCCTAACCCTCTATGCTCTGCCACTTATTGGGTTAGATTTGGTGCTAGGAGTTCAATGGTTGGAGCAACTGGGAACCGTGGCATGTGATTGGAAAAAGTTGACGATGGAGTTTCGGTGGAATAATCAAGCTCATAAGCTACAGGGAATTGATGCTCCTTCAATTCATTCGGCAACATTGAAGGCATTGACAAAGAACTTACGCTACCAAAATTCCATGTTTGCTATTTGTGTCCAAACTGCCAATGAAGCACCAAAGAATGGGATTGGAGCCGAAATGCAACAACTGTTAGATCAATTTTCAGACATCTTTCAAAAGCCGAATCAAGTACCTCCTGAAAGGGAACTGGTGTTAGTTATACATTATGATTTCTATTTCCGAAATCTTTCATAGTATATCAATAGACCATTTGATTCCACAAGACAATTATATTGATGATGAAAATATTCATATCAAGAACAATGGATAGTTTAGAACTTACCTTTATCCATTTTGCACTTGAATTGTTGTATAGAATCCTTTAGCAATCACTTTGTTGATCTTCTCCTCTACACCTTTAACTTTTCGGTTCCCTTTGATGGAGAGGGATTTTCTTTTAAGTTTTCTCTCAAATATTCTCCTTCTTTTCTTGTATGTTTCGGGTAACCAAATAATCACCCTTCTTCCTTCTTTTATACCCACCGAATGGGTGTTTCTTAAAAGGAAGGGGGGTTGTGTCTTTTGATTAGGGGGTTGTGTCTTTTGATTAAATGATATTAATTTAATTCCATAACTTTATTTTATATATATATACATACATATATTAAAACTATAAATATATGTATGTATACAACCTTATGAGAATATATGTTATTTTATGGTTAGAGGAGAGGGTCTCAACGTACCCATTCTAATACTCGTTTATTGAGACCGATCCATCACGGTTTCGCTTTAACATATTAGAATCCGTAGACTTTACAAAGAACTTGAACTTTAATTATCGGACCGTTAATACATCGGCCACTAAACGGGAAATATTCTTACAACTGGATCATCGCATTGCCTTGAAAGAGGGAGCTGAACCGGTCAATGTGAGACCCAAAATGGTTTTTAATAAAATGCCTTCACGAGATGTGGTTACATGGAACACGATGATTGGAGGTTATGTTAGAAAAGCACGATTTGAGGAGGCATTGAGACTTTTTAGATTTATGATCAAGTCCAACGTTGAACCAGATAAATTTACATTTGCATCAGTTATAAATGGATGTGCGAAACTTGGAGCCCTTAAACATGCTCAGTGGGTTCATGAGTTGTTGATCGAGAAAAGAATTGAGTTGAATTTTATTTTGAGTTCAGCATTGATTGATATGTATTCCAAGTGCAGTAAAATCCAGACTGCCAAGGAGATTTTTGATGGTGTCCAACGCAACAATGTTTGTATTTGGAACGCAATGATCAGTGGTTTAGCAGTTCATGGGCTTGCTCTGGATGCAATCAAAGTCTTTACAAAGATGGAGGTGGAAAATGTTTTGCCTGATTGTATAACTTTTCTTGGAATTTTAACGGCATGTAGCCATTGTGGTTTGGTTAAAGAAGGTCGCAAATACTTTGAATTAATGAGAAGTCGATATTCAGTTCAGCCACATATTGAGCATTATGGAGCCATGGTTGATCTCTTGGGTCGAGCTGGGCTTCTAGAAGAGGCTTTTTCCATGATCAAATCAATGCCAATGGAACCAGATTTTGTTATATGGAGGGCACTTCTTGGTGCCTGTAGAACATACAAGCAGCCAAAACTGGGTGAAGCAGCCATGGCAAATATATCTCGTCTCAGGAGTGGAGATTATGTCTTGCTGTCAAATATCTACTGCTCTCAAAAGAGATGGGATACTGCACAGGGAGTGTGGGAAATGATGAAAAAGAAGGGAGTTCGTAAAGTCCGGGGAAAGAGTTGCTTTGAGTGGGCAGGTGTTCTTCACCCATTTAAGGCGGGTGATAGATCACATCCTGAAACAGAAGCGATATACAAAATGTTGGAAGGATTAATCCAGAGAACAAAGCTGGCTGGATACGTGCCCACAACAGATTTAGTTACAATGGATGTCTCTGAAGAGGAAAAGGAGGGAAATTTGTATCATCACAGTGAAAAGTTGGCGCTGGCATATGGGATTCTGAAGACTACCTCTGGATCAGAAGTTAGGATTTCAAAGAACCTACGAATCTGTTATGACTGTCACAATTGGATAAAAATGGTTTCAAGACTTTTAAGCAGAGTTATTATTGTAAGGGATCGGATCCGGTTTCACCAGTTTGAAAATGGTTTATGCTCCTGTGGAGACTATTGGTAGTAGTTCCTTAAGAGTTCTTGATAAAATGTGTGGTGCTTTTATGCAGTTCCACTATTCAATAAGCAAAGGTCGCTTGGTTAATCTATACCAATGACGTCCACAATTCACATTCCAGTGAATAAATTACTGTGAAGTTCAGGAGTTGCTTGGATGATAATGAAATGATACGACGAATCTGCTGAGAACACACTAACGAATTGATGCAGGTTTCTAAGTCAATCTTTTGTTTCAATTCAGTAAGTTCCTCTAAAGGATTCCATTCCCATCCAAATCTACAACACAAGGCTTCTACATACTCCTGCCAAGCCAGACTTGTCATGAAATTTTGATGCCAATACAAGGCCGTTCCATCCAAATAATAGAGGCCAGTTTAAGTTTATCATGCTTAGAAATCTCTTCAACATCATAGTATTGGTTTACATTTAAAAACCCACTAAATGAACATCTTCCCCTTCAAAAACAGAAACTCGCGTTCTGGTTTACGCAGTTTATAACAAGGATGTGTACCTTCATTGGCCCAGTTAAACTTGGCAAAACAGAGTCCCCTGTAGGTAGGTACTGTGGTGCCTTGGGAATACTGGACTCACTAGCAGAGAGTTCATTTTTTTGCAGTGCTGATTCCACACAATAAGCAAGAGCATCAATAGCTTCTTTAAGCTCCCTGAATCACATATTAGAATGAGCCCTTATATGATCAAGCTGTTGTTGAAGTTGGCATATTTCTGGGTGTGCTCCTGATTGACAGCTTCATCTACCTTCCTGGCATCTTGAACATTTAGAGCTACAAACCGGTTATACCAAATATGATCTTCTCTGCATTGCTTGAACTTTGCCCTAATCTTGAGAAAATGATCCTTGATTGTTCTAGTCCCTTTGCATAGCGGGATCTCAGTTAATCGTACAGTTTTGCATAGAAGACCTCTAAGAGTAGAAGTTAATGAAGAATTTTCTTTGCATGTTGCAGGAAGACCTGAACAATGAGATTCCCATTTCCCCCAGGGATTTCTTCATTTTGTGCCAAGGTATCAATGGTGGGCTGCCTTTGTTTTTATTTTGCACTTTCTCCATTTGGTTCTCCATGTCTTAATACGTTTATTTACAGTTTCCTTTTATATTATAAGAATCTGTAAAAGCATTTTGCTGAACTCTGTGGGTAATCATAATATTTTCTGTCCGAAACAAGATTTATATGCTTGTTTGAATAATGATTAAAAGCTAGGAATGCTGTGATTTTTACATTCCATTTATGGTGGTGTGACACTTCTGTAGGGTTTGTTTTTGGAATCTGAGGAAACTCCACCTCTTTTTAGGTACTTGAGTTAAGCGGGCAAAATCCCGGTTGTCCTAAACTCTTACAAGATGAATGAGTCTTGACTCGAACCCGAGTTAGAAATTTATGTTGCAAGCCATATTTTCTCTCTAAAATTGTTAGAAATTTATTAAATTGATTGATTGCTAGAGAAAATAAATAAGGCAAACAAATGAAACAATTATTATTTGATTTAACTTAATAATAAAAATAATTTTAACTAAAGGTAAATATGAGAAGGATAAGGGTTTAGATGAAGTTTGAGATTGTAGCACCATTTTTTAAGAGAGAACATTTTATTTTTATCTGCTAAAGGACACTTCAAATATAATGGGTGTTTAGTGACACGGTTCAACCTGTATTTATGTTGAACTGCGGCTCCAACCACATCTGCTACCAAACAGGAACCAGTTTTTGGCTGTGGATCCCACTAAAAAAACACAATTTATGCCGCGACAGTGTTGAACTGTGGCTCCAACCACACCTGCTACCAAACAGGACCCAGCTTTTAGCTGTGGATCCCACTTAAAAAACACAATTTATGCCGCGACAATGTTGAACCGCAGCTCCAACCACACCTGCTACCAAATAGGACCCAGCTTTTGGCTGTGGATCCCACTAAAAAACATAATTTATGCCGTGACAGTGTGAACTACGGCTCCAACCACAGCTGCTACCAAACAGGACCCAGCTTTTGGCTGTGGATCCCACTAAAAAAACACAATTCACGCCGCGACAGCAAAAGCAGCTCGGCGTAAATGACAATACACTGCGAATCACGTGAAATCCCTATCTGCCTCACATCTCTCAAGATCTCTGCCTCTCGTCTCTCTGCCTCAGATCTCCATCTCCATCTGCCTCTCACCTCCCTCGTCTCCCTCGCCTGTCCCCCCCTCACCCTCACCTCCCTCGCCTCTCTGCTCCGGGGTTAGTGAAATTCTAGCAGTTTCGGGCAAGCGAGCGACATCAGGTGGTTCAAGAGAAGACCCATCGACTGTTGCTTTTGCTGTGAATCTTCGTATTGAAGGAGCGGAGCTGAGTTTTTTGTAGTTTAAAAGGAACAGGATTTTCTGCTTTGGTGGTGATGGTCCTATGAGTAGCAAAACAGCTCTGCTTCCCATTTCCTTTTTGTGCTCGATGGATTTTCTGAAAGCCTTGAAGATAAAAAGTAGGGTGAATTTTAATTTGGCCCCAATATGTGTTGAGTGTTTCGATTTCATATAATAACTTTGATTTGAATCAATCAGATCCCAAAAGTTTCATTGTAGTTTCACTTTCCCCTCTTTATTTCTTTATTTGTTTAGGTAATGAAAAACATTGTAAATTACAAAATCCATCTGAAAATTAATCCAAAAACATTGGTCAAATCCGCAAGTTAGCTAAAAAAAAGTATTCTTAATATCCGAGGCTTAAATAAAAAAGCAATTTTGTTCTCTAAATAAAAGAAAATGAGGTAATTTATTTATTACTTTATTCACTAATTATTGGATGTAGTAAACTAAAGAATCGGCGAGAGAGAAGACGAGAGAACTTGAAAAAACTCGAAGGTTTTCAATGATAATGATATTAATTATTTTTTGTGCTTTAGAATTCAATTAATTGTGTAATAATTAAAAAAATGTTTTTGTATGCTATGTCAATAATATTATGATATGTGAAATTTTCTATATTAAAAATATAAATATTTATGTATACATATATTAAATATGATAGAAAGAAAAATATAATTGGCTGAAGAGGATGTACATGCGTACTAAACAAAATTAACCAAAGGATTTCTATTTGAATTGTTATCATAGTTTGTATTTGAATTTGAATTTGAATTGTTATCAAAGTTTGAATTTTAATTCCTTTGTTAGTATTTCGGGATACATAAATTGATTGTATTGTTGTATTAATGCATGAGTGAGATTATTTTCTTATCTGTAATTTTTTCCTGATCCTGTTAATAATTTTTATCGGTAATTTTAGAAAAATATGTCTAATTTAATTGAATTATTTCAAATATTTTATTATTATAACTATTAATAAATCTACGAAATTATTCCAACAAAATATTTATATATATGTACGTATGTATATGTGTATTTTAAAGTAATTTCATAAGTTGACAGCAATATGAAAAACATGGTAACCAAACACACAAAACTGATTTTCATTAAACTCAACCCCAACCACAGTTTTAACCAAACAATTAAATTTCAGTTATGAACCACAGCTAAAAGTGTTTTTCATAAAACTGCTTTTTTTCAACCACAACCACAACAGTAACAGCAACAGTTGTGCCAAACAGACTCATAATATGTTTCTTTCTCAAGATACACCAATTCGTTAAAAATTTTGGATACAACAAAAATTCTCCAAATCTTTAATGTTCTTTAATGCTCACTTGAATTATTAGGATAAAAGTAAATAAAGTGGAACTTGGAAAACTAAGAAAGGAATAAGAAATATACATGAGATAATAGTTTTAAGTAGAAAAAAGCTTCTATTTTTTGTTCTTCATAACATGTACACCATATATATTGCACTTATATATACCTTACAAGCATGGTTGTTAAACTCTTATAATTTTGCGAGTCAATTCAACAAAACTTGTCAAATCGGGTAGAAAAATTAAGTCCCGTTAAAATTGGACAAAACTCACAAAAATCGGTAAATTACAATCCCACAAATCTGGCCAATTACCCATGCCCTGTCGGGCTGTCCCATTTGCCGCCCCCTAGCCTTGTCCTTGTCCCTCTCTCTCGCTCTCCCTCTCGGTCTGCAGGCTAGGTGCCCTCCCCCCGGTTTAAAAATAAAATAAGTATTTTTTTTAAATTCTCCTGGTCTAAAAATAAAAAAAAATAGTTTTTTTAAATGTTCCTGTAATGATTATCATATATTTACATAATTATTTTGTAATGTATTTTTAAATTATTTTAAATTATATATGAATCTTAACTAATAAAGTTTTATGGTCATAAACTGTATTATATTTGAAAATATTTTACTTATGATTTTATGATTTTTCTATCTACATAATTTTAGCTGCAATTTTACAATTTTTGTACGGTAAAATTCCAGGTACGATTTTACAATTCTGATTTTACGATCCGAGTTCTGAAGCTACTTCTGTTTCGTGTTAAAATCGCGATTTTAACAACGTTGCTTACAAGAACATAGGTTACCAATCATAATTAAATATGATGAATTAATAATAACGAATTAATATAATTTAAAATAATTAAATATAATCAATTAATATAATTTAAATATAAAAACTTCCATTTAGGAGACTATATATGGCAGAATAGGATTGTAATTGGCAAAGTGTTTTCTCGAAATTGTAATCCTTGTTTGGGATGATTCCGTTTGTGGCGTGAGACTATTTGTTTTTTATTCCTTATAATTTTTGTTTTCTACAATTAAATTATCAGAATTTTTTTTCTTTGTCATTACTTTTTGCTGACTTTATACCAAAATTCAAATAAAAATCACAATCCCACCGCACTTTCAAAATTCAAACGCATTAGTAATTAAGAGCCATGAAAGAAAAAATAAAACGTGGGCATGAAGGCAGGGATGCTTTGAACATTTATTGCAAATAGTTTACTAAGAAAATAAAACAAATATACCCTTTAATTGAATTATTAATTATATTATATTATTATATTATTAAATCTACAACATTTAAAAAATAATATATATATACCCTTTAAAATAATTTTACAAATTAATATAAATATAAAAAACTTGGTAACCAAATATATAAAATTATTTTTTATTTAATTTTAATTATGAACCTACAAACACGTACTAGGAATCCATCTAGAATAGGAAGAAGAAAAAAACCATTTTTCAATGGAAGAATAAAGATAAAAGAAGTCTCCAGCATAAAAGTCAAATCCAACTGAAATAAATCTTCTCAACATCAAGAAACCCAGCAAATCACTCAGTCTCAGGACACCACAAAATAAAAATGAACCTCCTCCTCCTCCTCCTTCCTCCCCTCCTCTTCATCACCACCACTACGTCGACAGCAACCATACCACCAGGCTCCTCTCTTTATGCCTCTAACACAAGCCAAACCTGGTCATCTCCAAATAACGCTTTCTTTCTGGGCTTTACTCGGGTGGATCCCACTTCCTACGTTATTTCCATCTCCTCCGCGACAGGAGTTGCCATCTGGACAACCGTTAATCGCACTACCTCTGCAGTTGTTGTTGACAGCGATGGAGTGTTCCAGTTCCTCAGCAACGGCAATCTCCGCCTCGTTAACGGTTCAGGTGCCACCGTGTGGACCTCCAACACCGCCAAACTTGGTGTCACCTCTGCTTCCCTTGATGACACAGGAAATCTAGTACTGGCAGCCAACACTTTTGCTGTATGGTCCAGTTTTGAAAACCCAACCGATACTCTTGTCCCTTCACAGAACTTAACAGTAAACCAAACTTTGCGATCTGGGGTTTACTCTTTCCGATTTCTAAGCGATGGAAATATTACTTTGACGTGGAATGACAGTGTTGTGTACTGGAATCAAGGCTTGAGCTCTCTTTCTGCTTCGAACGTGACTTCTCCAACCTTGCGATTGAAGCCAAATGGGATTCTAACTCTTTCAGATGCTAGTTTGCGGGGATCAGAGAACGTTGCTTTTTCCATTGATTATGATGAAGGAGCTGATGTAATGAGATTTTTGACGTTAGGTAGTGATGGGAATTTGAGAATGTATAGTGGTGAAAATACAACTATGACATGGGCTGCTTTAGCGGATCAGTGTCAGGTTTATGGATACTGTGGAAACATGGGGATCTGTAGTTATATGGAATCAAGTTCGAGTCCGATCTGTAAATGCCCATCTCTGAATTTTGAGGCAGTCGATGTTAATGATAGGAGAAAGGGGTGTAAGAGAAAAGTGGAGGTTGAGAATTGTGCGGGGAACGTGACAATGCTGGAGTTGAAGCAGACCAAATTTTTAACTTTCCAGGCTCAGCAAATTTTTTCTATTGGGATAACAGCTTGTAGAGGAAATTGTTTATCAAGCCCTTCTTGCTTTGCTTCCACTTCTTTATCAGATACAAATGTATGGTGTTACATGAAAAGCACGCCTGATTTTGTCAGTGGATATCAGGGTCCAGTGCTTCTTAGTACATCTTATGTTAAGGTTTGTGGACCAGTGCAGCCCAACCCTTCGGCTTTGGAGCAGAGTGGAGGGGACAGAAAGTGCTGGAAATTGCGGGTTTGGGCTGGCGGCGTTGTGGCCACTATTTCGGTCGTGGCCGCTTCAGCGGCTCTGTTTTGGTGGTTTTGCTGTAAAAATAGTCCCAACTTTGGAAGTGTGCTGGCTCAGTACACACTTCTTGAATATGCCTCTGGTGTTCCGGTTCAGTTTTCATACAAGGATCTGCATCGCTGGACAAAGGGGTTTAAGGATAAGCTTGGAACAGGAGGGTTCGGGGCTGTTTACAGAGGAGTTCTACCTAACAGAACAGCAGTTGCAGTGAAGAAACTTGAGGGAATCGAACAAGGTGAGAAACAGTTTCGGATGGAAGTTGCAACTATAAGCAGCACTCACCATTTGAATCTGGTCAGATTGATTGGATTCTGCTCCGAAGGGCGTCACAGGGTTTTAGTATACGAGTTCATGAAAAATGGGTCCTTGGATCATTTCCTGTTCAGGACAGAAAATCAGCCAGGGACATTGTTGGATTGGAAGAATAGGTTCAAAATTGCTCTTGGGACTGCCAGAGGAATCACATATCTTCACGAGGAATGTCGAGATTGCATTGTTCACTGTGACATCAAGCCTGAAAACATTCTGGTGGATGAATCTTTCAATGCCAAGGTGTCTGATTTTGGCCTTGCAAAGCTCATCAGCTCGAAGGATCAAAGATTCCGGTCGTTGACAACCATTAGAGGCACTAGAGGGTATTTGGCACCGGAATGGCTAGCAAACCTCCCAATAACTTCAAAATCTGATGTTTACAGTTACGGGATGGTTTTACTGGAGACAGTGAGTGGGAGAAGAAATTTTGAGGTCTCCGCAGAAATCAATGAAAAGTTCTCAGAGTGGGCTTATGGGGAGTTTGAGAAGGGTAATGTGGAGGCAATTGTTGACAAAAGACTGGCTGATCAGGTTGTGGACATGGAGGAGGTGACGAGGGCTGTTCAGGTCAGCTTTTGGTGCATCCAGGAGCATCCTTCTCGGAGGCCAACAATGGGAAAAGTAGTGCAGATGCTTGAGGGAATTATAGAAATTGGAATGCCACCAGCAATCAAGGCCTTGACAGGAGAGTCTAGTTGTGGAACAAGTGCGAATTTAGCCCTAATTCCACCTCCCTCTTCATCTTCATCTTCATCACTTCAAACAGCAGCCATGTCGCCTTTCATTTCAGAGAGAATTATGGAGAAGCAAACTTCATCGTTGTTACAATCATTTCAAATTAAATCTCTTTAGGATTCATGGTTTTTAACAGTCCATTTTTTGTTCAACCAACTTGTAACTAAGCAAGCATGGAAATTTAAGAAATTGTATCTGTAGTTTGAGGTATCTTCCAAGAATTTTTGTGTAATTATATCATGAAATAATAAATAAATAACTGTTGTTTCAGAAACATATAAAAATAAGCAGCCTCGCTCTTCTTCTTCTTCTTCCCTGTTGCGCTGTGCTCTCTGTCTCAACTCGAGGCCGTCAGCTCCGATTATTAGTTGCAGTTTTCTTTTTCTATGGCATCCCCATTTACTAATTTCTCAAGCGGCAGATGTAGATAGCCTGATCCCGTGCTAGGCTTGAATTCATTCAAAAAGAATTCATCTGAATTACAGAAAATATTTTATTTGTTCTTGAAAAATATTAACTGAGAAATCTTGGACTAATGTGAAATAAAACTTAAAAAGAGTTTTAAAATCTTATTCAAACGATCAATTATTATCATGTAGAGAACAAATACAATTTAACATGGAATATATATTTCATGTTTTAATGTTAAATCAAAACATTATTGATAAAAGAATATCAATTACATTGAAAAACAGTTCATTGATCGGTGAAGTCAAATCTCGAATGGTTTTTCTAATATTTAGGAGATCATAACATGTTGTTAAATGATACACTTCATCTTCAAATATAAATTAATTAATTAATTAATTGTGTTTATGATATTCGAGAGACAATATTCATATGTATGGGTGTTATGTGGGCACATTTCTGATTCATGACATCTGATGTGGTATTGATTAATATAGTTGATTATGTGATTTGATTAAATAAAAAAGTGTTTGAGGTTGTGAGTGAGAAGATTTCGTAAATAATTCCAACCAAACACATACATATACCTAGAAGAGCATGGCTAATAATACGTACCAATGCTTGAATGAACATAATTTTGAGTCGTGGATTGAAATTAATTGCAATTAATTATCAGATTAACAGAGAAGGAACAAACTAATGCTCTGAACGAAAACAAGAGGACCGGCTAAATTCAACTTAAAATTTAATTGCATGGACTATGCAATGTCGATTTTGAGCTGTTGACCGATTGCAACTCAGTCGAGAGATGCAATTTTCATGAAACACGTGAGAGCTAGGTAACTTTGTGAGCTTAGCTGAACTAGAAAAGTCCTCATAAGCAAACCACACAAGTTATTAGATGAGAAAATTTCTTGATATAGTATTAAAACCTTGTTGATGATTACGAGTTCGAATCTCATAATTTTTATTTTATTTAATAAAAATCAAGTACAGAATAATATGAACCTGTATAAGTTTCAAGCTCAAAACTAATGCAATTCAATCGATAGATGCAATTTTCATGAAACTTGTGAGAGCTAGGTAACTTTGTGAGCTTAGCTGAACTAGAAAAGTCCTCTTAAGCAAACCATACAAGTTATTAGGTTGGAAAGTTTCTTGATATGGTATCAGAGCCTTGTTGACTTAACGATTACGAGTTTAAATTTCACAATTTTTTTTTTAAATCAAGCACAAGATAGTGTGAGCCTGTATAAATTTCAAGTCTAAAAAGCTTTCACTTAAAAAAATGTATTAAAAAATAATATAAATCATATTCTGGGATATCATCTAAAAATTTAACATCATTTACATCTACATCAACAATTAATGTCCCACTAGATGGTAAGCGAGGGAAGCATCGAGGTTGAAACCAGAAATACTTTGGGCAAGGTAATGGATGAATGAAGCAGGCTCGGCAACTTCTTGAATTGGAACTTCGAACACACAGCCTGACTCTGAATCAATCTGGTGTTGACCGGCCATTAGTGTAATTCTTCTTGTTCTATGACACTCAACCACAATATTTCACGCTTTCTTTGTAACGTAATTTGAACAAGGAACATAGGATCATAATTCCTTGGATCGAACACAAATGTGTTCGCTGTATCTGGGTTAGCATCAACTCTTGTACCTTCCATCGAAGCTACTAGAAAATACACAAACAAGAAGACGTATTTACATATGTACGAACTGAAAGAGCAGGCGCAAGATAGTAAACTTAAATTATTATATAAAATAGCAGAATATAATTTATATTATTTTTTAATAAAATAGCATTACGTGTATATTCTCTTCCTTGGATTTACAGAGATACAGAAAGAACTGCTTTCATCCGTATCATATCAGGAAACAAAGCTTGGTCTCTGCTGTCCAGTCCTTTTAAAATAAGGACCTTGAAAAGAACACATGGCAGAAAAGGGATCAGACACTTCATGATTTTGATCACCGTTAAGAAATTAAAGCCCTGATTTTGATCATTTCCTATAGGAATAAGGATTCCAATAACCAAACCCTATATAGTTCCATAACTCATTCTATGTAAAAACACAAATTATAAGGAAGAAGAAGAAGAGCTTTCTTGTATCTATACGTATTCAATCGATCTTTTTCTATCAGCATGTCTTCCCTTTTGTCCCTTCCATTAGATCCAGTGGGTAGAAGATTTTATTTCGGCTCACCCCTCAATCTATCGAGAACCAATATGCATGATTCGTGTGACGCTAAACCCTTGTTTCAGGTCTCAATATTCTTACAACGAAAGTACAAACTGACATGGAAAGACTCAAGATCAGGAGAGTTGTTGCTCGAAGAGGAATACCCATCTCGCCCGGATTCACACAAGTCATTCCTAGTTCCTCCTCAGCTTGTTTCCTCACCGGATTCTTGCATTAGTTATCTGCGCGGCATTGTCTCCGATATGCTCAATCTTGACGATGTTTCTTTATGCCATGATGTTGCCTCGAACATCGGTTCTTTTGTTAGTGATTCTGCCGAGGATCGAGCTGGTCTTCGAGGGTTTTACGTGTCGGCTCATGTAGTGATTGTCGAAGATTTTTTCGAGGAGGTGGACTTGGATGGGATAGTCATGCCAATTTTTGATCCTGATGAAGAATCTCGTGTGGTTGTGCCGAGAGGCGCGTCAATATCGACGATGAACAAGTTGAAGAAAGAGAGCTTTTGCGTGAAGGAGACGCAGGACGATGGCGATGAATCTTGTTCTGATTCTTGTGTGGTTTGCTTGGAAAAGTTTTCTGCTAGGGTTGAACTTACAAGGTTACCTTGCAAACACATGTTTCATGAAAAATGCATCTTCGATTGGTTGAAGAAGTCCACAGCTTGCCCACTTTGTCGATACGAGGTAGAATAGATTGAAACAATTAACTTAGATTCAATGTGTTCTATCTTTTTGTAAATTCATTATAATTCAACAATGGAGATTATATAATCTTTTTAAATGCTTAATTAGGTTGTGATTTGCTACATTATATTAATTAATTGATGAGGTTTTTGCTGTTCTTAGGAGACTATTGATTACTTCTTGAGGATTTAATTAAGCATTATGAGGATTTAATTAATTTGTACTCATTTGCATAAATTTCTTACTCTATTTATTTGAATTGAAATGTTATTTATGTATAAAGTATTTGTGGTAAAAATATGTTGTGTACTATTTTTTATTTTATTTTTGGAGCATTACCCAAATCAAGAGCACCAATTTGTTCATCATATGATATTAAGGTACTGTTTAGCATTACGTTTAAAAATATTTTTGAAAAAAATTAAAAAAAATTATTTCTATTTTTTATATAAAATTAAAAAAATAGTGTTTTTAAATTATTTTCATGTGTTGATGTCAAAAATAATTTAAAAAAAATAAAAAATATAATAATTTGATGCATTTGTAAATAAAAATAATTTATATATATTGGAATATCTATAATATCTACAGATATTTCAGTTTAACATAATATATTTAAATTGTTCAAATAAAAAATTAAAAAATATTAAAAAATAAACTTGATATAGATCCAAATTCGATTTAAATACATGCATGAACACCTATTGGCTATTCCTGCCCCTCCCTTTTCAACCCCATTCATGACTTAATAATTTCCTACTCGTCCTTCCAGTTGACTTCAAGTCCACCACGGCTTCTTTGGTGGGTCCACCGGCGTACTGAGAAAAAAATACTTATTTTTAAAATGTTTTTTATTTAAAATATATTAAAATAATATTTTTAGATTTTATATTTATTTTTAACAGTAACCATCAAAATAATTTAAAGTAAAAACATGTTTTTTTCTAAGGTTTGTTTCTCTTGGATCTCATTCACTTAATAATTAAAAAATACATCTAATCAATAAAAAAATAAAAATTAATATCTTACGATCTCTTGAACTGATTTTATACGTCAAAAGTAAAGACTTTCTTCAACTAGGACTCGAACCTCCACATCCAAACTAATGTGCTTCGAGTAAACAATATAAGAGTTTTTCTTCAAGATATAAATTCAGCTGAACTCTAATCAGGAATCTCCACAGCACAGCATACTACCACTGCAAGAGTGACACCGGTTTCTTTTCTAAGGTTTGTTTCTCTTGGATCTCATTCACTTAAAAGTAATTCTCTGTTTTGTTTTGGATCTCTTCTGTTTTTATCACTGTGTGCTAGCATGTGTTTCTGTTTGGTGGGTTTAATCTGTTTTGTGTTTCAAATTCCTGTCTATAACGGGGATAAATTTATGATTTTGGAGATGGGTTTTCTTGGTCTTGATTGGAGAGATTAGTTTTAGTGATATGGTTAATGGACAGCTGAAGTGGGATTTTCTTTTATTTAATGGGTCTGTAAAACTATCATAGATAATCTTTGTGTCGAACTGTAGTGTCTATAGCTTCTGGTGTCTTGGGCTATTCTACCCCCAGCATGATTGGAAATTGTATAGGAAAGTAGCCTCTTTTTTTCTTTATCATTGCTAACTTCCGTGACACATGCTCTTTGGTGTACATGTTGCTTCCGATTTGTCCCGAGTATTAAATTTGTGCAACCTCTAAATTTCAGTGATTTGTGCCACATGAGAATATGGGGAAAAAATGGAATATGTCAAAGGGATTTGTTTGTGAACTTGAATTGTCTGTGATTGTTGGATCCTTTCTCGTGTATGTGGGAAACATTAGAAGTAGATTGTTCCAAGCAAGGATCCTGTATAAATTGCTTGATCTTCTTTATGTTCTTTGGACAGCCCGTTGTATGGTATTATGTTGGTGTCTTGAGGCTTGTATGGCTGCAAATACAATATAAACTTTCTTTCGACGAAAATCTTTTGAAATATTGAGTAATATAAAATGGGGTGGCATTTGGAGATGCTGGTTAGTTGTTGCTGATTTTGGAGGTATGTATTGCAAATGCAAGAAAAGATGATTAGCTTGTGGGTGTGAAATTCGGAGAATCCTGTTGTTGAAAGTACAAAGAAAAGTGTGTTTAGGAACGGGATAACATTCAAGGCACATTTGGATTGCAGTGCAAAGACTGCAACAGGGGTTATCACCCTAAAATGCAAAGGATGCACCATTGTCCCTGCATACAATTAATTCATGATCAACTGCAATTATCTGGAATGTCATTGTGATGGCACCATTAGTATCAAGTCCAGGGGTTCGACACTATTTTGACTCGGGTCTGATATGACTAAATTATAAAGGTGCATTCTTTCCTTTGGCATTATCATCGAAGATGAATCCTAGTTTGTTTGTTCATGTTGTATTGTGATAGAAGTAGGTGTGTGAAGTGATTGAGGAGTCTAGTCATTTTTATTGGGCTGGAATTTTCTGACTTTGTGCTGCAGTTTCATGCCTTGAGCAATACAAGATCCACTTGAGGATTCAAGTTGCAGTGTACTTGAGATGGGATGATAAAGACAACTGAAGCTTGAGGTCTTTAGCTTCGAGAAGATTGTGGCGAGAGATAAATGAAAGAAAGAAATGAAATGATAGAATGGTTTTCTTTGAAGATCCCTTCAAGAAGCGCTATTACGTTAAAAGAGCCCTATTGCAGCTCTAGCTAGCTTTTTGTTCATAAAATTGCAGTTCTCTACCATTATTACAATCAACTCTTCTACTTTTCTATGTGTCAGTATACAAAGTTTTAAGACAGAACTCTTGTGCCAAAAGGAAATCTGCTGTGTGAATTAACAATATGGCACATGGAGAGGAAATTCTTCATGTTCATTTACAAGTAGCATCTCATTGGGGAATTAAGTATCATGTCATTAATAATTTACTTCCTTCCATGGTTAACTGTAGTCACTTATAGATAGATCATTGATTTTCAGTATCACTATCTAACTAAAAAACCTTAATAGTTACTGAGACAGTATTTTATACGCTCTTCAGGCGAGCTGAAATAATTTGTTCAATTGTTATAAGCAAGGATTGACACTTTGCATTCCCAGCCGATCTCTGTTGTTGCCTCTGTTAGTTTATTGCAAGTTATTTGAATGCATTGTCATCATCAACTTAATAAAGAATAGTTAAAATACGTAAATGGAGAGCTAGAGGATTTGCATTGTCAACTTTCACATCATAATTAAAAGTTATGTCAAAATCCAACTATACATTGAGTTTTGTTCTCGAGGGATGGGAATTGCATCTGTACCAGGCAAGAATATGTGAATATACATTTTGGTTGTAGCAAATTCATGGATTTTCAATTTATACGCCGCATTTTATTTATCAAAATACTGATTTCTTTTTTCTGTTTTGGCATATATACCTTGCAGCAAGACTTATATATACCTTGCAGCAAGACTTATCCTTGGTCTGGAAATCGCGGACAAAATATGAGTCTAGCTTGTCTTGCATGCCACAGCGTGGAAAGTCCATCACGCTCCTTTAGAAGCTACTCCGTCTCGAGTTCAGACAACGAAGGAAGATGTTCTGCCATTGCCAACTGCATAACCAGGAAGCTATCTCATCCCCCTCCCAGAGCAAACTCTTCTTTTGCATCATCATCGTCCAAAGTGACTCCACAACCAACTAATCCAGGTAATGACAACATGACAGGACCCCCACGATTAGTACGTAGTCGTGCTGTGCGAAGAGACCTTGTTAGAGATTGGAATTTTGAAGGGGTTGTGATGGAGCGTTAACCGCCGTGCTCTTTGATCGTATGATAGCATTAGAGATTTACCTTGCTGTCTTTCCTTGGACTTTGTTTGTTATGGATGCAGTTAAGCTCACATTCCACTTGATGAGTTTGCGTTTGTGACCATCTTAGGAAACTCAAATGCGAAATCTTGTTCATATTTCATTTCTTTTGATCTGCCGTTGCTGATCTTAATTTTTGTAGCTACGTGTTTTTTATTCCAATGTAGCTTGAGTTTGGGTAGATAATGGTCCAGTGTTCGTAGAATTTTCTCTAGCCTATAGATAATGGTCCACGTTGTTTGTGGTCATCATCCCAAGCTGTTCTAGTCACCACTCCGCGTCGTTCGGGTCAACACCAGCACCTTTGGCTATACCTTGGCCTAAACGGCTATTATAAAAGTGTTTAATTGTGTTTTTTAAACTGTTTTTATTTAAAAATATATTAAAACAATATTTTTTATTCTTTTTAAAAAAATATTTTTGATATTAACGCATCAAAAGTATTTTAAAAATATTAAAAGAAATTAATTTAAATAAAATATATTTTAAAAAAAATACTTTTCAAACAAATTAATTTAAAATAAAAATAATTTTTAGAAAAAACACTTTTCAAATGCTTTTCAGGTTAAAAGACATGAGAATGCAGTAGAATTTATTTTTAAAATATTTTTTATTTTTAATATTATTACATTTAAAATAATCTAAACATTGAAAAATTAAATTATCAAAATAACTTTTTAAAATAATATAAATATAGTTTTTTTTGTTTATATATTTATTTCAATGATAAAAATCATTTAGAAGAATTAAATATACAATAATATTTGAAATAAAATACAGAAATATATAGTAACACTTGAAACTACAGTAACAATTAAACTAGTGAGATATAAACTGATAAAATTGATTGTAAACAATATATTACTTTACAATACAATAAAAATTAAAATAAAATACAGTAACGGTTGAACTAGTGAGATATGTATAAATCTAGTCCAAATTTTAAAGGGAACTCATAAATCTATATATCATAAAAAGATGAGAGGGACCTATTTGAAGATGATTTTTGACTGAAAATTTGAGGAGTCATTTGATGTGCAAGAGCAAAATCCAACATCTTTATTGCTTCCTCTAAAACAATTAACAAAAAATATAAAACTTCATTTAAAAACTCGTCATTTATTTGATAATTATATTTTATTTTTTGGTTTTTCTGTTAAAATAGATGGAAATAATAAAAAGGTTATTTTTAAGCTATTTTAGTTACTAAAATAGTTGTTTGATGAAAAAGTCAAACAATTTTTTTAAATTTTGCCCCTCATGCGTTGGAGTCTCTGTAAACATCTGGGATTTCTCTCCTCAACTTCCGCTACCATCTTGGATCGTTGTCGTCGGTAATATGCAGATGATTTGACCACTGCTGATCTGTGATAGCAGCTTTGGGCGCGGTATAAACAAATCAGAGAATATGGGGACCATATTGGCATTGTTGTTTTTTTTCAGGGAGCACTTCGTCTCTTCTTCACAGCACGGACCTGGAAAAGCTGAACATGCAGCTGACACAATTAATGTTCTGTGTACTGCTTTGTCTACTTCTTTTCCCAAGCCCTCCCTCCTCCTTTCATCTCTCCATCCATTTTCAGCCTGGGATTGTGGGTGTTTTCCAGGGCTCTACCATTATGCATTGAAAGCACTTCCTTTGGCTGAACATCGCCATGTTCTTCCGCTGGTTCTGGACCCGTCACCTGTATGTCTGAAGTTTGGACTAGACATTATAGTCTGCGAGATTGGCTTGGCTTTCGCCATGGGAGCTTCATGTAGAGTTTTTGACTTGCGCCTTCTATCTCAGGGACAACAGCTTGCTCTTTCGTGCCGATCTCACTGTGCAAACCAGTTAAGTTTAAGCTTCACTGTTCCTGGTTTCTCTTGAAGTTCTTCCTTTGGCTGAACATCACCATGTTCTTCCGCTGGTTCTGGACCCTTCATCTGTATGTTTGGACCGGACATTATAGTCTGCGTGATTGGCTTGGCTTTCTCCATGGGAGCTTCATGTGGAGCTTTTGACCTGCGCCTTCTATCTCAAGGACAACAGCTTGTTCTTTCGTGCCGATCTCACTGTGCAAACCAGTTAAGTTTAAGCTTCACTGTTCCTGGTTTCTTTTCTTCCACTCTCCCTATCTCATTATATTGCATTCCCTCCCTCCCCTCTTGCAGAAACGATCTCATGGATTCCTTCTCCAGATGCTTGCATTTTCCCACTTACTTGGTCTCCACTGATTGCTTGCAGCTTTTACCTTTTTTCTGTGCTGTGATCTCATGACAGGTATTTTTTAGCATCAGATCGTGTTTCTGTTTGTATTTTCTCCTATCGCCTGCTAACACAGATTTCCCGCTTCCTTTCATCTTCTTCAAGGCAATTAACTCGTTGATTATCATGTTTGATCTTTTATATCTTCGTCTGTTTCGTTTTCCGATTTGGCTGTTACTGCTGTGATCGGAGGGGCTCCCGGGTTATTTCTCTGTCATTATTACAGAGCATCTCCTTTCCCCATCTTCTTGGTGGTTTTGTCTTTCTCTCTTGAAGTATTATTAAAACCCGTCGGGTCGATATATCAACTCGCCCCGTACTCGAGTCGGGTTTTTAAAAAATCAAACTTAGATTGACCCGATAGAAAATTAGATTGACTCTTTAAAAATCTAGTGTCATAAAAATCCACTTGACCCCACCATTTTAATATTTAAATTGTTATATAGAGAAAAAAAATAAAAATCCCTTAAATGGTAGCAATGGAAGTATGCTAGGAAAGCGAGCTTATTGATTTTAAACAAGCATGCTTTATTTTTAAAAAATAAATTAGAAATTAACAAGTATGAAATAGCTTTTTGGTATTCTATATTTTAAAAATGAAACTAGAAATTAACACAATATATATATATATATATATATATATATATTTCTTGAAAACTTACATGGTTAGGACTATTAATTTCTTTTTTTATTTATCCTTTTATGTTATGTTTGATATTATTTTAAGTTTTATAATTTATTCTGATGCAAATGCTCTAACATATTCATTATAGTGAGAAATGTCATTATATTAAAATAAAATTGATATTACAAAATAGAGTTTAAGTTTATAATTATAAAAAAGTTGAAACAACATGTCAAAGTTAAAAAAAAATGATATTTATTGAGAAACTTGGTCCCCAAAGTTCATGGGAAAAAACAATTGGTCCCTAAAGTTCAAATGCTTTAACTTGCATTCTAAAAACATGATTCTTACAGATATCAAAGAGTAAAATTGTTAATTGTTATGATCATAATTTCATTGGAGTTTATTTAAAACTCTCTCTCTCTCTCTCTCTCTCTCTCTCTCTCTCTCTCTATATATATATATATATATATATATATATAAAGGAACTATTATCAAAAGGTGAATTTGTTATTTTTTTTAAAATATACTTTATGTTTATCATAAATTTGAGAACTACCATGTTTTCTAATTCTCTTTCTAATAACAACCATAAATGAAGTCGAAAATTAGGGTTATAAAATGCAAACATTTAGCAAACAGACCCTCAATATCTCCATCAAGTTAAAATTCGTCCTCCTATGTCTTTGAAAGAAATATAAAAAAATGAATTAAAGAAAGAAAACAAATATTGAAATGCAATTGACCACAATACCCTTCTTCCCCAAATCTGGAAAACTCCCACCACCCCTGCAAAAACCAACTATCAAAGCAGAAAGCAAAATTGCCAGACAAAAAAATGCCACCTCCGAAGACCACCACCACCACACTTCCATGCTTAACCCCCACTCTCTTCATCGCTTTCACTACCATCTCTTTCCTCTCGTTCTCCCTCTTCTTCCTCTACAACAAGAACCCATCTTTCCCGAATCCTCAAACCACCCTCCAAATCTCTCAAAATTCAATCAAAGTATATGTAGCTGACCTCCCTAGATCTCTCAACTATGGCCTCCTTGACCAATACTGGTCCTCCTCTACACCTGATACCCGTATCAGCTCCGACCCAGATCACCAGATCCGACCCAGACCCATCAAGAACAAAACATTTTCTGATTACCCTGAGAATCCTTTGATTAAGCAGTACAGTGCTGAGTACTGGATCACTGGTGACTTAATGACACCAGAGAAGTTAAAGTTTCAATCTTTTGCTAAAAGGGTGTTTGATTTTAACGAAGCCGATGTTGTTTTTGTGCCCTTTTTTGCTACACTTAGTGCTGAAATGGAGCTTGCAAAAGGAAAGGGAAGTTTCAGGAGAAAAGAAGGGAATGAGGATTACAGAAGGCAGAAGCAAGTGGTGGATATTGTGAGAAATTCGGATGCATGGAAGCGATCTGGTGGGAAAGATCATGTCTTTGTTCTTACAGGTAGTGTTTCTTATTTATTTGAGAAAATGGGCTTTTGTTGTTTTTGGCTTTCAGTTGTTTTGATGTATGTTCTCTATGTTGTTGAGTTTTATTCATTGGTGTTTCATGATGGTTTTAATTAATATAATCTTAAAGTGTTGTTGAGTATGATATGATTGCTTTAGTGAGTGTTTATATATATTCGGAAAATGCAACTTCATATCTGGATTTTTTTTGTGGGGTTTGCTGGTTTGGTTTGCAGTCTGAGTTGTTTGGCTGCGGGCTACATTGCTAGTGAGTTTGAAGTGGTTGTTTATGTTGGTTTTAGTTGATCTCATATGTATGACATTATTGTCATTGCGATAAGGTTGATAAATATAATGATGCTTTTGCCATAACTAATAATGAAGCAATAAGTAGAAGTGCTATGCGTACTTTAGCAGCTTATGATTTAGTCTCTGGATTGTCAGGTTATGTTAAAACTTGAAGCATTCTTTGGCAGACCCAGTTGCGATGTGGCATTTTAAAGCTGAGGTAGCCCCAGCTATTCTATTGGTGGTAGACTTTGGTGGGTGGTATAGGCTTGACTCGAAGTCATTGAATGTTAGTTCACCAGACATGATACAGCATACCCAAGTCTCACTGCTGAAAGATGTGATTGTTCCATACACACATCTACTTCCTAGATTGCAGTTATCGGAGAACAAGAAACGCAGCACCCTTCTTTATTTTAAAGGAGCCAAACATAGGCACCGGGTCAGTATTCAATTGAAAAACTGTTACGTTGTTTTTTTTTCAAGCGTCAAACATAAAATGGTCATTTGGCCTGGCATTTATTTTGACCTGCCAAAAGTTTTTATTTGATTTGGATGAAGAGTCAATTTCTGTGTTTGCAATAACATGCTTAAGTTCTTGTGTCATACATTTTACACCCTACTGAATGTTTCTATTGCATTATTTGTTTTGTTACTTTTTCCTGTTTTGCTCATAGATTCGCTTAAAACAAAAAATGGAACAAATGAACTTATAGTAATCCTGTTGTTCATGTTTTCCCCCTATTTAAGCTGTCAAGTAATCAAGCTTTGCTTTGGCGCCACATACACCAAAGGACCATTTTTCACGTGATAACTCAAGTTAATCATCATTTCTTTTATCTTTTCTCAAGTTTGATTTTTTTTTTTTTAATTTATGCAATGGAAATTAAATTTGGACTTTTCCCTTGAGTGAGCACCCTTTTTGTGTGATGAATAGGCAGCTCTCACTGGAACCCTGCTCATTTTCTCTCTTTTAACTTAGTTGATTGTGCAATCCTTTGGTAGATATTAGTATGGACTTTTAACCTTGTGTATGAGAATGGTGTATGTATTTGGAGGGCCCGGGGAGCAGGTCTCTCTGGTTTGTTTTCTATTTGATTAGTGATTGTATGAGTTGTTTTATTTTATACAAGGTTGTTCAGAAGAGTTTCTTGGGGTTAACTTCAATCTCATATCAATCAAGAGTATCTGAATGCATTATAGTTCTGCATGATTATGTTTTTATGTTGGTAATATTATCATTGACAGGGAGGCATAGTTCGAGAAAAATTGTGGGAATTGCTGGTTAATGAGCCAGGGGTTATTATTGAAGAAGGATTCCCTAATGCTACTGGGAGGGAGCAGTCCATTAGAGGGATGAGATCATCAGAATTCTGTTTGCACCCAGCTGGGGACACCCCCTCCTCTTGCCGACTATTTGATGCCATCCAAAGCCTATGTATACCTGTTGTTGTAAGTGACAACATTGAGCTGCCATTTGAAGGCATGGTAGATTACACAGAATTCACAGTTTTTGTTGCAGTTGATGATGCCTTGAAGCCCAGATGGCTGGCGGATCGTCTCAGAAGCATTTCTGTGAAGCAGAGGAATGAATTCCGTAGAAATATGGCTAAGGTTCAACCGATATTTCAATATGATAATGGTCATCCAGGTGGTATTGGTCCTATTTCTCCAGATGGTGCAGTGAATCACATATGGAAAAAGGTACTTCAAAAATTGCCTGCGATTAAGGAAGCAGTTGTTAGAGAGAAAAGAAAACCACCTGGTGTGTCAGTTCCTATGCGTTGCCATTGTACCTGAACCAAATCAAGTAATTCCAATAGCTTTTGATACCATGCATTACTCTATAGAGTCATGTTAATTTTATTTCTGGAAAAAAAGAGTTATTCATTCCTTTCCTCGTGATTCGATATTTGTAAATTTCAGGCATGTTAGAAGCTCTATTAACAGCGCACTCTACTTAAATTTGCCATTTCGATTACTTTCTTCTTCTTTTTTTAAATCCTGGTTAAGCTTTACACTTCAAGTGTTTGGTCATTACATTTCAATTCCTGTATTTGCTCCCACACTGCCTTCATTGGCCACGGATATTGCAATTTAGTTTAAGAATCTCTCTAAAAATTTGAACTCAGTGGGACATGAAATCGTGAAT
Organism: Salix arbutifolia; assembly: GCA_025169955.1. NCBI lineage: Eukaryota > Viridiplantae > Streptophyta > Magnoliopsida > Malpighiales > Salicaceae > Salix > Salix arbutifolia. The sequence goes on from CM045920.1 coordinate 13,913,496, forward strand.
CGGCTTGCATGCATGGCTGTACTTGCCAGGTTTGTGAAAAGAAAAGAGAGTGCCTAGCATCTAGAAACTGATATCCAGTTCATCTTCGTAGTGTGATTTTTTGTAGTTGTGTAAACAATGTGATCTCTTACAATCCCTTTTCGAGTCTAATGAGATTTTCTTGAAAATTAACTCTGATCAGGATCACACCCTGCATTCAAGAGCAAGTGCAAGCATCAAATATGAAAAGCTCAAATCAAACGTTAGGGGGGGATTTTAAATCATTTTACAAATCAATTAGAAGGTTTTAAAATCCAAGAACCAAAAGGAGTTTTAGAAGCAAGTACCGGTGATTTTTAGTCCTGTTTCTTTTCCTTGGTAACCATGAGCCAAAGCATACATCACATGTCTAATCAGGCTCCTTTTTTTTTTATCAAAAATAGACAATTTGAATTTGTAGGCAACACTTTCCCGAACAAACTTTATAAACGCTTCACAAAACTTGTTTTTAATCCTACAAACCTCAAGTTGAGACTTGAACCTTTTCAACTAATAAGATTCGGAAATGCTTCTATTGGATTATATCAGAACAGTTCAAAACTCTATGTAATTCTCCAAAACAAATAAGCATATATTAGTCATTTGCTTTTTAATACATGTTTATTTGGATTCCTTAGCAAAGATTCAAGTGCAATGCATTATGGCGATGATTCTATTGGTTATACATGATCAATTATCAACTATTAGTGCCCGTTTGGCTGTGCGTTTCAATCAGCGTTTTGCCGAAATTTGAATTTTTATTTTTTTTTATTTTAAATGAATATAGTTTGGTGTTTTTAGATCATTTTGATGTACTGATATCAAAAATAATTTTTAAAAAATAAAAAAAATATCATTTTGATGTATTTCGACATGAAAAGCACTTTGAAAAACTATCATAATCGCACTCCCAAACAGGCCCTTAGTCCATTGATGATCTTTAGTAATATTTACCAATGGATTGACCAATAAAAAAAGGGTCAACAATTATTATTATTTTGCATGAATACTCTGTTGGTATTTTCATCGTCAAGTAACTTTACTACCAACAGACAAAAAATCTCCAACGAGAAACTCGTCGATGACAAGTTTCCATCGAGAAATCCCACAGTGATTTATATGGCGATAGAAATACAGCTTAAACACCTATAATCGGTGATGATCAACTTTCTAGTTGTGATCTTCGTCAATATAAAAGAGCAGCCCTCTAAAAAATAATCATGAAAAAAGGCAAATCGATATAAAAAACAATATGTTAATTCCTTCTGCTCATCTTGGTATACCAGCTTCTATTTCTTCCTGCCTTGGTTGAAGAAAATTACCAAGAACCCTTCATGTGCCGTATTGAAGTAGGAATAAGAAAGCTATATATATTCAAATAAACATACAATGAACATCAGCAGATGCAAGAAAGGTACTAACAATAGCTGCACTTTTTTTTCTTTTTTGGATTTCATTTGAAATAACCAGTTCTTGTGGCTCTCTACAATTTTCTCAATACATTTCACAGAATTACAAGCATTTTGCTAGAGTGACATTGGCAGACCTTTAGAAACAAAACTATCCCCATAAATTTGCTAAAAATGGGCTAATATTATAGGGTTGGCTATATAGCTGTGGCATCTATGTACAGTAAAATGAACTGGCCAAAAACAAATTTCACTGATCAAAAGAGAAAGAATCATGAACCAGATGTTGAAACTAATGAGTAAGCCCATTCTGCCCTCGTTTTCTAGACTTGGATTCAGACGAGTCATCATCTCCGGTGCCGCAAAGTTCACAAGGGTTAGAAGAACTCTGTGAGCACCAGTTATCAGGGACACTCAAGAAGTGCGCAGTCATGAACTTTCTGAACCTCTTTTTATACTCTATAGGAGATATAACAGTCGGCGACAGATTTCTTGGAACGAGGGAAGACTTCACCCATGTTTCCAGTTGCTTGTCCCAGGTATACTGCCTGAGATAATCAATAATCCCACACACAAGCTCTTGTCGCTGGGTGTCTACTCCGACTAGTAAAGAATAATCCATTACATTGATTGACTGCAAAAACAAGCAAGAAATGTGAGACAACATATCCTATAGAGCAGCATTTGAAAAAAATAACATTAAGATTTGTAATTATCAGCACAAATATTAATTATGAATTGTAATAAATAAATAAAAAAACAAAGAATAAAGAACTAGCTAAAAATGTTTAGCATAATGATCAAAGCATAGGGAAAAGAAAGGGTGAACTTAGGACATGCAATAAAACGAGGACAGGAGGGACCACAAGCATCGGTGCTTCTATATTATTAAGTATCTGGTTTGTACATCAACTTCCTATTGTCTAGCAAATTTAAATAATGATCCAGAAATTAAATCAGATTGAAGATATCTGGTTATGGCTATCTGTTTAATTAGTAGAGAGAGACGTCAAGACTCACGTTGAGAAAAGTTGTGTCATTCCAAACAGCCCGTTCCAAGAGACGCTTTGCTGTATTACTGACATACAGTGGAGAGGAATTCATGTCTTCAACAAAGTTTTGATCCAAAAGAACATCTCCTGAACCATCAGCTGATGAATTATATCTCGCATGTAAAGCGCCCTTAAGATCATACTGGCGAGTCATGTTTCGACCAAAGGTAAGATTCTCCATGACCATTAGATCATGCTTAATTTCTTTCCCGCTTTTTGTCTGTCTAAGGATCACCTGCAAATTGCATGGAAACAATTGAGTTTTTGAAGAACAAAACAAAAAGGATAAAAGGTTATGAAATCAAGAACCAAACCTGATAAATCCCCAGAACTTTTGCAAGGCAAGTTTGGTTTCCTAACTCAAATGATTCGTTCATGTATTTGAAATAATGTGGAGCAAACTGCACAAATGACTCAAATTCTGTCTTCTTGATTTCCTTTATAATAAATCTGTCATCAAGTGTCTTTGCAAAAAAGGACTTGCTCTTTCCACCTTTTGCATTCCAATTCTTACAACGACTTAGGGAAGCAATATAATCTGGTTCAGATGGACAGCAATGATTCCGAAGATCTTGGAACTGCTTAGCGTACAGACAAATTACTGAGTATTTACCCCTTCCAAGTGATTTTGTCACCCCAAGAGCGACTTCAGGACTAAGATTTTCTGGAGGAACAAGCGATTCCAACAATTTCAGCCCATCAAAACTGGACAAGCGTGACTCGTCCGAAGAAATGTTTGGCGTAGAAAGGACAGAATCTGAATCAGGACCGTTAGAGGACCAATGTGGCGAGATCATTGTAGGCATTCGAGTCAGTATGCCTAAACTATCAGATGATTTCAAAGACATGCCGCCCTCTTTCCTACCATCCTCATCGTAAAGCTCTGTTGAAATAGATTGATCTTTCAAAACTGCCAGTGCACAGGCAATTATGCTAGAGAGTTCATCATCATAGTCTTTCACCATATAATTATCAGTTCCAAGAGGGATGTGCAGCCTCCGGCCTTCCTCGGTGATTAGCTGATGGGCTGCAGACATGTGTTCCTGAATATTGTTACTGATAGGCTGAAATTTTGGCATGAAACCTCTCTGAAGATCCTTCATGTAGATCTGTCGGATTTCTGGAAATGGCATCCAGAACCATCCATTTGAGTTCTCTAAGCTGGAAGCCAAAGAACGTGCAGACATACCCTTTTTAGTTGAATCAGAACCAACAAAAGAATCACTGCTCCCTATACTTGTTGTCATTGGAATGGTTCTTTCAACTTGTACATCAGATAAATAGTCTGCTTGGCAATTTCCATCATCAGAATGCTGGTGGGCAGAGCCACTAGGTTTCACTGATAGTTCTTGGTTGAAAGATCTGTTCTGGCTCAGACCACTCACTCTTGACCTCTCAATATCCTCAGCCACGGCAGATGAGGTGTAAGGATTATCCTGCTCCCTAAAGTCATGAACATGACCATCAACTGGATTTTCTTTGATTGAAAAATCACTTGCCTCGACAGTTGTACTGGGCATATCCTTTAAATTGCCAGTGTTGTCAGAAACTTCATCACTACTTCCCAATGTACTATCATTCCCCTGGATTCTTCCATCAGCAGTGTCAGTCATCTGTGACTCAAACTGGTCCTGCAATTCTTTCTTTCTGGCACCAGTTACTAACATCAAAGGATCAGGCAAGAGCAATGAATGCAGGCGTCTTTCCCAAATGCATGATTCAAGAAGAAGCTCCCACGATAACTGATTCAAACTGAGAGGCTTGTAAACAGCCTTGTCACCGTTCTTAGCAACTGCATTCTGAATGTTTAACTGGTTGTGTTTACAACAGTGCAACAAAGGAAAAAGAAACACTAAGCAACCATGCATTGAAACAAAGCACTTAATGAAATACACAAGTATAGGTGTAACATGAAATTGTGAAAATTGCCACATCATGTCATTGCAATAAGAGTTCCTCATAAAAACTTAATCAATATACACACAAATGCACGAACCTAGAAGAGGTAAATGACAAAAAACTTAAAAAAACTAACCTCAAACTCAGAACTCTCCTGCTTCAACATATCTTCAATATCAGAGAATTTTTTCAATGAACCTTGAAGGTTCAGAAATGACCCTGCATATCGAGATCGTAAATTCTTCAATGCCTCACCAACTTCATTGAAGATCAGCATCCCTTTTGAATAAACCTTGAAAAAACAACAGAAAAATCAATTCCACTTCAAAGTAATTCAAGATATTCTAAATGAGTGTGGTAGACAGAAATATTTTCCAAAATTTGTAGAGAAACATTGACGCATCATCAAACATCAAAAAGAAGATAGGATAAGAGGCACATACAGCATGAAATTCTTTCTTGAGGCCATCAGGTCTGATTGAATGATAGAACTCCAGCTTCTGGGGTGGGAGAGACACATTATAGGTTGTCACTGGAGAGTATTTAAACATTGCTGCCATAGGACCCAATCTGCGAAATACATGTATACCATGAATGATAAAGCAAAGATAATAAATTTAAGATTTCGCAGTTTATTTAACGCACGTATGTAGAGAATGGAAATTCAGACACCAGTTAATTAACTTAATAATCTACATCGCAGTTCTTCAAAAAGTAAACATGGCCCCTTACAACAAAAATCTGACCAAAATATTACAAAAAGAACCTAGAGCATCCATCCTCTGGCTGGGAAAAAAAATCTAAATCAGCACCTAGTGTAAAAAATGTGAGCTTGAGCCAGGGAATTCCTCTCTGGACACATTTAATCACTATTTAATGAACATAGAGAGTATTTACACAATCGTAATCGATACAACAAATTCATCAATTAAAAGAGGACCAGATTTCATATTCCATACCCAAAGAAGTAGAGGAAATCTCTCTCAAGTGAATGGCCACAGCTAAACAAGCTACCAGATGAAAATTGGTGAGAAAAGCTCAGCTCCAAGAATTTTCCAAAAGACAGACTCCGTGCAGCTGTTGAAATCAACACTCGTTTAGTAGATTTTGGGAATCTGCTTTCATGTTTGCATTTGCCACAGCGAATCCACATCCAAAGTTTTCCTTCAGCTTCTCCAGGCAAAGTCTTGAAAAGCCTTTTAACTCGTATTGTCAGCTGCTTATTATGATGAGCATAATAGTAAAAGTGAGCCTCAGGCAATTCACTGCAAGTGTTGCACTGGCTTCTCTGCAAATGCAGCAATTTTTCTATCAATGCAACTTCAAAATGTTGCAATCTAAATCTAGAAAACAGTTGAGGACCATTACATTCTACCATGCTGCAGACATGATGGATACTTGGGTCAGCGAAGCAAAAGGATAAACCTAATTCTAAAAAGATAACAAAAGTCCTTTAATAAGAAATATTTTTTTATTCCCAGAAGTCATGGCCAATCTAGAACTACATCATAACAACATAAAATATGATATTCCCTAATAAATGGAGATTTGAAATAACCTGATTGAGTAAATTATCCCGAAGAAACTTTCCAAGGGGAACATCAAAATTCCTGTAGAACATTATATGAGAAAAATGGCTTTGCTCACATATAATCCCTCTCAAGGCATTCCTTCTAGACATCAAAACCAAAATACTCTGAGAATCCAACACTGCATTGGCATCACCATTACTTTGGATCTGATCTTCATTATTGCCAACATCCTTTCCGCTGTCCAGAGAGGCTACAGAATACGGTGACAAAGATTGAGGTTGTCTATCATTGGCAGACTTCTCTCCATCAAAATCCTTTTTACCTTCCATATCACGGGGGTCAGAAGCTTCCAGAGTTTTTAAAACTGGAACCTCTTCCATGATTTGACCATTAGTTTCTAGTCCATTGAAGCCAAAGTAATTAGACAAGGACTGATAAGGAGAAGAGGAGACAAGAGGAAAGTTGTCCCCCATAACTTTCTTCAGAGAGGCTGAAAGAGAGGAAAATCCAGAAAATATTGCAGGATTATATCCCTCTAGTCCTATGTTTATATTGTGGGAACCTTCTTCATGAAATCCATTAGAAACGGAAGTATCAATGATAGATGAACCAGTTTCAGTAGTAAACTCCTCAACACAAGGAATGCTAGTTTCTAAAGCAGAAGAGAGCTGATCTCTTGATGCGGTATTAACTACTCCACCAAAAATTGCTGAAGAGAACATTGCCTTCCAATCAACAAGAAACGATGTCTCAAGAATCAAGTGATATGCCATGATTACAGCAAATTGGACCACATATTTAACCCTCTTCAACTCGTCACTGTGACTTCCTTTCAACAAAATCTGCACAATTATTTTGTACATCTAATTATGTTTGCTTTACATTGAAAGAGCAAAAAATATTCTGAATAGTAATGATCAATTTTTCAGCAGCCTCTTAAAATACAGAAGAGAAACATACATCATCCAGGATAGAAAGCAATACAGCACTTGATTAGCTAAATAAAATATAGCGTTCACGTGTAAAGAGAGCCTTCTCTTTCCGCAGCAAAGAATGCAATGCTGCACTAGAAAAATGTGATCACATTTAAAGTATTATGCAGCTATTGCACTTCCAAGTTTTACTGATGCATCGCCAGTTTACCACATAAAATTTCATGTACAAAACTAAACTCGAATAACTTTAATAACTTATGTTTAAACTTAAGGTAGCTTCCATAATTAGGTCAAATTCTTTAAGACTTGAGAACAGACAGCATTCAGAGTTGATCAGAGAAAACCATTATATCATGTCTGCAAGATAATACATAACTGCAAAGCCAACATCCACATATCCTTATGACCATGTCAGAAAGGTCAAGTGAAAGATTTCAATTGACCAGCCGGGTCTACAAGAGCACATACATGTTCATGTATCTGAGAAATAAGGAGAAAACGAGGGTTCACTTATGTGCAAACTCCACAACAGTGAATTAGGGGGGAAGTAAATTAGAAGGAATGGATCGTAGACTCACTGTACAGCCCAGACATGTTGGACAGCCCTCAATGAACATCAATGTCTTCCTTGGCTTCTTTCCTCCTTCGCATGCCCCAACATGTTCCTCAACAAATCTCTCAATACGAAAGGAATCACATTGCTTTAACTCCTGATTCATTAAAGCATCAGGTAATAAAATTGGTGAACCAGTACAGCGAGCAACTCTTTCTAGACGATGGAGCTTCATGTCATAGACCAGTGTCATTCCTTTTGCTAGGATGGACTCTTGGACATCACGAGAAACAGATTTTTCCACTAAAACTACATTTGGATGGCACATTTCTATGGTCTCAATGAGAGACTTCAGATTATCCTTTTCCTGTTCATGAGAAAATGATCAAAACAAATAGGAGAATATATATATGTGATCAAAACAAATAGGATACAGATATGGATCAAATACCTGCTCCATTGATTTAAACGATGACAAACCACTTGAAGACTGACCTAGCACACCTTGGATCAGTAACAACCTTGGGTTCTTGTACTTGGTGGGCATGTGCTTGTGAGCAGCACGCTTTTTAAAGACCAAGCCTTTCACTACTTCACTGCAAGAAAATACAAACAAAAATGAAAAAACTTACTCAAGGATTGGAAGGTGTATAGAAGTTAGTGAAAAAATTAATAATCTTAAGCTAAAATGATATACAACCATAATGTGCATCACATTCACAATAAAGAATGGTGTCCTCTTTCTCCATCAAATCATATATATATATATATATATATATATATATATATATATATATATATATATATATATATATATATATATATATATATATATAGCAAAGAGACTATATGAGGCTGAGGCATTAAATATGCACAAGAATAATAAACTTTAATATAGCAAAGAGATATCACCTTTCACTACGAGAACCAGTTGCAATGCATTTCACTTTCACATGGCCATCTGGATTCATTGCTTTCCGATCTATTGCTTCAGGCTTCAAAAACGAAGCAGCTTCCCATGATAAATAAGTAACAATATCCACCCAACTTTCACCGTCTCTCATCAGAGAGGCAACACCTGCAGTTTTAAGAAGTTGACTCACGACAGCCTTGAATTTCACATTAACTACTTCATCCATTGCCTTTTGTTTTTCTTCTTTGAACTTGAAGCTCCGACTTCCTTCATCCCTCGAGTAACTCAAAGAACTCGGTTTACCCCATTTTGTACCGTCACCACACTCCTCGTCATCATCTTCGATAAAAGCCACACCACCATCCAATTCATCCTCTGGATCTTCTGCTTCGGGAGGCTCCCAAACCCGCGCATCTACTTCATCATCACTGGTTTGAGAAACATCATTTCCTTCATTTGAAGATCCAACACATTTCTCAAGAGAATTATCTTTAGTTTCTTGACCATGAATAAGTTCTGCAATTTCCACATCTCTCGCCGTCTCTCTATCAGTTCCGTTATGACTATCCTTCAAGTTGTTTTCTGTTGCTTTATGTAATCCATCTACTCTACTTAAAGGAGCTTCCAATCTTGAGTTGTGCAGTTGGCCATTCATCCCATAACTGAGATCCTTCTGAGCGCCGTGTGCTGCTTCTTCCTCTTGATGAGCCCTAATAAAAGTCAGAAGATAAATCGTTTTAAATAACAACCATCTAGTAGTATCTAACTGCATTACATTTGAAAGATGTGATACATACCAGTCATTCGAGTTCATCAAATCTGGTTCCTGCTTTTCCTGACAAGATCGGCAAGGCCAAATGGGCTCTTCACCACTTGGTTTTAAACAATCTCCATTCTCTAGTTTCTTCTTTTCATCCTTCAACTTAGTCCGGTCAGAACCACAATAATTACACATGCTACACATCCAAATCCAAAAAAAGTAAAACGGCTTAGTCTATTGCAAATGGTGTACAACCTCGATCACCTGTTAAGTTCAGTCACAAAAATTAACTTATTCAAAATAAGTAATCATTTTCCTGAAAAACTAGAAAGAAACACATAAATGATGTTTCCTCGTCTTTAACTAAAGACCAACAAATTTCAGATCTCTTCTACCCTAAATGAAAAACAAAGTCTCGTGGAAAACCTCAAAAATAATGATTTACTACACCAAATCTCAAATTTATGAGAAAAACTTCTCATCTAACACGAACATGAACCAAAAGGTTGCGTACAACAGGGCGTGCAGACTCAAAATCTTCAGCAGAGTCCTTGGAGGGAGAAATTAGAAGGGACAAAGATACACATTGTTAGGGTGAACCCAAATTCTATACCAAATGAACAGGCAGAAATATGCTTTAAATCAAGCAGTCCCGAGTGAAGTTCTTACTACATGATGTTTTCTTTACAATTGACAGAAACTGTAGAGGAAACATTTGAAAATATTTAAAAAATAATAATTCAAAGTTATAAAACCAGGATTCAAATGAGGTTCCTCGGAAACTGAAGTATAGCTCCAAAATCAGAAACATGTACAAAATTGAAATGAGAAATAAAAGATCCAATTAACACTCGTTAAAACACCAACCTTGGAAAACTAAACAAAATCAGATAAAAAAACAGAAAGCATTACTCATATCTTGAAACCCACCAACACTGCCAATAAAACTGATCGAAATGGTCTGAAGAAAACACACCAAGTTTGAATGCCAAATTAAAAAACAAATACCCCAAAGAATTTAAAAAGTGAAAAACTGATCTACAAATCGGGTATAATCTCCAAATCAGTACTCAAAGCTCAAAATGGCAGCTTAATAGTACCTTTAAAAGACCATTATCCATTAAAGAAACAAGAATTCAGAGACAAGTCACCGTTTTTTAGTCTTGTAAATCATTTTCAAAACAAAAACATTTAAAAAATACCATAAAAAATGGATTAAAAAAAGTAAAGAACATGACTTACTGTTCAAGGAACAAAAGGGTACAGTGATATGGTAATCGTTTCTTGTTTCAATGATCAAATTTTAATCTGTATAAGCAAAAACACTAAACTGAACCAAAAACTTCCACGACGTTTGAAGGCAAAAATTGAATGTTTCTTCAGTAAAGAAGAAAGAAAAGAATCGTTGTGAAGTCCACATCCAAAATAGGGAGGGGTCGCAAGAGGGAAGAATGGATGAGAAGAAATAAGGGCAGCAGCAGAGAAGAAAATGGAAGGAAGTATT